>CM053026.1:562110334-562460334 GCA_028564925.1 Lithobates sylvaticus
CCCCATTCACCTAGCAACTCGGGACCCCCTTCCACCCCATCCACCCGACCCCACCCCGCCCACGCTTTGTGATACCCCAAGCAATGAGGGGAGAAGAAAAAGACCCCCAGTGAGCTTTGATATATAATAGCATATAACACGCCAACTAGAGAAAAATAGCAAAAAAACAAAAAAATAATAACTCAGCGGTAATTCAGTCCACCTGCTTGCATCTAATGTCTACAGTCCACTATCCCCTCCTCTCCCGCTTTCCCCCTTCCCTTCCATTCCCCCCGGGAAGCCCCCGGGAGATGCCCAAAGCGAAGCTGCCCATGGCCTGCCAGCTACGCCCTCCTGCCCCCTCACCCAAAACTAGGGAGGGATAGCAGGGACAGGGATCCCTAGTTCATGGCAAAAGCTATGAAGTTCATCCAGAAATTTCATCCTAGACGTCTTCCCATCTTTGATAACGATTAGTGCCGCCGGGAACCCCCAACTATATTTCAAGTTTGTCTATTCTCGTAGTGCGGAGCGGCGTGGGGTTAAACATCCAGGCCGACTCCCGCTATCTCCGGGTGGAGGAACTCAGCGTCCCTCATGGTGCCGGCATTCGGCCCCTCCCCTAGCGCTGACGTCACGCGTCACGTCCGTGATCTGTCTAATTAACAAAATAAATGAATAAATAAATAATACTGTGACCGTGTATCATTCAAAAATGTTGCTTCAAATAAATGGATAAAGTGCATCCAATATAATACAATATATAAAGTGCATCCAGTAGATAAAGTGCATCCAATGAGTAAAGTACATCCGATATTTTCCAGTATATACAATATATACAGTGCACTACACTGATATAAAGTGCAATAATGATAATAAAGTGCAAATCAATTGGTTAAGTACAAAATGCAAAAATTATTCCAGTGCAAAAAGTTCAGTGCAAAAAGTTCAGTGCAAAAAGTTCAGTGCCATATGGTGAGTCCAAGATCTATGTTCTTTTACAACAACTTCCAATGGTGAGGAGTGAGCTATGAATCCAGTATTGTGCTCTCAGTGCTCTTACCTTATAGGTGAAAAAGAAACGCTCTATTCATTAACACAGATCTTGTCCCCACTTTCATATGTATAGGCCTGTCAGTTCGGCAATGTCAGTTAGGTATGGGAGGTGAATATCCGCTTGCAATCCATAATTGGATCCACATGTAAAAAATAAATGGGTCTCCAATAGTGCGTTACCCAAATAAAATCAATTTTATTAATAAAAATGGCTGCTTACATTAGACCAGACTCAGAGTACAATGGTGTTCCACGCCACTTCGTACGTTATTTCTGGTCCGCCGCACCTACTTACGGTCCGTCGTAACGACTTCCGGTTTGCGGTGATTACTTCCGGTTTGCGTCCTAAGCATTACATCACGTTGCGTACCTCGTGACTTCCTCAGGGTACCGGATTGTATGTTACATACATCCATTTATATCCACTATACAGGAAGTGGTAAAAACGCCTTTTTGGATGAAGACCAAAGAATCCATTAACCAGTGGTCAATAATTGGTAAAAGATAATCAATGTATACAGTACTTGTAAACTGTCTACACCCTCAAATAGGATAATGTACCTTTCCTCATGTACAAAGAAATCTATTAATTAAAGCGGAGCTCCACCCTAAAGTGGAACTTCCGCTTATCGGAGCCATAGGGAATTCCCCATGACGTCCCCGTGCGTCAGAGAGGGGCGGGGTTACCAGGTGGCCCCACCCTCCGTTATAAAAGACCTGTCAGACGCAGCGAAGCCTCAAACAGCGGGAGCCTCCCATTGCGCGGAGCGGCCCAGAAGAGACACCGACGCCGTGGAAGAAGATGCTGGACGAGAAGACCAGAGCAAGAAGAAGCGGATCGGAGGAAGAAGATGATGGAAGAAGATGCCGGAAGGAGAAGATGAAGAAACCGAAGGATGAAGAAATAAGGAAGGAAGACCAGAAGAAAGAAGATTTTAATAAAGGAATTGTCAAAGACCGTCTCCTGTCTTTTTTACCATTTTTGACACTTTTTTGGTGAAATGGTAGGGGTACTTTTGTACCCCCTTACCATTTCACACAGGGGGGGGGGGATCTGGGGGTCCCCTTGTTAAAGGGGACTTCCAGATTCTGATAAGTCCCCCGCCCACAGACCCCCACAACCAATGGCTCATCAACATGGGGACAAGGTGCTTTGGGGGGGACCCCAAAGCACCCTCCCAATGTTGAGGACATGTGGCCTGGTACGGTTCAGGAGGGAGGGGGGGCCGCTCTCGTCCCCCCCTCTTTTCCTGCGGCCTGCCAGGTTGCGTGCTCGGATAAGGGTCTGGTATGGATTTTGAGGGGGACCCCACGCCATTTTTTTTTTTTGGCCGGGGTTCCCCTTAAAATGCATCCCAGACCTCAAGGGTCTGGTATGGATTTTGAGGGGGACCCCACGCCATTTTATTTTTGGCCGGGGTTCCCCTTAAAATCCATAGCAGACCTGAAGGGCCTGGTAATTAAATTTGGGGGGACCCCCACGCTTTTTTTTTTTTATCAATGACTTTTTTTTTATCAATGACTTTCAATGAATGACTGTTCTCTGTGTTACGGGAGCCGTCAATTAATTAGCCGCGAGAGATTTTAAATAGCTTTTTTTCCTGCAAACAGGAAACATGCGCCCCTTCACAGGCATACTATAGACACCCCCCCAGATGTGATACTGCAATGCTGTACTAACAGCATGCACACACTAATCCCCAGAATCACAGCACATAATGTCAGCAGTCAGCACACTGACACTGGAACACAATATACGAGGCCGCCGGCGCGTCGGCCTTTTATAATGTGGGGCGTGTACTAAACCCCCTGAGCTATATTTGGCCACAGGCATCCTGCCTGTGGCCAATTATTGCTCTCCTCGTCGCTGGCTCTATGATTGGCCAAGCATGCGGGTCACAGTGCATGCTTGACCAATCATCAGCCAGCAATGCACTGCGACTGGTGCAGTGCATTGCGGGCCGCTCGCATCACACGAATTTGATGCGAGCGGCCCAAATAGTTCTGGGCTCGCCGAGCGGGCGAACGCCCGATGTTCGATTCGAACGTGGGTTTGAATCGAACACCGGGCGTATTCCTAGTAGAGACATTGTCAGGGCCACCTTTAGAAAACATGGGGCCCCATACAGCCTACCGAACAGGGCCCTCCCTCCCTTCCTTCACTTGATGTGACTGTAGTGTTAGTGCACAGCAGTATGCAGTACACTGCAGGGCAGTAAGAAATAGGAGTTCAGAGCTGTGGCATTCAATGAGCAGTATGTTTTAGTAGGAAGTCAGTGAGCAGTATGCAATGGTAGACACTCCGTCAGTGGGCAGTATGTAGTGGTAGGCAGCCAGTGAGCAGAATGTTGCCGTAGGCAGTAAGTGAGCAGTATGCTTTGGCAGGTCAGTCAGTGAGCAGTATGTAGAGGTAGGGTAGTCAATGAGCAGTATGTAGAGGCAGGGTAGGGCAGTATATAATGATAGGTATCCAATGAGCAGTAAGTAGTTGTAGTCAATCAGTGGGGAGTATGTAGTGGTAGGCAGTCAGTGAGGCTCTGGAGGATGACAACATGCCAAAAGCACTACATCCATTATGAATATTCTGATTATTTTAAGTAAGGTTCTGAATTGACATTTACACCTACAAAGGGTGTGGTGGTACCTTTGGACAGTAAGTGGCAGTACAGTAGCAAAACGAATTTATGGACTCTAACACGCTATATTCCAGTCTTCTAGAGGGCTATTATTGTTGATTTGTTGTTGGATCATCTTCAATGAGATAATGCTCCATCCTTAAATTGCAATGTTTATGCTGCTCATCTAACTGCTCATCTAGTTGTAGGTAGGACTCTACCCATTTAGACTGTACTGTATTTATGTACCTATATGTTGTGGAAGGTATGTCACTTTTTATTTGGGGATATTTCGCTCTTGAGTTTAAAATAATTTTTGTCACGCTATTTGGTCCACGAGGACAGGGCCTTTGTGGGGGGGTGGTTGTAATTTTTAAGCCTGGTCTGCTCAGGGGTTTCACAGGCTGGGTGTTTGATTTCCCCTGCCTCGTTATCAGGTTCCTGTCTACCTGCATCAGAGGCCAGTAATTACTACCTAAGCTCACTTTCCTCTCTGTTATCACTTTACCGCACAAGCTTTCTGGCATGTGAAATTTTTGGCATTCAAAGATGCCTGCACACTACCCAGTCTGCATGGATACTATGCACCTGAAAACAATATCAGCAGAGGAACATTTACAACGTCACTTAATTTTGGTATGCCTAAAATATCTTCTTAAATCATGCATGAATGTGCTTGCAAAGTCAAGCATGCTTTTTTAAAGTATATATATATATATATATATATATATATATATATATAGATATATTTATACTTTTTTCAGTGAATCAGACAGAATGTCTTATTGGTTGACATGTGCAACCTGCACCATTTATTAAACACATCCCAAAAGAGATAGACCAAATCAAAATCCAGTGATGGCTGTTGTTGTTGCCTGAAGGCAAACTATAAAAATATAGCGGTCAATAAAGAACGTATGAAAGGAATTGTCATTACACAGCTACCCAACAACAATATTCACTTTCAACCATCTCCCTAAGACCATGTGGTTATTATTGCTTCATTTTAAATATCTTTGGCTGGGACCCAAAACGCCATCCTGTTGCTGATTTGAGGACTCACAGTTGGTAGAGCAAAGCTGTTATTAGATCAGTCATAGTGCCATCTGTTTGCCTTATTGTATGGGAGCTTGTTTTGGTTATAGAAAAGCACTAGACGACTGAAGACAAACGTATGATTTCACAGAAGTATTGGCAGATCACTTTGGAAAACTGTGCAAATCATTAAAGACTTTTGTCTTTTAAATATTATCAATACATTGTAGTTCAAACTTTAAAACAAAAGGGTACAGAGGTACAATTAGTGTATGTCACTCTAATTTGATAAAATTGTGCCGGAATTCCACTTATCTCATCTTTGTAACAGTTTCAAATGACACATGGCATTTCAACTTCCAAAGTAAAAACAGAATCATTAATGTTCCACTTGTTAGAGCCTTTGAGCTATTCAATGACTTTATTCAGCATTAAGCCATATGTCACTCCTTGTTTATGTTCGCCTGTTATCACTAGACACATATCTTTGTACTTATGTATTTGTGCCTTTTGGCATATTGTATTTCCCAACTAATGGGCATCCATTCTCAATTTTAATCTCCATTTATGTCATAATTAATGCAATTGTAGAAATGTTTATAGTAAATATATTGTAAACCTTAACTAAATGTCATGAAGTTTGCTCAAGCACTGTTCATCATAAACAATTGCCATGTTTTCAATTTTCATTTTTTTTATTAATATTTTTTACAAAAACAACAGTTTAGGCACAAGCAGGAAGATTTGTTTATAACAAAAACAATGTAGTACAAACTGCTTCAAAATGTGGTTGCAGGACAGCAGTAATTAAGATGTTAATGGAGGTAGGGAAGTCAATAGTGGTGGAACCCCTAGGATAACCCGAGAGCAGAGGTGCGGGCCATCATTAGAGATCAAATTGGATGGGAACCTTGTAGATAAGATCTAGTGATGTTCTAAAGAAGGAGAGAGGCAAACCAGAGGCATTTGTGGGGCCATGAGTAGCAATATAGATTTTCTCTTGTTGTTTGCCCAGTATTGTGATGGCTAGAGTGATAAAATCACCTGGATCTCAAAAGGAGATATTGGATAGATAGGTATCCAGGAGGAGGGGATAGTAGGGGAGGAAGTAGGATGGCAGAGGGGGGGTCTGGTAGGATACTGGGAGATAGGATAGGGAAGGGCCATAGTAGAAGGTGCCTGCCTTGTGGATTCCCTAAAGTATCAACCTGGACATCCTCATGCTGTGGTCTGAGTAGCAGCTGGGAAGGAGGAAGTTCACAAGGACATATTGCTTCCATTGGTGAAAAGTGTAATGCCGCGTACACACGAGCGGATTTTCCATCGGAAAAATCTTGGATTGTTTTTCCAACGGAGTTCCGCTCAAGCTTGGCTTGCATACACACGGTCACACAAAAGTTTGCTGAACTTTCGACCGTCAAGAACGCGGTGACGTACAACACTACGACAAGCCGAGAAAATTAAGTTAAATGCTTCCGAGCATGCGTCAAATTGTTTCCGAGCATGCATAGGAATTTTGCGTGTCGGAATTGGTACAGACGATCGGAATTTCCGATCAGAACTTTTTCCGACTGAAAAATTGAGAACATGCTCTCAATCTTTTGCTGGCTATAAGTCTTCTAAATGTAGCGTGGAAGGCCTTCAGATTTGCACTAATGGCCTGTAAGCAGGTGTTTCCAGAATGTTCCCTGTGATAAATGTTTTATTTTTCATGTTTTATTCTTATGGGTTTTGGTTACTACATTTGTCTGTGAGAAAACTGTATATCCAAATGTGAGTTCATTATACTGTTAATTGTTGTTGCCCTGCTGAGCTGGTAAGCCCTGAGAAGCCAGGGTTAACACTGCTAGTCAGGTTTCTCATGTTTTTCAGGAAAGCCATTTGGACCTGTGGAGAGAATGGGGGCGGTCCTAATGTTGAGAAAGGAGTGCGACTCGTCACTACATCCGAGTGCGCATGCTCACGAGACACGTCCATCTTTGATGACGTCATCCCCCTGAGCTCCTCGCTTCCCTGCTATCCAAGCCTCGCTTTGAGGCCACCTTCTGGAGCCGGCCCTTACCATCCACAGGAAGTGCTTCTATGGAACTGCATGGACAAAGCTGACAGTCATACATCGCTGGGGAGCCGCCACTGAGAGACATATACCATGCTGTTTACTATCTTCACAAATGTGAGTGCATTGATATTGCTGTAATAAAATTTCCTTTTACTAAAACTACTACACCCAGAGGCGCCTTTTCTCCACTTGTTTTTTGCTTACAGTCCCTGAATATGGTTTCTGTTCTGCCCTGAAGGCTGCCCTGTGCTGTAATGTGGATAAAGTCTCTCATATACTCCTGGACTGACTTCCTTTTATAGACTATAACCTGATTTATATTGGTTGTTTCATGGACTTTATCTACACTTTTGTGCATATTGCTTTGAACTATTGTTTTTATTTTTTATTTATATAGGCTTTCCATGATACAGGGAGATACCTATTGATAATAAAGGATTCTTGCGCCTACATTTGTTATTTATGGCATATCTACAGAACAAGGTTTACTAAGGGGACAAGAGAAGTTATAAGATACAGTACAAAGGTCTAATGAGTAGAGCAGCTGTCCTAAGGAGGCTGTATTTCCGTTGCTCATGACTACCATACTTGTGTCATGTGCTTTGCAGCCAACCAGTCATGAAACAGGTGATATGGCAAGGGTGACAGATGATGGGAGAAGAGCATGCATGGGTTTATGGAGAAGTGAGCTTCCTGTATCCAATAGTAACATGCAGATCAATGTCACTGAGAGTAAAGTGACGGGACTACTGGGTTGGTGGAGTTCCTTACAAGCTAGGTGTTGTGATCCTAATCCGGGCTGGTTTGTTGTTCCAAAGATATTTGAAAAATATGGCTTGGACAGAGGCAAAGAGGTTGTTTGGATAGTAATAGATATCATCTGAAAAAGATATAAAAGATGGCAGGGTTTTTTTTATTTTTCGGATCGCTGATTGACCAAACAAGGAAAATACAGACTTGTAACTGTTTTGTAGATCTGCTTGTAGGCAGGTGCAGGTAGACCTCCCTTTATGGATGGCACTGTTGCATCCACCTTGCAGGGAGAGTGGGGGACAAGAGGAGTATCTATTTATTTTAGGACTCTGCATCAACGGGTGGGCTGCTGTCCAATTGGATGGTGCCACACGGATGACCCTTTAGCCATCTTTTGTGAGGGCAGAGCTTGCAAAAAGCCCTTGCTCACTGCAGTTGGTGCACATTTTGCATGTGGTTAGGTGAGGGACAGGAATTTGCTTGATAGGGAGAGTGAACCTAGTGTAGGAAAAGGTTCCAGAGGAGGAGGGACAGCATTGGGATCGTTGCAGTTAGTAAGTTGCAATTAGGAGGGACACCGCCCATGCATGTGCCTGTGCCCATCCATAGCGTGGACCTCATGCATGCACCCGTTAACTACTTCCATGTGACCAGGCTAAGAGTCTCTGTAATGTGAGTTCAGTCCCAGTTCCTACGGGAAACCGTCAACTGGGGAGGGAGCCAGATCACAAATCCCCTCACTACTAGAGACCTGCACCAGGTACCACGCTCCAGGACTGGCTACAATGTACCTTGCACTAATACTTGGTTTACCATAGCAATTGCATTACTCCTCCTGCTAGACTTGCCGAGTAGACTTTCGTAGTAGCTTTTCTTCATACCCCACATGTGCTTTACTGACCCTCATTCTTTTTATATGCCAAAACCAGCATGAACCCCTTTAAATTACTAGAGAAGTAAGCTACCTGTATCCAATAGCAACATGCAGATCAATGTTCACTCTGCTTAGCCATTCAGAAAGCACAGTACAAACTTTATTACTGTGAATAGCAAAGTAGAGTGAGGAAGGTGGCAGCGCAACACCAGGATTAGTGTCTTTGATAGACCCTGTTCCAATGCAATTCCTGCTGTACATAGCAGATTATCTCAGCAGAGCTTAGAGAGAGCATCTGAAGTGATAAAAATAGTGTTAATGTGAGAGTTATAAATGTACAAAAACATATGAATAGCTGTGCCTGAAGTTGCATTTATCAACTCGGTTCACATATACGGTACTTCAACATGTAACAAAATTTTTGACCTGGAAACACTCCAGTAGAGCAGATCCCTAGTGATCAAGGGAATTCCTATATAATTAATTTTCCTAATGTAGAGCTCCAGCTACAAATTATTATTTTTTTTTTATTATTTGACAGGGCAAGGGAGTTGGTGTCACTAGGCCCTGAATTCCAGTGCATGATCTAAGCGATGGAGTCTCTGAAGATGTCAGTAAGTAACTTATCCCCTTGAGTTTTGAGTGGACAAATGACAGTACCTCATATTATGAATCAAAATCATATTTTATCACACTGAATTTACTACATAGATAAACATAGAAATTTTCACATGATCTGGGATTATTAGCTTTCCCAGGTTTCCATGGGAAAGCCAAGTGATGTTAACCTACCCTAGGTAAAATCCCAAAAAATCAAGGTGCAAGGTAATTTATTTATCTCCATTTTGTCTCCCAATGCTTTATCTGATGGTGACAGCATTGGAACTTGCCTGCTCAATGTTTGTTGGCAAAGCTACTTTTAGTCCCCATTGGAGGCATCTGTGAAAGGGTGGGAATGCAAAACTACAATTAGGGGACAATTGTCACCCCATTACAGTAAATGCCTGCACAAGCATGTTCATGGTATGGTCACTAGTTGGTATTTTAACAAATACTTGTGCTTGTTTTTGTGTTTATAAAGATTGAAAACTACTTTTGAAAAATTACATTGAGATGTTTTTATGGGATTTTAGTGAGCATCTGTGTTATTCAGTATGAGACAGAGAACGCGTTGGTTTATTTTAGAACCCTACTGTGTCTGGCACTAGCAGGATTAAACTTGTTACGTGTCAAATTAAAATGTGTAAAACCATACCATATGAGATTAAACAGTAAAGTAGAGGCATGCATATTTCCATGTGTTTTAAACATGAAAATATTCAACCTTGCCAGTTATATATTAACTGTGTCCTGGTGATGATGCATTCATTCAAGATTGAGGCATTAAAAAAAGGGGGTGAAGATGGCGAGACGCATTATGGAAAAGCTTGAGTCCAAGTAACAAAAGAGCATTATAGGAACACAGATCTCTGAAATATTCAGCCTGATGTACTAAAGTGAGAAGAGAAACATATGCATTACAAATATCCAATTGTGCCGGAGAACTTAAAAAAAATAGTCTTCACTTAATGGGATGTCTAAACATGAACACAGGTGCATCTCATGAATATTTAAACTGCTTCTTAACTTAGCACCCTAGGCCTTTTTTTTCTAATTTATATATTTTTCTTTTATTTTTTAGTGGGCCCAAGTTCACTTTAAGAGACTAATGCTGCGTATACGCACGGCCGGAATTTTTGATGGAAACAGTCCGATGGGAGCTATGTATGCCCATCTGTCTTTTTCTGTCGGCATTTCCGACGGACTTTAGATTGAGAGCCTTTTCCTTATTTTTCCGACGGAAAAACTTTCTATCGGAAATTCTGATCGTGTGTATGCAATTCCGACACGCAAAATTCCGTTGCATGCTCGGAAACAATTAGACTTATGCTCGGAAGCATTAAACTTCCCTTTTATAGTGCCTTCGAACGTGTTGTATGTCGCAGTGTTATTGACCGTCAGAATTTGGTGTGACCGTGTGTAGGCAAGACAGTTGTGCGGAATTCCGTCGGAATTAGGCGGGAAAACCATCAGAGCTTTTCCGACAAGAATTACGATCATGTGTACGCGGCATCATTGTACCACTGTCATAAATAATCGAACATGTGCTGATATCTGTTAGAAAATCTAAGGCTCACGTCCTTAACTTGGTGGTGCAGTGGTTCTTGGGCAGGTACCCGGGCTTACAGGATGTCCTGAGGCAGGCCAGGAAAGTCTGTGTCCATTTCCGCCAGAGACTGGCTGACCTCCAAAAGGAATTTAACCTGCCCAAGAATCGCCTAATCTGTGACATGCCCACCAGATTGAACTCAACGTTGGGCATGATGCAGCGGCTGCACACGCAGCAGAGGGCCATCAATGAGTAACTGTGTGACTACGGCACTAGGACAGGGTCAGGGGAGCTTGTTTTTTTTCCCCACACCAGTGGGTCACGATCAGTGATGCATGCACTGTCCTGTCACCATTTGAGGAGGCCATGAGGATGGTGAGCAGTGACAGTGCATGCATCAGTGACACTGTCGCTTATGTCCACCTGTTGGAGCACACGCTGCATGGGATAATGGACAGGGCACTTGAGGTAGAACAGAGGCAGGAAGAGGAGGACTTCCTTACCTCTCAAGGCCCCCTTTATCCAGACAGTGTTCCTGCTGGCCCCCCAATCTCACAGGAAGAGGACGAGGAGGAGGAATGTGTCAGCATGGAGGTGGAGCCTGGCACTCAGCATCAGCAGCAGTGTTTTAGGGATCATTCACAGTCTCAAGAAACCTGTGGACTTGTATGTGGCTGGGAGGAGGTGGCTGTGGATCATGTCATCCTTAGTGACCCAGAGGACTCCGGACCGAATGCCTCAGCTAACCTACGCTGCATGGCCTCCCTCATCCTGCAAACCCTGCAGAAGCAATGAGGGGGATCATTACTGGCTGGCAACCCTCCTTGATCCACGTTACAAGGGTAAGGTTGCGGACCTTATCTTGCTGTCACAGAGGGAGCAGAGGATGAAACATCTTTGGGAGGCATTGCAGAAAGGTCTGTGCAACGCGTTCCCAGAGACTGGGAGGTTACAAATTCCTGGTCCTGGACAACGTGTTGCTGAGGCTTCGGTCAGTCACAGAAGGAGCGGTGGAGAAGGTGGCCATCTGACCGATGCGTTCAGACAATTTTTTAGTCCGCAGCCCCAAGGTATGATTGGTTACAGCAACCATCGCAGCGTCTGATTTACATGGTCCAGGAATACCTAGGGACAAGGTCAGACTTGGACACCTTTCCCACTGAAAATCCTCTGGCTTACTTGAGGAAGGATCACTGGCCAGAGCTTGCACAGAACGCAATTGAGCTACTGGCCTGTCCTGCATCCAGCGTTCTTTCGGAACGCACATTCAGTGCTGGTGGAGGCTTTGTAACTGATCACAGGGTGCGCCTGTCCACCGACTCGGTTGATCGGCTGACCTTCATAAAAATGAATCAGTCTTGGATCACCACCAGCTACCAAGCACCTGATGCTGATGTAACAGAATCATTTTTTTTTAAATGCCAGATCCCTTCAAGACTGCCTATGCTGATGCTGAGTGACTATGCTGTTATGCTGAGTGACTATCCTCTTCCTCCTCAATGATCATGCTGATAGCTTGTAAGAACATTTTTAGTTCTGGGTGCTGCCACCAGTGGCTAAGGCCCAATTTGTTGTTTAACATGGGCGTGTAATTACAATTTTTGATGCAATACTTTGCAGCAGGGCTCATTCCTGCGCTCCAACTAGAATATCTATGAGGGGTTGCAGTGTTGTGGCACCAGCACCAGTGCCTAAGGCCCAATTTTTCAGCCCCTGTTTAACAGGGGCGTGTAATTACAATTTTTGATGCAATATTTTGCAGCAGGGCTCATTCCTGCGCTCCAACTAGAGTATCTGTGAGGGGTTGCAATGTTGTGGCACCAGTACCAGTGGCTAAGGCACAATTTTTCAGCCCCTGTTTACCAGGGGCGTGTAATTACAATTTTTGATGCAATATTTTGCAGCAGGGCTCATTCCTGCACTCCAACTAGAGTATCTGTGAGGGGTTGCAATGTTGTGGCACCAGCACCAGTGGCTAAGGCACAATTTTTCAGCCCCTGTTTACCAGGGGCGTGTAATTACAATTTTTGATGCAATACTTTGCAGCAGGGCTCATTCCTGCGCTCCAACTAGAGTTTCTGTGAGGTGTTGCAGTGTTGTGGCACCAGTGCCTAAGGCCCAATTTTTCTGCCCCTGTTCAACAGGTGCATGTAATTACAATTCTTGATATAATATTTTACAGCAGGGCCCGTTCCAGCGCCCACCAAGAGTAACTGTGAGGACTTACAGTGTTGTGGCACCAGCACCACCACCAAAGCCCCAATTTTTCTACCAATGTTCAGCAATGGCATGTAATTACAATTCTTGATATAATATTTCACAGCAGGGCCCATTCCTGCACCCACCAAGAGTAACTGTGAGGGCTTACAGTTATGTGGCAACACCACCACCAAAGGCCCAATTTTTCTGCCCCTGTTCAACAGGTGCATGTAATTACAATTCTTGATATAATATTTCACAGCAGGGCCCATTCCAGCGCCCCACCAAGACTAACTGTGAGGACTTACAGTGTTGTGGCACCAGCACCACCACCAAAGGCCCAATTTTTCTACTACTGTTCAACAATGGCATGTAAATACAATTCTTGATATAATAGTTCACAGCAGGGTGTTCCAGCGCCCACCAAGAGTCACTTTGAGGGCTTACAGTGTTGTGGCAACACCAACACCTTAGGCCCAAATTTCTGCAGAGCATATAGGGCAGGTCCCTACTTTCAAACATCCAACTTACAAACGTCTCCTACTTGCAAACGGAAGGAGACAACAGAAAATGAGATGATATCTACCCCTAGAAAAAGAAATTCTCTCCTGTAAGAGTTGATATGGGAAAACGTGTCTCTTCTCCAGTCTCCCCTGATGATTTATCCCAATCCTTGTTTTACTAAAAACCCCAAATTTTCAAAAAACATTTGTCATTGGGACAGAAAGTCCGGTGAAACCTTCTGAAGAGGTGCATAGACAGCAAAAAAAATGTTACAGGGGTATAACCCTTCCCTATGTTTTCCAAAAAGCTTAAAAATAGATTTTTGGACTGGAGCTACACTTTCAAAATGTACCAGTTCAAAATTACAAACAGATTCTACTTAACAACAAACCTACACAGTCCCTGTCTTGTTTGCACCGCCTGTATACTGCTGTTCAGAGTATATAGGGCCTGGGTGCCCCACGCCTTTGCTTTTTTAAATTTGGGTATGGGGTTCCCCTTAATATCCATACAAGACCCAAAGGGGCTGATAATGGGTAGGGGGAGTACCCATGCCATTTTTCTCAATGATTTTCATCCATATTGCCGGGACCAGACATTACATTAAAACCGCAAGCAGTTTGAAATGACTATTTTTCTGTTAGAAATGTCATTTTATGCAGGGACTGTTCTAAACACGGGAAACACGCGCCACTTCACAGGCATACTATAGACACCCCCCGGGCACGATATTTAAAGGAATATTTCACTTTTTTTTCACTTTAAGCATCATTAAAATCAGTGCTCCCGAAAAAACGTCAGTTTTTAAATCTTTTTTTTGCATTAATACATGTCCCCTGGGGCATTACCCGGGTCCCCAAATCCTTTTTAGGACAATAACTTGCATATTAGCCTTTAAAATGAGCACTTTTGATTTCGAACGTTCGAGTTCCATAGACTTTAATGGGGTTCTAAAGTTCGCGCAAATTTCGCACAAATTTTCAGTCCGTTCGCAGTTCCGTGCGAACCAAACTGGGGGGTGTTCAGCGCATCCCTATTCAGAGGGAGGACAGAGCTGCTCCCACAGCTGTCAGAACTTGCTAGAGACTGATACACATAGGTGATCAAACGTTGAGAGACTAAGCCTCCAAGGCCTAAGGCTTGATTCACACCTATGCATTTTTAGTGCTTTTCGCATTTTGCAGATTTGCACTACAGAATGTGTTCCATAGGAAACCATGTTAAATGGTCTGTAATTCAAATCTGCAAAATGCCAAAATGCATGAAAAATGCATAGGTGTGAATCAGGCCTAATGGCCAGATCCGCTAACCATCAAGCATGTGGAATGGGACCTGTCACCTGCCCAGAGTAGCGAGAGGAGCACTCACATTTAACCCCTTGCTACACCCTGTTCTACATAGACTGCTCTTTACTTAGTAGCCCTGCAGTTATACATCACTGACTCTTAAAGGGACAGACTCTTGTACACCACGACAGAAGGGCCCCACCTCAAATTAACTAAACTAACCTTAAGGCGCCAGGTGTTTGCCTCCACCATATAGGGATACCTTGCTTAGGAATACTTTCAGATAACCGTAATTGGGGTATCACTAAAGAGTGTACTGAAGTACATTAACATTATCTCAGTTAAAGTTTGGACTAACATTGACACTGTTTAGGTATTTCTTCCTGTGATAGGCCAGAAATCACTTTATTAGTTCTGCAACTTTGAATTGTTTATTTGCTTGATAGCAAGTATTGCATTGTTTACCTGCTTTGATAATACATTTACCTAGCTTATCATTTGGTAGTCTTTGGCCTAATTTCTGTGCATTATTATACATCTGTGACTTACTAATGCTTAATTTATCCAGGTGTAAGTGGTCCTCCACCTCTAACTAGGTGTGTCAGTGGGGACTGAGCAGTTTTAAAAGTTGTAGCAGAACAGAGGACCTGTCATCACCAGTGGTTCCTTCAGGGTAAATGCTACAGAGCAGACAATAACCAAGTCCTCTTTGTATAAAATGCCTTTGAAATACATTTCTTGAGGGCTTTTTTTGTGGGGGGAATTGTGACTACTATGCAAAACTCCCTGTCTGTACAGCTGAGGTGATGTGCAGGATGAAGCCAACATTGGGTCACAACTGTTGGTGATGTCACCGTCGGATTCCTTATTATAACAAATGAATGGGGAGAGTAATTGTACCATTTGATCTTTACATGCGTAACTGGTAAAACAGCACTGAACATCCTATGAGAAAACAAAAAAGCTGCGCATACCAATATTAAACAGTGAAATAGATATGTACAGTGGTGTGAAAAAGTGTTTGCCCCCTTCCTCATTTCCTGTTCCTTTGCATGTTTGTCACACTTAAGTGTTTCGGAACATCAAACCAATTTAAACAATAGTCAAGGACAACACAAGTAAACACAAAATGCAATTTGTAAATGAAGGTGTTTATTATTAAAGGTGAAAAAAAATCCAAACCATCATGGCCATGTGTGAAAAAGTGATTGCCCCCCTTGTTAAACATACTATAACTGTGGTTGTCCACACCTGAGTTCAATTTCTCTAGCCACACCCAGGCCTGATTATTGCCACATCTGTTCACAATCAAGGCATCACTTAAATAGGAGCTGCTTGACACAGTAAGGTCCACCAGAAGATCCTTAAAAGCTACACATCATGCCGAGACCCAAAGAAATTCAGGAACAATTGAGAAAGAAAGTAATTGAGATATATCAGTCTGGAAAGGGTTATAAAGCCATTTCCAAAGCTTTGGGAATCCAGCGAACCACAGTGAGAGCCATTATCCACAAATGGCGAAGACATGGAACAGTGGTGAACCTTCCCAGGAGTGGCCGGCCGCCCAAAATTACCCCAAGAGCGCAGCGACTACTCATCCAAGAGGTCACAAAAGACCCCACAACAACGTCCAAGGAACTGCAGGCCTCACTTGCCTCAGTTAAGGTCAGCGTTCATGCCTCCACCATCAGGAAAAGACTGGGCAAAAATGGCCTGCATGGCAGAGTTCCAAGGAGAAAACCACTGCTGAGCAAAAAGAACATCAAAGCTCGTCTCAATTTCTCCACAACACATCTTGATGATCCCCAAGACTTTTGGGACAACATTCTGTGGACCGATGAGACAAAAGTGGAACTCTTTGGAAGGTGTGTGTCCAAGTATATCTGGCGTAGAAGGAACACTGCATTTCAGAAAAAGAACATTATACCAACAGTAAAATATGGTGGTGGTAGTGTGATGGTCTGGGGCTGTTTTGCTGCTTCAGGACCTGGAAGACTTGCCGTGATAAAAGGAACTATGAATTCTGCTGTCTACCAAGAGATCCTGAAGGAGAATGTCCGACCATCTGTTCGTGTACTCAAGCTGAAACGAACTTGGGTTCTGCAGCAGGACAATGATCCTAAACACACCAGCAAGTCCACCACCGAATGGCTGAAGAAAAACAAAATGAAGACTTTGGAGTGGCCTAGCCAAAGTCCAGACCTGAATCCTATTGAGATGTTGTGGTATGACCTTAAAAAGGCCGTTCATGCTCGAAAACCCTCTAATGTAACTGAATTAGGACAATTCTGCAAAGATGAGTGGGCCAAAATTCCTCCAGGACGCTGTAAAAGCCTCATTGCACGTTATCGCAAACGCTTGGTTGCAGTTGTTGCTGCTAAGGGTGGCCCAACCAGTTATTAGGTTTAGGGGGCAATCACTTTTTCACACAGGGCCATGATGGTTTGGATTTTTTTTCACCTTTAATAATAAACACCTTCATTTACAAATTGCATTTTGTGTTTACTTGTGTTGTCCTTGACTATTGTTTAAATTGGTTTGATGTTCCGAAACACTTAAGTGTGACAAACATGCAAAGGAACAGGAAATGAGGAAGGGGGCAAACACTTTTTCACACCACTGTACATATAAATGATCAATAGTGACCCAGCTAGGGTATAACCAAAGGTGTGCTAATTAAATGATATACAATGAACTGAAATATCATACTACATTGCAACCAAAAAACATCCATATACGCATAAAATCCATGAATAATGTGAAATGTACATAAATGAGTATAAATAATGGATAAAGTTGATATGTGATGAAAAAAAGTCCAATGGTGAAAAAAACATCAAAATGCAACAGCACCCGTGCATATGAACAAAAGTCCCAAATGTGAAAATATCCTCAGGTAACACTGGATCCAAAGTTGTGTGAAGTGCTCCAAAGCCACCACCATCTGAGTAAAGTTACTGCTTACCAGAATCACATGATCCCCCGTCACAGAGGATCATAAAAGGCATTAACCAGGATAACCATATAGGGACCTCCACTGGAACTGCAGGCACAGACCTCCGCAAACTCCTATCTGTGGGCTCAGTAATTTTCCAAAAATTTCTCCAAGATGTCATGTGTTGTTGTACATCATGTGAAAAGATTAAATACTCCCATAGTGCATTATCTCAGGGTTTAATTAAAAAGAAAAAAACATAAACACTTACATCAATGGTAAAATAAGGCAAGCCTAAAGTCCGGTGTCCCGGCCGGTCACACATGGACAACCCGACAGTCCTAGACGCTCTGGCTGTTTTCAACAAAGGTAACGACAGTGCGTCGCTTCGCCCAATCGTGACAGTTCACGTCGCCTGGGGACACTGACGACGTGAACTGTCACGAAGCGCGGGTCTGGGTACTGCCCTGGAGGACATGTATCAATGAAAAAAGACGTTTGTAAAAAAAATTCATTTTTAAATGAGCAGTGATTCATTGATACTTAAAATGAAAGCCTAAAATTGAAAAATTCCTTGCAATATAGTGCCTGGGGGGTCCCCTTAGTCTACATGTAAAGTAACACTATTCTGTGTATAGAAGCTGCTGCAGAAATCTTTGCATTTATAAAGCCAAAATTTTTTAAATTTTGCCTTCTTTATTTTGTAAGCAACAGCTTGTGGAGCCAGTCTGTATGATGAGGCTACAATGTAGTGCACTGGGAACAAGATTTTTTGGATAAATATACTGTGTTAAACGGTCACTACACTCACACTGACTGAACTATCCCTACATTCACACTAATGGAAAGATGAATGGTCGCACTACACTCACACTGAATTATCCCTAGATCCCTAGATTCACAGTAAACTGACATTCTACACTGACAATGGAATCCAATTAGCCCACTATAGAACACTAACTGTCTAATAGCAGTGAGCAGAGCCCTGTTCTATCTCTCTCCACGCCAATATCACACTGAAAATGGCCGCTATGGAAAGAATACTTTTATAGTGTTGGGCGGAACTAACAGTAATGAGTCATGATTGGATAGAGTCATCATGACAGCGTCCAATCATGGCTCTGACAGTACTCTGTCCCCTGATTGAGAAAAGCTTTCATTGCTTCAGCAAATCAGGGCTTTCAATGCATTGAGTGGCGGCGCAGTGCATTATGGTCATTCGGCGGGCCCAACAAACAGTCGAACGCCCTGATAATTCAGTTGTTTGGCAAACACGCGAACAGCCAATGTTCGGCCCAAAACTCATGGTCGGCCCGAAATGTTTGCCCATTCCTACAGTGGGGAAAGCGAACATACTGTTTAGTTTGACCAGTGGAGGAGAGCTGGTGCTATAGTGTTGACAGGGGGGTGGAAAGGTAATAGAGTATATAGTGTGGACTATGGTGGAAGAGATGCCAGAAAGTGTGTGTAAACAGTGGGGACAGAGCTTTCAGAGAATGTAGTATGTATCAACCCGTGTGTGACAACAGTGACCATGCCTGTATAATTTGGTGGAGGGAGGATTATGGCGTGGGGTTGTTTTTCAGGGGTTGGGCCTGGCCCCTTAGTTCTAGTGAAGGGAACTCTTAAAGCGGTTCGGCACACATTTCATTTAGTAAATCTCTTTGCCTTCCAAATCAGGCAAAGAGTACTAAATGAAATGTGTGTTTTTTTTTTTTTTACTTACCTTGTAATTGATGACTTCCTGTCTTCTGTCTCTTCGGGGGTGGGCGGGGTCTGTGCGGGGATCCTCGTCACGCCGCACTGTCTCCTGGGATCTGGTGTCATTGATCCCAGGAGTCAGTGCGGGCATCTTCCGAAATCTCGCAAGATTTCGGCCACATCTTCCGAAATCTCGTGAGATGTCGGCAGATGTGCCGTTACTGCGCACGCGCGAGTAACAGCGGTGCATGCTGGGCCATCTAAAGTGCCTGTGGGGTTTCACATGCCCACAGGCAAGATGGCCCCAGCACAAAAGAAGAAGATGAAGAATTTTATCGGAGGAAAACCGGCGGCGATCGAGATGGAAGATGGAACAGGTAAGTCCCCCAATTGAGCTATATGGCCTTGGCATATAGCCCAAAAAAAATAAAAAAATAAAACCAGTGCAGAACCGCTTTAAGGCGTCAGCATACCAAGACATTCTGGACAATTTCATGCTCCTAACTTTGTGGGAAAGGTTTGGGGATGGCCCCTTCCTGACAGATTCAGCTACATTTGATTTCAGCGGGGTTTGGGTTCAGCATTGAGTTCTCCAAACTCCGGGCAGTTCTGTTCATCACTAATAATGATGAACATCAGCTACTATATGACAAAGCACTGCTCACTTTGCTACATGTACATGTATGACTTGTTTTGGAAATAGATTGGAATCAACAAATACTCATGCTGTAATAATCTTGATGGTATATGTCATACTTTGATATTTGTACCTATTAGTGCTTCTATAACTGTACATGTTGATCTCAACTTTATTGGAAAAGCATTCTTTGCCTATTCTGTGCTTATATGCATATTAACAATTAATGATATTACCTGTTGACAAGGATTTATTTTCAACACCTGTCTGTTAAAGGAATCTTTTCCAAACAATGAGTCTTGAAAGTGGATTATATTTAATTACCGTATACTGTGACCACATTGTGACATGGTTCATGTTTTGCGATAAAGCAGAACTTTTTTTCCTATATGTTTGAGTAAATATTTGAAATATTTAAAAAAGAACATGCTTCTGGCTGAGCCAAATCATTTTTTACAGGGACAGATGTTATTCTTCTCTGAATGTACAAACAGGATGTTCTGTCTCCTCTTCACATTAAAGATGAATACACTGTAGTTTTGCCAATATGTTTTCGTGTATACAAACATATTTGGACTTTTGATGTACAAAGGTTGTTTAGATTTTAACTTCATGCTATCTTTAAGTAATCTATTGTTGCCCTTGCTTTGGATTTGTAGAACGCATTTCCTATTTGTGGCATGCTTTATAGCTCAACACTATGGTATTAAAAATGATACAACAAATCATACAGTTACATATGTGCATGTTATCCTTCTTTCAAAAAGCAGATTGTCATCAATTCATTTGTACAGAACTGCTAAAAACCCTCAAAAGCACAAAAGTACATGTCTCTCCAGCCAGAATGCTAATGTGTCCTTTGTGTTATGATCTGGATTATGCTGTATTTTTAGGCCTTCTGCCTGGCAAACAGTATACTCTTTTTTGCTGATTTAATGGTCCCCATAGGCATTGGGTATTTTAATTAGACATGTGCGATTAGTTTCGTACGAATCGAAAATTTCCGTAAATTCGTACATTCGAGAGGATCCGAAATACAAATTGCTATGCTTCCAAATTTTGTACGAAATACGAAATTTCGTTTACGAATTTCGGATCCAAATTCCGTTACAGCATAAAAACATGACTGGTGTTTTGTTGACCAATCAGAGGTTTTCTTCTGCTGCTAAGTGAGGGTTGGGGAAATTACCTTTTTAATATGGGAGTGGGAGACTGGTACTGGTAGTCGATGGGAGATTCAGAATCGGACAAAATAAGAATGTTCGTTAATTATGATTATTCGTTATGATGAAGTTAAAAAACCCAGGAAGTCAGCACAGGATGGTGGGAGCCCCTCCTAATAAATTCATCATAACGAACATTCATAATTGTTACGAAAAGTTAACGAACCTAAAAGTTAAAAACCCAGGAAGTCAGCACAGCACAGGGATGGTGGGAGCCCCTCATAATGATAAATTCATCATAACGAACATTCGTAATTGTTACGAAAAGTTACGAACCTAACCAAAATTCATATTTCTTACGAATCCAAATTGAATTTCGGACACGACGCTTACGCAATACTAATTAATTCTAATATGGAACGGAATGAAATGAAACAAATTTATTGATGGCGCACATGTCTAATTTTAATATGTACTTCCTTCTTTGTCATCTTTTTTTTTTGATCTGTTATTACTGCTTCAACTAACGTGTCTTTCAAAAAAGACATGGATAGGAGCTTTTTTCATTTTCTTCTCATTTTGTATTTATTTTGTACTTAAATTATTAATCTGAACACGTACAAAAATGTGACTGAAAAGACGTAAATGGGTACTTATCACATATCAATAAAATAAAAATAAAATACAAGTAAATATAAATATAGGAAAACTGCATGTCTTCCAGCTTAAGTAAGCCAAAGATATAAAGAAATAGACAATAAAAAACACATACATAATATATAATTGTATGCAAAATCTATAATATCCAATACTAATTTAAAGTGCTCAGTGCAAAAATGCATAAATAATATCCAATAAACAGTAAACAATTGTGTAAAAAGTTCATAATATGCAATTCCAATTTGAAGTGCTCAGTGACAATAAATGCATCCAAAAATTAAGAAAAGTGGCACGCAGGCGAATAGTGCTCTTCCTCATTTTCCCAGTACAAACACACCACACTCACGAGAAATGTATGACCTCTTTTAAAAAAAAAAAAAAGTTTAAAACTTGCTTAGATATTCCAAACAGGTGTTTCCATACATATCTGTAGGGTATCCTGTGCACATAGATGACTAGATCTCACCATACGCTTGATGGTATTCCTGTGCCTTTAAGAGACTCCCTCCCTTGCAAGGAAAAAAGTAGAGGAACTTCTCATAGTGTAGTATTATCCAGTTTTTATTATGTTAAAATTGCACTTACATCAATCTAATATACTCAGGCATGTAGTGTCATGGAAATGGAACGCCGGTTTGCACTCCACATGTGCTCCAACGTGTTTAGTCAGCAACGTCTGACATCATTAGGGGTCACAACTTGGCATCATGACGTTACTGTGATCTGCCACTTTTGGCAACAGCTGACATGGTATGAGACCAAATCCAAAGGCAGACATTATTCAGACAGACCTCCAACACTGTCAAACTGTCATGGAATGAAATGTATCCTCGGTGTCACAATCAGGTTTGGCTGCTTGTTCTAGTAGTTTATGGTCTTCTCTAGAGCTTCTGGAGGTATGGTTGTTGCACTGCAGACAGCACTTGAATATGATCCTGGGGATTGCCCAGATGGTGACAGTTAACAGTACAAGTAGGACCAGAATTTAATACCAACTCATGGGGAAGAGATGAGGTCATGGCTGCAATGTAGTCCACGCTAGAACACGCTTAAAGACAGGGCAGATGGCAGATAGACCCATAAAGCAGAGGGAAAAAATCTAAATAGTAATAACTTTTTTCTTATTGTATTTTGTGCTTTTGTCCACTTCTGGACATTTGTGGCTAAATTCATCACCAGGGTTTATAGGGGAGGGGGAGAGCTAGACAGCTGTTTATAGTGCAGGAAATTTAAAGTCCCCCTTCTGTTCAGTTGTGTTGCATACACAATAGTATGTGGTATGTTGCGCATTAATGCTCGATTGTGTTGAGTTAGTCCATTAATTCAGAATGGACACATTACAACAAAAAGATCCTTAACACAATGCATGTGAGGGGGTTGCACCAATGCACCGCAATAATGTGAATGGGTCCTACATTATTCCAGGTTCGAAACAGAAACCTGTGAATAATTTATATTTTTGAAATATGGGGATCTGTTTGATATCCTATCCCAGAGATAGACAAAAAAGACTTGGCCGCCATTTGGCTTATTTCAAGAAGCGATCTTGTCACTTCAACTATATAAGACTCCTGGAAATAAAAAAATAACAGTCAATAAAAATGCATGATGAGGTCGCAAGAAGCACCAAAATTAACATCTGTCTATTTATTTAAGTATATTTTGATCCATGATGGATTTCAATTATATACTCCATGTTAGACTAGATTTATCCAGCTCTTATTCTGGGTTTGGGGAAACCTCAGCCTGTGAAAGAAAAGCAGCTTTAGTTTAATGTAAACCTTTTGTGCGGTAGTGAATGAGGAAAATGATGTTGGCACAAAGAAAACGCACGCTGATGCTGCAGATGTTTATGGAAATGCGGCACAGCCAAGCTTCATAACACAGCATTTACTAACATTATTTTATTACATTATTACATTCCCAACCATGAGTTAAATATTGATCGCTACATTAGTGGGTCAGAATACATTGCAGCCCTCCTATAAAACTATACCTGACGTTTAAACATCTCAAACAAACTTTACATTCTGATAAAAAAATATAAATGCAATGTCACTGTTCATTCTGTTTTCTTACTACCCCTTTGTTAGGATGTCTGAAAGGGAATCTTGTGTGTGTTATCACTGTCAGTATAGAAATACAGAATTTGTCATTATATCATTCATATGTCATTATCTCATTCATGAACAGTTTGCTGTATTTCCTTGATGATAGTTAAATATACTGTAATTCAAAGGCTCTCTCTTTAAATATTACCTTCTCCACGAGAAACCTTTTTATTTCCCCAGCAAATGAACATCATTTTGTACGGTGCACAAGCAAGATAAAGTGCATGATGTCATGTGCTTATTATCGCGCATGCCAGGGCCGTCTTTAATATTGATTGGACCCTGGGCAAATTTTTTCTTGGGCCCCCCCCCCCATGCAATTTCACTCTCCACCTGCTCTGAGGCATAAAATAAATAGCAGATAGACTTAAAATCAGTTCAGAAAGCAATTGCGATTGGTTGCCAGTGGTTACAGCATATCATTACTGCTTACTGACTGGTTGCTAGAGGTTACAGCACACATTAAGGCTCACTGATTAGTTACTAGAGGTTACAGCAAACCATTTATGCTTGTTAATTGGTTGCTAGAGATTACTGTACAGTAATACTGCTCACTGATTGGTTGCTGGAGGTTACAGCACATCATCTCCTCACTGCAGGGGGGCATGATATACATATGAATGCTCCCTTTATTTACATATCAATGCCACCGGCCGCAGCTATTTACATATCAATGCCGCCGCTATTTATATATGAATTTCGGTTATTTACATGTAAACACAGGGTCTGCAGGTGAGTCATCTGTACACAACAATAGGGCAGAGCTGGGCAGCATTAGTACCAGCACTTCACACTGAGATATCGGGACACAGCACAGGACTAAAACTTCAAGGGCCAAGGGAATTTAAACTGGGATAGTTGGCAAGTATGAGGCAGCTACTTTGGGCCCCACAACAATGACAGGGCCCAGGGCAGCTGCCCCTTTTGCCCTGCCTTAAAGACGGTCCTGGCGCATGCGTAGTATGACACTACTTTGAGATCTCCCAAGATCAAGCAGTTTAGGTACAAGATTTCCCTGACAAAAATGGTCATGCTGCCTTCTCAAGGGGCATCGGTGATGGGTGGAGAGAACTGAGCAGCGGCGCGCAGCAGCCGGAAACTACAACTCCTGGAGACAGGGTCTTCAGAGGCAGGCAGAGGCGGGGAATGACTCACTGGCTTGGGCTGGGCACTGGATGGCTGCAAGCAGGGCCAGTACAGTACAGTACAGGGCCAGTATGGGGTTGGAGGGAGCTCCAGGTTGTGAGCAGGAAAATCTGCCCACAAAATTTAGTTGTAACACATGTAAGCCACTGTTGCCTGTCCAAAACAAAGATTATGCTCCCCTGCTCGTTGCTCTGTGGCAGCAGATACACCCATTTCCAGGCTCCCTTCTTGAGTTCCTGAGCCCCCCCAGTTTGGGGCAGAGGCAGGAAGAACCTCACACTGCAGCATCGATCATTGGGTCCCGCCCAGCACACAGCAGAGACCTCCTCCAGGGTGGAGTGAAGATGTGTACAGCACGGATGAGAGGCTGGATCCTCTGCTACTGTAAGTCTTCACTTCACGCTGGATCCTCCGCTACTGTGATGTGAGCCTGCTCTGTACTTTTCAGTGCAGGTTTATTGAAAGTGAAAGTAAAATTCTTGATAAGGTTAGGAATTATTTGTGACATTTCAGGTGCTACATAGATGTAATCCACATACACATTATATCATCTAAAAATAATATATTGCAGTTTGTTGTCGTTTCACGGGCCTGCACACTTTTAACCTCCCTGGCGGTATGATTATTTCTGATTTTAGGTGCTGACGCTCTCTCTGGCCGCAGTGGCAGGGACACGTTGTGCGGCCACTTATATAGGGACAAGGGGCGGGGTCACCAGGTGATATCACATGGTGACCTGCCCCTTATGATGTCACAGTCCCATCATATTCCGGGACTATGACATCATAAGGGGGCGGGGGTCACCATGTGACATGAGCCAGTGACCCTGCCCCTTGTCCCTATATAAGTGACCGCACAACGTGTCCTTACCATTGCGGCCAGAGAGAGCGTCAGCACCTAAAATCAGAAATAATCATACCGCCAGGGAGGTTAAAAGTGTGCAGGCCCGTGAAACGACAACAAACTGCAATATATTATTTTTAGATGATATAATGTGTATGTGGATTACATCTATGTAGCACCTGAAATGTCACAAATAATTCCTAACCTTATCAAGAATTTTACTTTCACTTTCAATAAACCTGCACTGAAAAGTACAGAGCAGGCTCACAACGTCGTGTCAACATCGGAAGCAGAAGAATCAGAAGGCGGCAGCGACAGCAGCGACAGAAGACCGGGCCAACGCTAGTAAAAGAGCTGGAAGAAGAAAGCGGAGGCCCGGCAAGAAGAACCGAAGAGTGGGACAAGACCCCTGAAGTCAGAAGAAGACCCCCGGACGGCGGCGGCGATGAAGGAGAAAGCCGGGCTCCTCCGCTAGTAAAAGAGCTAGTAAAAGAGCAGAAGATAGCGGAGGAGTCCGGCGAGAAGACCCCTGAAGACGGAAGAAGAAAAAACCCTGGAGCTGTCTAATAAAGTATTTTAAAAACCTGTGTTGTGTTTTTTTATGTACACTTATTTCCCCCAGGTGAATGGGTAGGGGTACGTGGTACCCCATACTCATTCACATAGGGTGGGGGACGGAACCTGGGGGCCCCCTTATTAAACGGGGCTCCCAGATTCCGATAAGCCCCCCGCCCGCAGACCCCGACAACCAACGGCCAGGGTTGTCGGGAAGAGGCCCTTGTCCTCATCAACATGGGGACAAGGTGCTTTGGGGTGGGGGAGCGATGGAGGCGGCGACATTGACTTCCTTCGCTAGTCCCGTCTACCTGGAGTCACGTTCTAAATAAACAGACTTTACTCTTGTGTGGGCAAGTCCGTTCATTTCAAAAGTCTTGCGGACTAGCACACAGACGGCCGGATTGTCCGCCGGACTACCAAGTCCGGCGGATAATTTTGAGTCAAAACTTCTTTCTAAGCCCGCCGGACTTTTGGGAAGAAAAAGACCACCGGAGCCCACACACAGGCGGATAGTCCAATCGTGTGTACGCAGCATTACTATGAAATCCAATAAACAGCAAACAGCTTGTATAGGTAATGTGTAAATATGGCTGACCAATCTACGCTTTATACAGTATGTAATAGCATGACTGAGGGATGTGCAGATTACTAAGGCTCTTGCTTCCTGAAAAATTAAACAACCAACACCCCATTCCTTCACCCCCCATGTGCTGGTCTCCCTGTGCTCTGCTTGAGCAGGCAGGACTGATCTGGCCCCAGATGTCGGCGGGCGATCTCCTCTGACGTCATCACCCTGCGCCAGACCGGAGATCTGGGCTGGCTCCTCGCGGCCTCTATGCTGAGCTCTGCACAGGGCAGGGGAAGTCCGTCAAGCTGCCAACTGGGCCCTATCGTCCACGGCGCTTCCATGATGCTGCCGGGGCGCCGCAGGAGATCCTCGCTGTCCACACCATATAGAACTGGGGGCCCTGGCTGTTCCAGGCACCTGGCCAGCACCCGCCAAACAGTCTCTGCCTCGCCGAGCCGCCCTCCTAACAGGCGGAAAGCCGCAGAGGCAGACGCGCTGTCCACATGGCAAGTAGAGGGGGGATGGAAGCAGGCCCAGCCCGGGTCCACTGTGGATGGGGATTCCTCACGCTGGGCGAAGCAGGCTTCTGCTTGGCCAGTGGAGTCGAAGGGTCCTTGGCAGGGCTTCCATAATGGCTACGGATGCCAGATGATGCCTCAGGGCTAGAACGCTCAGGAGGCCTGGACCTCCTAGCATGTGGGCGACCATGTGAGGGGCCAGCAGATGAGTTAGAGGAGGCCTGGCTGGGCTCCTTTAGTAAATCAGAAACAGTAGCCTGTAGCCAGCCAGTGCCTCTGGCCACAGCCTCAGCTCGGAGCTGGGACAACAGGGCATCCAGATCGCTCATGCTACACTTTGTCCTTTTCCTTTCTTTCAACAGGAGAAACCTTCCTGATTCTGTGAAAAGCTCCGACTGAGCTCTGACTAGAAACATACACCCTCTTCCTCCACAGGACACCCCCCCCCCAACCCTCAGGACCCACCAATCTTGGTAAGTGGCTTAATACCTCCCCCTATCACCAGCATTCTCTCCACCTCACTGCCCACCCCAGTCATGCTGCCCTCCTCCAAGTTGCAATTTTTGTTCCTGGCCAATAATTTATGTAATTACATAGCTCCCTACTGTCCCTGATTTGAAAAAAAGTCCCTCTAACCCTCCTTCCTCCTCTTTTGTCCCTCATTTGGCCTGATCTATATAGTTGTATATAAAATGCACTTTTTATATTTCAAAAAGTGTTTCCCAGTGCTAAACCTTTCCTCCAATTTCTAAATTGCTGCATTTGTAAATTTCAAAAGCCAATATAAAGGAAAATAGTAGTGGTAAAAAAAAGCACTTGTGGGTTTAACTAAAAATGTTTTTTTTTGTAGAATTCTCCTTTAAGGGGGCGTGTCCTATATACTGCATACTTTTGCTAATAGGTGTCCCTCATTCCCAAGCAGTGATGTAAGTAACTGAGTTAAAATAAACTGAGTTACTTAACGCAGTTACTTTAGAGGGTAACGAGTAATCTAACTGATTACTTTTCCCCTCATGGTAACTCAGTTCCCATTACTTTGGCTTAGTTACCGCAATTACATCTACCGCCACTAGATGGCAGTAGTGTAATTCCGGTGTGTAGGACCCCCTGTACTGCGCAGGCGCATCGCTTGCGCAGTAAAAAGGACTACGGAGCTTCCGAAAATTGCCGAACTGTTTTGCTTGCGTCTATCTATTAAGTTCTTGTGGTAAAACCAAGGAAGCTTAGACTTCTGAAGTGTATCAATGCTTTACTAAAACAGGGAAAAATCTGCACATACATACTGTAGGATGAACAATGCAACACAACTTATAGCTTACAAAATATATGCCTACACATATAAGCATGTATAATATGTGCACATTAAGTAAACTAAACAATTACTCAACTTAGGGGTCAAGATGTCCTCCATGGTCCTTTGCTCAGTCCACCTCTTTGTCCTCCAAACACCACTGTCCCAAAACACATGTTTCTTTCAAACCCTCTCTATGCCCCCCCCCACCCACTTCCTGCCATAAACCAACTTCCTCTGAACCTGGCTATCTGGTTTATTTACATATCAATGGAGGGGGAAGAGGCCTTCTGTGGACACGCTGTTACTAAATCTAAACTCTATATTATTGCAATAAAGTCACTATACAAATGCCCATAGCAACACATGAACCTAAACAGCTCTGAGTGAACTCTACACCGCGCAGGCGCAGTTAACATGTAATTGTACGAGGCGATACCGCACGCTCCTGATGCTCGTGCTACTCTGCAAGGGGCGTCTATCGTGTAACTAAGGGGCGGGTCTAGTATTACTGTAACCAAGGGGCACATTTATTATTATTGTTATATATCAAGCTCTGCCCATTAATTTAACATTCGCCCTCTTCTGTAGAAATCCGCCCCTTACACGATATAATAATAATAGACCCGCCCCTTGCTTACACGCTATAACAGAGCAGCCCCTTGGTTACACGATATATAACAATAATAATAAATGCGCCCCTTGGTTACAGTAATACTAGACCCGCCCCTTAGTTACACGTATAGAATATTAAAAAAAAAAGTCACAGTTACTTTGCTGCGTAACAAATTACTTTTCCAATGTAGTAACTGAGTTACTAACGCAATTACTTTTTGGGAGAAGTAATTTGTAACTTAACTAATTACTTTTTTAAAGTAAGATGACCAACACTGTTCCCAAGTTGGGAGGTATGCTATTATAGTAAAGATGCAATAAATGTTCTCATTATGAAAGAAACTAGCTGTGCTTATAAATATAAAGGACTGTTAAACAACAGTATATATGTGGAATTGTTTTTCAATATGATAGATTGATCCTTTAGAATATATATATATATTTTTCACTGCGGGACATACCCCTCCACCCCTCCCCATGTGTCCAGTTTTGCTTGTTGAATATCTTGGTGTTCTTTCAAGAGTAAACTGGCCTAGGATCTGTCATCCACAAAGCAGGCCTTTGGTCCATTTTCAACAATTATTCAAGTAAAAAAAAAAGCAAAACAGCTGTGCAATGTTTACAGATCTCCAGCGTATGCTTTTGCACAACTGGTAAACCAGAAGCATCTGCAATATGATAGAAATTCTTCAGGGTATCATAAAAGACACATGTTTTAAGAGCAAAGCTTCTTGAAGGTAAAATATAATGATTCTGAGTTGCTTTTATAATGGTTGTTTTTGTAAAGCTTAAGCCCCATACACACGGTCGGATTTTCCGATGGATTCTGTCCTATCGGACAATGTTGTCGGAAATTCCGACCGTGTGTAGGCACCATCGGACAGTTTCCATCGGATTGACAAAGTCCTATCTCCTGCTGGATAGATTTTTTGACAACAAAGTCCGATCACACCAAATCCGATCGTGTAGCGAATTCCGACGGACAAAGTGCTACGCATGCTCAGATCACATTACAAGACCAAAGCTATTGGCTACTAGCCTCTACGTAGTCCCGTCGTAGGCAACAAACGTCACCACGTTCAGAATGATCGGATTTTCTGACAACTTTGTCCGACCGTGTGTACGCAAAACCAACATCGGACAAAGTACGACGGACATGATCCGACGGACCTGGTCCTCGGATAATCCGAGCGTGTGTATGGGGCTTTAGACGTTTTTAATCAGTTATTTTTTAATTTAGTACATTCTTTCTTTCTTTTACTAATAAACATTTAAAGCAGAACTCTGCATAACTCTGCATTAACAGTTACCCCTACTCTGTTATTTTCCACCTCTCTGGGGCCCGCCTGCTTTTTTATTTTTTTTATTACATCAAATTATACATGCCTTTTTGGTGTCACAGGAATTAATTAATTTCCTTTATTCTGTGAGAGAAATGTGCCACAGAGCACTGAGAGGCTGCTTAGTCATCCATTTTTGTAGCCTATAATGCGGAGCACCACTCAAAAGGGAAAGTTCCGCTTTAAGTACTAGTTTACTAGTAATGGCGGCGATCTGTGATTTTTATCGGGACTGCAACATTATGGTGGACACATCGGACACTTTTGACACATTTTTGGGACCATTGGCATTTATACAGAGATCAGTGCTTTAAAAATGCACTGATTACTGTAAAACTGTCACTGGCAGGGAAGGGGTTCACACAAGGGGTTAACTGTGTTCCCTGTGTGTGTTCTAACTGTAGGGGAGTGACCTAATGGAAGTGATGGATCGTGGTTCCTAGCTATTAGGAACTCACGATCTGTCACTCCTCACAGAACAGGGATTTGTGTGTTTACACACACATGTCCCTGTTCTGCCTCTTGTGCCTGCACTGTTAACCACTTGCTTACTGGGCACTTAAACACCCTTCCTGCCCAGACCAATTTTCAGCTTTCGGTGCTCTCACATTTTGAATGACAATTACTCAGTCATGCAATACTGTACCCAAATGAATTTTTTGTCCTTTTTTCCCACAAATAGAGCTTTCTTTTGGTGGTATTCGATCACCTCTGGGTTTTTTATTTTTTGCGCTATAAGTGATAAAAGACCGAAAATTTTGAAAAAAAAAAGAATTTTCTTTGATTCTGTGATAACATTTAGCAAATTATTAATTTTTCTTCATAAATTTTGGCGACAATTTATACTGCGACATATCTTTGGTAAAAATAACCCAAATTAGTGGATATTATTTCGTCTTTGTGAAAGTTACAGACTCTACAAACTGTGGTGCGAATCATAAAAAAATTGATCACACCTGATGCACTGGTGGCCGATCTCATTTCTTGTGACCCGAATAAGCCAGGAAAGTACAAATACCCCCCAAATGACCCCTTTTTTGAAAGTAGACATTCCAAGGTATTTAGTAAGAGGCATGGTGAGCTTTTTGATGTTGTCATTTTTTTCCCACAATTCTTTGCAAAATTTCCACAAAATTGTCATTGTAATAGGTTATTTCTCTCACATGGCATGTGTATACCACAAATGACACCCCAAAATAAATTTTGCTACTCCTCCTGAGTATTACGATACCACATGTGTGGAACTTTTCCACAGCCTGGCCACTTAGAGAGGCCCAAAATGCAGGGAGCGCCATCACGTGTTCTAGGAGCATAAATTACACATCTAACTTGTTGACTGCCTTGTACACTTTTGAAGGCCCTGGAGCACCAGGACAATGACACATGACACTGACAACAGGTGGCACTGATGACACGTGACACTGATGTGGCACTGATGACAGATGGCACTAATACGGGGCACTGATGACACGTGACACTGATGACAGATGGCACAAATACGGGGCACTGATGACACGTGACACTGACAGATGGCACTAATATGTGGCACTGGTGACAGATGGCACTTATACGTGGCACTGATATCATGTGGCACTAATATGTGGCACTGATGAGAGATGGCACTAATACGTGGCACTAATGACAGATGGCACCGATACGTGGCACTGATGACACGGGACACTGATGACAGATGGCACTGATACGTGGCATTGATGACACGTGCCACTGATAACAGATGGCACGTGACACTGACAGGTGGCACTGACAGATGGCACTGATATGGCACTGATGACAGATGGCACTGACGTGGCACTGATGACAGATGGCACTGACGTGGCACTGATGACATGTGGCACTGACGTGGCACTGATGACAGATGGCACTGATGACAGATGGCACTGGGGACAAATGGCACTGGGGACAGGTGGCACTTGGGACAGGTGGCACTGGCAGATGGCACTGGGGACAGGTGGTACTGGGGACAGGTGGTACTGGGGACAGGTTGCAGCGGGGACAGATGGCAGCGGGGACAGATGGCAGCGGGAATAGATCACTTTATTTTATTTTATTTATTTTTTTTTTACTTACGGCGCCGCTGCAGCCGTTCATCTCTCCCTCCTCACACGCTGTCATATGTTTGCATATGAGATTATCTCTCATTGGGCATGCCAATCTCACTGTAAACGGCCGCTGTGATTGGCCGTTTACAGCGATCTGTGACTGGCTGTGTCCGACGGACACGGCCAGCACAAAACTTCCCCAATGCGCGCTCTCAGGAGCACGCATTAGGGAAGTAAACAACAGGACGTCCAGGGACGCCCACCCGACAGGGAGCGTCCGCGCTGAAGCCGTCTTTCGGCTATAGCGCGGGCGCGTAGTGGTTAATTTTAGTCTTAGGACTAAAATGGAATTTTAGTTTCAGTCCCATATTAGTCTTCTGCAATTGTTTTAGTTTTAGTCCTATTTAGTCGACTAAATCTCCAGTACATTTTAGTCGACTAAAATGTCCTACGTTTTAGTCGACTAAAATCTCCAGTAATTGCAATTTAGTTTTAGTCATAGTCTTTTGACTAAAATGGCATTTTAGTTTTAGTCTGATTTTAGTCTTTTGACTAAAAATGGCTTTTAGTTTTAGATGTATTTTAGTCATCTCAATTGTTTTAGTTTTAGTCCTATTTTAGTCGACTAAAAAGTTTTAGTCATTTTAGTCGACTAAAATGTTTTAGTCGTTTTAGTCGACTAAAATGTTTTAGTCGTTTTAAATTAACACTGTGTGCCTGCGATCGCTCGTGGCTGGAGGTCATCGCGACCGTCGGCCACGAGCATCGGCACCCCCGCAGTGCAGCGGGTGCGTAAGCGCGCCTCGGGCAGCGCGTGCCTACTATTCCGATCCCGCAAGCTGACGTATAGTTACGACGGCTTGCGGGATCATGCCGACCTGTCGCAGTATAATGATGGTTAACCACTTTACACCTTGCCGGGTCAGGGGGTTGTAATGCCAGGGAGAACTCAGCAGCCTGCAGAAAAGTCTATGCTGAGACCTGTAGTCTGGGAGGCAGAGTATTTTAAGAGTGCTTTATTACCAAGTACAGGCATCCACAAAACACAAGCAGCCTTCTGAGTATCTCATAACAGGAACAGGAACTGAAACAAACTTATCAGAGTAATGAAAGTTTTATACCTATAGCAACTGTAAGCAGTGACATCTACAGGCCAGAAGTATGAACACAACATCTTCCCCATGTACAAATAAATCTTTATATATGATTTATTTAGCAATATAAAGTATTTTATTACAAAACAAACAATGCCATTTAATTATATCACATAAACCTTGGTCCACAAAGATGGCCTTCTGATTTTTTGAGTATTTCGTTGACCTGTCACTTTAGGTGGATTGGAAATATTGTATTGTCTGTGTTTCAAAAAGCAAGGTTTTTGGGGTGGAGGAAACCCCAGCTAGTTTGGGGGGAGGAACTTGACTGGCCTGCACAGAGTCCTGACCGCCACCTCATAGAACACCTTTATGATGAATTAGAGCCCTACAGATTAAGACTGGGATACCATTAAAGTTCATGTGCGTGTAAAGGCAGGTGTCCCAATACTTTTGGCAATATAGTGTATGTCTGAAACATATAGTTTATTGTGCACTTGTCTGCCATATAGTAGTTCAGCTGATGTAGTTGCATGTCTTGTTGCTCTGTACACATGTGGACTGTAGACATTTTCCAAGCTCCCCCTATAAGATTTACAGTTGGAATAGCTTCTTTAAAGTGATTGTAGACGATCACCTTTTAAAACAACTTATTCAGTTTAAAATATAAATAAAAGGCAAAGTATTTTTGTGTATGTATATATATATATATATATATATATATATACATACACAAAAATACTTTGCCTTTTATTTATATTTTAAACTGAATGGGTTGTATATAATATATATTAATTAAAAAAAAAAAAAACATTATAAATACCTGTTTTCCCTTTATTATACATGATCACATTCCGTCTGTTATCAGCTATATAAGAGCTGGGGGAGGAGAAGCAGCAGCACACTGAGCTTCCCAGTGAATGTCTGTGCAGCGGCCAGTCAGGACAACTGATCATTGGAGGTGAGCAAGCTGAGTTCCCAGCATAGCTAGAAAACTGATCATGGTGTGCTCTCCTTCTCAAGCCCCATACACACGGTCGGACAATCCGCGGACCAGGTCGGTCGGATCCTGTCCGTCGTACTTTGTCCGATGTTGGTGTTGCGTACACACGGTCGGACTACGTTGTCGGAATATCCGGTCTGCAAGAACGTCGTGACGTAAGTCGTCGTCCACGAGATTAGAAAAGGGAAGTTCAGCACCACGTCAGGCACCCGTTGGGCTCCTTCTGCTGATCCTGTGTTTATCGAGATTTAGTCGAAGTTTGGTGACTTAAGATTCGCGCTTCTCAGTTTTCTGACTCAGATCGTTACTGCTCTTCAGTTTGTGCTTGTCGTGCGTATCTGTTTATTAGTGCGTGTAGTCAGTTCGCATTTGTTGGTCATTGCGGCCTATATCTTGATATAGGACGCTTTGATTTGCACTGCTTATTGTCTGCTCGTTTCTGGTATTCATTTCGTTCTTTCAGGCCTTGCTGTTTATCGGTGCTTTCTGTTTGTCCGTTCTGACCAGCCGACCTTTTGTGACCTTGTGAACGATGTTTCCCGTACGTACTCGTCGCCGAGTTCGTGCTGTACGCGGAATTGGTGTCGGGCTTTTAGCTTTGAGCCAAGACCCGTCCATGAACAGAGTGACGAGGAGTATGTGGACCAAGAATTGGTTGCTTCAGCGTGACCAATTCTCGCACATGCCTTTGCTTCGTGAGATCCGGGAGAATAATCCTGATGATTTCAGGAACTTTCTCAGGATGACGGACCCCGATTTTCACCGTCTTTTGGCTTTGCTGACCCCTTTATCAGCCGGCAGGATACCTGCATGAGACAAGCCATTACTCCGGAGCAGAGGCTTGTTGCCACGTTGAGGTACTTGGCGACAGGGAGAAGTCTTCAGGATTTGAAGTTCTCTTCAGGTATCTCTCCCCAGGCCCTGGGAATCATTATTCCAGAGACCTGTTCTGCCATCATCCAGGTCCTGCAGGAGGACTATATTAAGGTAACATTTCTCCTTTACTATTCCCTTCTATGTATGCTCTGTTTGCTAATGTCTTCTATTTTTGACCTCCTTCCCTAATTACCATGATTGCAATATGCTCTAATATGCTGTGCCCCTTTTCTCCTTCATGCATTTTTCCCTTCACTTGCCTCCCCAGCATGCTCTTCTGCCCCAATAGACACCTATGGCCTAGTCACTTAAGCAATGTCTTTTGTCTGCTGCATAGTATTGTTTGCCCCCAAACACCCCCTAAAATATGCACAAATGTTTGCTGTGTGGTTTACTTCATGTAGAGCCCCTTTTTTTTTTTTGTTTTTTGTTGGGGGGGGGGGGGGCAAACTCATTAGGAACCCCCTCCCACAACTGCTCTGTCAGATGGTACCAATCCTTTATCTGCTGGCTTTCCCAAGGTCCATACACACTATATACCTACCTCTTTATAGTGGGCATCTTTAGGGATGAATTCAGCAAAGCATGTAGTGCAAGGGGCTGCCTCCATACTTTCCATTTCCTATTTTTTTGTGTTCTTTCCCTCCTATTAGCTTGCTTGGTAATTTCATAATGTCACAATGTGCTTGCCTTTTTTTTGGGGGGGGGGGGGGGGGGGGGGGGTTGAAATGTTATTTTATCTTTCCTGGGGGCTGCCAATAGTGTTAAGTACAGAGGGTCTGGCCAAACTAGCACACATTATTGAGCCATTTGCCAATCAATGAAGTGCAGAGGGTTACCTGTCCAACAACCCCCCCCCAAAACCCTAGTTATTGCCAATGACCCATCAGAAGTGGGGGGATTGATGGGGGGGTGAGTAATCTGTGAAGGGGAGCCTCTACTTTTCTGTGCAAATACTTTCCAGCCTCCAATTTTAAACAATGCTCTTGTTCCAAGATGTTGATTGTCTAATCTGCTTGCAATGTTTATGTGCAAAGTGACTAATTATTTTTTCTTGTTTCACTCCACAGTTCCCTTCCACGCCACAGGAATGGCAGACTGTGGCCTCCCACTTTGCCAGCCGTTGGGACTTTCCTAACTGCGGAGGGGCAATTGATGGGAAACACGTCCGCATCGTCCCACCGCCCAACTCGGGGTCCTACTATTATAATTATAAAGGGTTTAATAGTGTAGTGATGTTGGCGGTGGTGTCGGCAACATACGAGTTTATGTATGTGGACGTGGGGATGAACGGCCGGATCTCGGATGGTGGTGCCATTACGCACACGGAGTTCTACTGGCGTCTCCAAAGTGGCAGTCTGTGCTTGCCACCTCCAGAGGAGAATGCAGAAGGACTCCCCTTCGTCTTTGTCGCAGATGAAGCGTTTGCGTTGACTCCCCATGTGATGAGGCCGTTCCCGATGAGGACCCTCACCCCAGACCAGAGGGTCTTCAACTACAGGCTGTCCAGAGCCAGAAGAGTGGTGGAGAACACTTTTGGCATCCTGGCCAGCCGCTTCCGCCTGTTCTTGACGGCATTTAACTTGGCGGAATACAAACTGAACCACATAGTTCTTGCCTGTTGCATATTGCACAACTTCCTCAAAAGACATAACAGGAACTATGTGGTGCCCGTTGGCCCAGATGTGGAGGGCCCTCCAAATGCGGACCTCACAGCCCTTCAAGTGGCACGTCCAGGCTTGCCCCCTCTAAATGCCCGCGCGGTCCGCGAGCAATATATGGAGTACTTTGTGGGTAGGGGGGCCATTGCTCTGCCTGACGATGTGTGAGAGGCATTTTTTAATAAATCTGATATTTCAACCAACCTATGATTTCTTGTCATTTCAGTATTCTTTTTAGCTTATTTTACCTTGAAATTTTTTACCTTTGCCTTCGACAGTGGGAATGCACTTTCTGGGCAAAAGGAGGTAACAGTCTCTTCTTCCCAAAAAGATTAGTCTCATGTTGTGTGTTTGCTACCTAATCTTTGGTCTAGATAAGGTTTGTACTGCATAATTGACATCCAAAATACTCCTTTTCATCACCAGGTCAGACATGTGTGTATTCTCAAAAATGCTGTGCTCCGTGTTTTCGTACAAAGCACTGTGGGTGTCATTTACATAAGTCAAATGCGCTATGCTCTACAAGTGCAGTGAAAAAGTGCCCTGGAAAAGAAACTTGCAGTGCAAAGTGGACTTGCCTTTAGTAAATAACACCAATTGCCCCCCATATCCTTTACATTTGACATACATAATGCATTGTGTTTTTTAAATAAGGAAGCCACACATTTAGAAAAATAAAAAAGTTTACTTGGAAAACATTCACAAGTGCGTTTACAATCTTCTTGCCCAAACTGACAACATCTTGGTTATTTACAACATTGTTTACAAACATTCCGCAATTGGTAAAACCAGGCATGGAGCAAAACAGAACCTATGAACTTGGAAAGTTCAACTTTGTAAAGTGAAGACACGATCAGACATGACTATATGTTCAAAGTGTGTTTGATCTTGCCTTCATCACATGGGGGGGTCACCCCTGGAAAGTGGAAATTTAGAACATGCACACAATTTGGGTCTGAAAATGGTCATTAGATGGTAAAACACATGCCTAGAAGCTTCAAAAGTGCCATTTTCCATCATGGGGATGAATGGACGTTTTTTGGGGGTGCAACCCCCTCACCACAACCACTTTCGTAGTTCGTAAAGTGGTTGCACCCCCAAAAAAAACGTTGGCATTCATCCACCATGATGGGAGCTAGCACATGTGGACACAATGTGTGCATGTTCCAAATTTCACACAGTTCTAAAGTTGCAAATGTGTTCAGAAGCTGGCACAAATGTGTGTTAATTACTTGGTGCGTGTCACGTACCTGGTGGTGCGAGCCCGAGATTGCAGGGAGAGGCCTCCCTTGCGTCTCCCACTCCTGGTCCCCTGGTGTGGGAACAGGAGAGCCAGGAGTGAGGAGGAGCACGGGTGCCTGGCAGGATCTACAGACCGGTGGGAAGGAAGCAGGTTAGCTGAGCTGGCAGGATCTTGGTAAGCAGGCTCACAGGTAAACTGGATAGCAGAGCTGACAGAGTCTCTGGAAAGCAGGCTCACAGGTAAACTGGATAGCAGAGCTGGCAGGATCTCTGGAAAGCAGGCTCACAGGTAAACTGGATAGCAGAGCTGGCAGGATCTTTGGAAAGCAGGCTCACAGGTAAACCGGATAGCAGAGCTGGCAGGATCTCTGAAAAGCAGGCTCACAGGTAAACTGGATAGCAGAGCTGGCAGGATCTCTGGAAAGCAGGCTCACAGGTAAACTGGATAGCAGAGCTGGCAGGATCTCTGGAAAGCAGGCTCACAGGTAAACCGGATAGCAGAGCTGGCAGGATCTCTGGAAAGCAGGCTCACAGGTAAACTGGATAGCAGAGCTGGCAGGATCTCTGGAAAGCAGGCTCACAGGTAAACTGGATAGCAGAGCTGGCAGGATCTCTGGAAAGCAGGCTCACAGGTAAACTGGATAGCAGAGCTGGCAGGATTTCTGGAAAGCAGGCTCACAGGTAAACCGGATAGCAGGGCTGGCAGGATCTCTGGAAAGCAGGCTCACAGGTAAACTGGGTAGCAGAGCTGACTGGATCTCTGGGAAGCAGGCTCACAGGTAAACTGGATAGCAGAGCTGACAGGATCTCTGGAAAGCGGGCTCACAGGTAAACTGGATAGCAGAGCTGACAGGATCTCTGGAAAGCAGGCTCACAGGTAAACTGGATAGCAGAGCTGGCAGGAACTGAACAACGGCTTGGCAGACAGGTTCACAGGTAAGCTTGGATAGCAGAGCTGACAGGAACTGAACAACGGCTTGGCAGACAGGTTCACAGGTAAGCTTGGATAGCAGAGCTGACAGGAACTGAACAACGGCTTGGCAGACAGGTTCACAGGTAAGCTTGGATAGCAGAGCTGACAGGAACTGAACACAGGAAACGGAACCACTGAATGGACTGGAAGCCAACAGGTGATCAGGCTTGTACAGGGGTCAGACTGCAGACTGGATAGAGACTTAGCAAGGAACCAAAGTTCATCAAAGAAGCCAGGTAGAGGATCTGAACTAGAAGCAAGGTACAATGGATCAGGCAGGAGGATGGTCAAAGGAAGCCGGGGTCGGGTACAGGCAGAAAGCTGGATAGTCTATGGCAAGCCGGGTCAAAGGAACAGGTATAACAGGATCAGGTTTCTTTTACTACACCACAACGCTGTAGAGCAGACAGCAAAGACTGTCTGCACTGGTCAGGCTTAAATAGGCCGGCTGGTGCTAACTAGGGCGCGCGCCCGTCTCCCTGTGCGCGGTTGTGCACGTGCACGCGCCCGGGCGCGCATGCGCATGCGCAATGGAATCTGAGAGCCGGGACGGCCCGGGTTTAGATTTCTGGCAGGATCTTCATGACATTGCCCCCCTCCTAGGGGCAACCTCCGGGTGCCCCTCTGGGCAAATCTCTCAGGATGTGCTCTTTTGAAGGCTTGAACTAGACTCTTAGCGTGGATATTACACTCGGGCTCCCAAGAATTCTCTTCAGGACCATAACCCTTCCATTTGATCAAGAACTGATTCTGATTCCTCCTTTTTCTAACATTTAGTATGGCCTCTACCTCATATTCTTCCTAGCCATCTACCAAGACTGGGTCCGGGGGTACAGTCCTTCTGTTGGAAAAAGGGTTGGGAGTGGAGGGCTTCAACAGAGAAACATGAAAGACTGGATGGACCTTGAGGGAATCAGGAAGTTCCAACTCATAGGCTACTTCGTTAATCTTTCGTTTGACTGGAAAGGGACCTAAGAACTTAGGGCCCAGTTTTTTCGAGGGACAAGCCATCCTCAGATTCAAGGTAGAGAGCCATACTGTGTCACCTGGTACCAGTACCAATTCCCCACGCCTCTTTCGGTCAAAGACTGTCTTGTTATGTTCCTGGGTCCGGGCCATGGTGTCCTGCAGGAGTTGGTTATTGGAAGCAAAGAAGTCAATGTTTTTCTGAACTGCGGGCACAGTACATTCAGGAAGAGAATTGGGCAGGAATGAAGGATGAAAGCCATAGTTGGCGAAGAAAGGCGTCTGTTGGGTGGCCGAGTGGATAGCATTGTTATATGCAAACTCGGCAACTGGTAACAGGGAGATCCAATCGTCTTGGGAGAAGGAAGAAAAGCATCGTAGGTATTGTTCCAGGGTCTGATTGGTTCTTTCGGTCTGCCCATTGGTTTGAGGGTGATAAGCGGAAGAAAACGATAGCTCAATGTTGAGGGCCTTGCAGAGTGATTTCCAGAACCGAGAGGTGAATTGTACCCCTCGGTCGGACACTATGTTGGCCGGTACCCCATGGAGTCTGATGACCTCTCGGATGAACACTTGTGCGGTTTCTGAGGCCGAAGGGGTGCCCTTCATGGGGACAAAGTGTGCCATCTTTGACAGACGATCAACTATCACGAAGATCGTAGTGTGGTCCTCTGCTGGGGGTAGTTCCACAATGAAGTCTATGGACAGCATTTTCCAGGGACGATCTGGGACTGGCAATGGCTTGAGTAGGCCCCAGGCTTTGGTTCTGTAACTTTTGCTCCGAATACACACAGTGCATGTTTCCACAAATTTCCTAGTCTTCCCTTAACTGAGGCCACCAGAAGGTACGTTGTACCAATTCAGTGGTTTTGGTGACACCGAAGTGTCCGGCAAGCTTATGATCATGGCACAATTCCAGGACGGTTACCCGCAGACCCTCGGGAATGAAAATCTTATCCCCATGCCACAATAGCCCATCCTTGGCCTGCAACCCAGGACCGGGAGTGGGTATGAGGCCACTGGAAGCCCGCCTGAGCTGGGACAGCAGGTCTTCTTGTAGCAGGAGAAAGTTTCCAGGGGCAAGGATAGTGTCTGGAGGGGAACCATCCTGGGATTTGTGATACATACGAGACAGAGCGTCCGGCTTCGTGTTTTTGGAACCCGGACGATATGTCACGTGAAAGGTAAAACGAGAGAAAAATAAGGCCCAACGGGCCTGTCGAGGTTTCAACCTCTTGGCAGTCTTCAAGTACTCTAGATTCTTGTGATCTGTGAAGATCAAGATTGGATGAGTAGCCCCTTCTAGCAGGTAGCGCCATTCCTCGAGGGCGGACTTTATGGCCAGTAATTCCCGATCCCCCACATCGTAGTTCTTCTCGGCTGGGGACAGTTTCCGTGAAAAGAATGCCACGGGGTGTAGCAGGGCTTTGACGCCCTGTCTCTGGGACAGGATGGCCCCTACAGCTATCTCCGAGGCATCCACTTCTAGAACAAAGGGTAGCGAAGGGTCTGGATGCTTCAGGATAGGGGCTGAGGTAAAGAGCCCCTTGAGGGCCTCGAAGGCCCCTTGGGCCTCAGGAGACCAATGAAAACGGGTACCTTGTTTGGTGAGTTGAGTAATGGGTGCCACTATGGCCGAGAATCCCTTGATGAATTTGCGATAAAAATTGGCAAAGCCAATGAATCGCTGGATCCCCTTTTTATCTGCGGGAACTGGCCAGTCCAGGATGGCTGAGATTTTCTGGGGGTCCATCCGGATGCCTCTACTGGAAATGATCAAACCTAGGAAGGGTATGCTTTCTACCTCAAAGAGGCATTTTTCTGCCTTGGCATAGAGGCCATGTTGCCGGAGACGGCCCAAAACACTTTTAACATGTCCACGATGCAGCTCTAGGGAGGAAGAGAAAATTAGTATGTCATCAAGATAAACAACAGCAAAAACATCAAGGAAGTCCCGAAGCACATCATTTATGAAAGACTGGAAGGTAGCAGGGGCGTTGCAGAGTCCGAACGGCATCACCAGGTACTCGAAGTGCCCAAATCGAGACCGAAATGCCGTCTTCCATTCGTCCCCATCCTTAATACGAATTAAGTTGTACGCCCCTCTGAGGTCCAGTTTGGAAAAGATGGAGGCTGTGCCAAGCCTCTGAAACAGTTCAGGTACCAGGGGGAGCGGGTAGCGATTTTTGACTGTGACCTCGTTTAGGGCACGATAGTCCACACAGGGTCTGAGAGAACGGTCCTTCTTCTCTACGAAAAATATTCCTGCACCTGCAGGAGATGTAGACGGGCGGATAAACCCTTTTTTCAGGTTATCATCAATATAGTCCTTTAATTTCCCCTGCTCCACTTCTGTTAACGGAAAGACCCTACCGAAGGGAATCTTGGCCCCGGAAAGGAGTTCAATGGGACAGTCATAGGGCCTGTGGGGTGGCAGCACATCTGCCCTTCGTTTGCTGAACACATCCAGGTATGCATGGTAGACTTCAGGGATGGACTGACTTAGACCTGCCTCGTTTTCGAGGCAGAGCAAAGCAGAGGGTCCTGCGGGGGCCAAGGAGCCGCAGGACCTTTGGCAGTAGGGAGAAGAAAAGGCCACCTCTCCTGTGGACCAGTTGATGACCGGGTTGTGTGCTTGCAGCCAGGGGATCCCTAGAATGACTGGGAACAAGGGAGAAGAAATTATGTCCAGACATAACAGTTCTTGATGTGACTCTGAGATCACTGTATGCAATGGGGCAGTCTCCTGAGTCACTGGGCCAGATTTAATGGTGGACCCATCCGCCAGGTGGACGGACAGGCCCTGTTCCCTTGGACGGAGAGGAATTCGATGCCGGGCAGCAAAAGCAGAGTCCATAAAGCAACTACAGGCACCAGAGTCAATAATTGCGGTGGTCTTTAGGGTCCTTCCTGAGAACTGGAAGGAAACAGAAAGGGCAAGATGAGATGAAACCCCGGTCACAGGATCCACATAACTGGAGAGAATAGTGGGGAACTTACGGAGTTTAGCCGGGCAGTTCCGGACATAGTGACCAGGCTCTCCGCAATACAGGCACAGATTGTTGCTGCGGCGTCTCTGGCGTTCTGCTGGAGTGAGAGAAGGCCGCAGGAGTCCAAGTTGCATGGGTTCAGATGCAGAAGAGGCATGAACAGGTTTAACAGGGGGAGCAGTGCGGAAGTGACTTGGGCCCCTGGGAAGCATCCAGGTAGGTCTTGGGGACCCCAAGGTTCGTTCGGCCCTACGCTCCTGTAGGCGCCGGTCAATTTGGATGCTTAGGTCTATGAGGGAGTTCAGGGTCTGAGGTACCCCCACTCTGGCGAGCTCGTCCTTGAGTGCGTCTGAGAGTCCCATGCGGAATTGGTGACGGAGAGCAGCATCGTTCCAGTCGGTGTCGGCACCCCAACGCCTGAACTCAGCCACATAGTCCTCTGCTGGTCTTCGACCCTGTTGGAGAGAACGTAAGGCGGCCTCCGCAGTGGTTGAGAGTTGGGGGTCCACATAAAGCTGCGCCATGGCGTCAAAAAAGGTGGAGAGACTGGTCAATGCTGCATCCTTTTGTTCCACGAGACGGTGGGCCCAGATTTGGGGATCCCCAGTTAGTAGGGCTACCACAAAACCCACCTTGGTGGTCTCCAGGGAAAAGGTCCTAGGTTGCAGGGCAAAATGGAGTTCACAGGAGTTACGGAAAGTTCTGAAGCTACCACGGGCACCTGTAAATTTCTCTGGAGTGGGTACCTTGGGCTCAGGTGGTAGCATCACTATAGTCTGGGTAGGTGCAGGCCCCGTTGGGGGTATTGCTGGGTGAGGAGTTCCTTGGGTACTGGATGGACCAGACAAAGCCAGTACCCGTTCCTCCAGGCGGGTATACCCTTGCTGGAGGTTCTTCACCGCCTCGGTCAGACCCGCCAGGTGTTGGCATAGCCCCTCCATGGCGGGGGCTCCCTGCTCGGGCTCAGACATGGCTGTCTGCTACTGTCACGTACCTGGTGGTGCGAGCCCGAGATTGCAGGGAGAGGCCTCCCTTGCGTCTCCCACTCCTGGTCCCCTGGTGTGGGAACAGGAGAGCCAGGAGTGAGGAGGAGCACGGGTGCCTGGCAGGATCTACAGACCGGTGGGAAGGAAGCAGGTTAGCTGAGCTGGCAGGATCTTGGTAAGCAGGCTCACAGGTAAACTGGATAGCAGAGCTGACAGAGTCTCTGGAAAGCAGGCTCACAGGTAAACTGGATAGCAGAGCTGGCAGGATCTCTGGAAAGCAGGCTCACAGGTAAACTGGATAGCAGAGCTGGCAGGATCTTTGGAAAGCAGGCTCACAGGTAAACTGGATAGCAGAGCTGGCAGGATCTCTGGAAAGCAGGCTCACAGGTAAACTGGACAGCAGAGCTGGCAGGATCTCTGGAAAGCAGGCTCACAGGTAAACTGGATAGCAGAGCTGGCAGGATCTCTGGAAAGCAGGCTCACAGGTAAACCGGATAGCAGAGCTGGCAGGATCTCTGGAAAGCAGGCTCACAGGTAAACCGGATAGCAGAGCTGGCAGGATCTCTGGAAAGCAGGCTCACAGGTAAACTGGATAGCAGAGCTGGCAGGATCTCTGGAAAGCAGGCTCACAGGTAAACTGGATAGCAGAGCTGGCAGGATCTCTGGAAAGCAGGCTCACAGGTAAACTGGATAGCAGAGCTGGCAGGATCTCTGGAAAGCAGGCTCACAGGTAAACCGGATAGCAGGGCTGGCAGGATCTCTGGAAAGCAGGCTCACAGGTAAACTGGGTAGCAGAGCTGACTGGATCTCTGGGAAGCAGGCTCACAGGTAAACTGGATAGCAGAGCTGACAGGATCTCTGGAAAGCGGGCTCACAGGTAAACTGGATAGCAGAGCTGACAGGATCTCTGGAAAGCAGGCTCACAGGTAAACTGGATAGCAGAGCTGGCAGGAACTGAACACAGGAAACGGAACCACTGAATGGACTGGAAGCCAACAGGTGATCAGGCTTGTACAGGGGTCAGACTGCAGACTGGATAGAGACTTAGCAAGGAACCAAAGTTCATCAAAGAAGCCAGGTAGAGGATCTGAACTAGAAGCAAGGTACAATGGATCAGGCAGGAGGATGGTCAAAGGAAGCCGGGGTCGGGTACAGGCAGAAAGCTGGATAGTCTATGGCAAGCCGGGTCAAAGGAACAGGTATAACAGGATCAGGTTTCTTTTACTACACCACAACGCTGTAGAGCAGACAGCAAAGACCGTCTGCACTGGTCAGGCTTAAATAGGCCGGCTGGTGCTAACTAGGGCGCGCGCCCGTCTCCCTGTGCGCGGTTGTGCACGTGCCCGCGCCCGGGCGCGCATGCGCATGCGCAATGGAATCTGAGAGCCGGGACGGCCCGGGTTTAGATTTCTGGCAGGATCTTCATGACAGTGCGTTTTCATATTTTTCCTAAAACATCAATGATGTTCTTCAATTTTTGTTGAACATCATTGATGTTTTGCTTTATGTAATCTAGATCTCTATTGCAGACCATTATCTCCCCGATGAGTACGTGGGCACTCTCTGTGGTAAAGTGCGATTTTTCTTCCACAACATCCACGTCACCTAAAAACCACAAACAAACAAAAATCGGGTGTTGGAAATGAGGCAGCCATACATTGATTAGCTTACCAGTAGCTGTGTTCTCCCACACTCACCTGTTGTGGTGTCAATTTCTCCAAGTTCGATGATCTCTCCTTCCTCCTCCTCCTCCTCTGCTTCTGCTCTTTCACCTTTTTTGGGAGGTGTTGGTTTTGGGGTTTCCTCAGACGGCCCAAGTTTTCGCTCCCCTATGAGAATGTACAAAAGGAAGATTTAGCAACACAATCTATTGAGGGCAGAAATAGGAAATGACAAACATTGCTTGAAAGTGACGGACACTATTTTTGTTTGGCCAGTTACAAATGCCAACTACATGAATGTAGTCACTTTGTAAAGGTGCTAAACTGACTAGCTTGTTGGTAGAAGTTTGTGTGATGGAGACCCCCCTCTAGTATCCACTGGAGCACATGTGTGGAAAAGCCTAATAAAAAGGGGGTTTGGGTGTCCCAGCACTAGTGCTCTAGAGTCCAGATGGGTAAACAGCTACTGGGTGACCTCTCCTTTACATTGAATAAATTGGCTTTACATTCTTGATGACATTTCTAGTGAGAACAAACTTCCTTTCCCCAAAAAAAAACACCAAACATCGTATTATAAGTGGCCGAACGATCGAGGTTGCGTACGATCGAATGGACACACACACGACCATGACAGTGGCAGAAAGATCGAGGCTGAGTACGATCGAATGCACAGACGAACATGAAAGTGGCCATTTTGGAATGTACAACTTTGTAAAAATCAAACCACATGGAGCAGTATGCAAGCAAGAACTAAAACACAAAACCCAACTACTTACTTTTTTGAAGAATTCGCTTGATCTTTCTGTACTGATCGGCCTCCCTCAGTTTCAGGTCTGACCAGCGTTTCCTCAGTTGCTCCTTGGATCGTTGTACCCCAAACTGATTGTACAGCCTTCTCACAACTTTAGACATGATCTTGGCCTTGCGGACATTGGGGTTGAGGTAAGGCCCATACTTCCCATCATAGTCGCTCCTCTTTAATATGTCCACCATCTCCAACATTTCTCCAAATGACATATTGGAGGCCTTGAATTTCAGGCTCCGGGATCGGGACGTTTCTGCCTCCGGACTTTCCTCGTCCTCCTCCTCGTTGGTGGGATATTTGGGGCGCACCTGCTGTGTCCACGCCATGTGCTCTCCCCACTGCGCCATAAAGAGAAGGGGTGGGGAATAGACGAGAAAGATCGTCAGGGGCGGGCGGAGTTTGACGCACGCGCACTGTATATAAAACGTCACACGCCTGTGTCGTAGCCATGATCTGGGAGACGAGGGGAGAGAAAACTCACGCACGAGACGATCGCTACAAACGAAGGTACAATTTGACGTTGGTACATAACTAGCCTAGACTGATTCGAACTTGAGGCTTCTTTATGGAGAAGATTAGGAGAGTTTAGCCTGACATAATTTATAGGGTTTTGTGTGGTGTTGTGTCTTGCAGAGATTATGAAGGGATTCAACGACATGAGTTTTCTCCCCCTCTTCATTGCCAAATACAGGGAATTTCCCATTTTATGGCAGGGTAAACACCCCCATTATAGCAACAAACCAAAGAGGTACGCAGCCCTGGAGGAACTTGTGGAATTTGTCAAACCAAGGTTCCCCGCGGCAACTGTTGATGATATAAGAAAGAAAATTGGCAGCCTGAGGAGTGCGTATATCAGGGAGCGCAAGAAGGTCCGGAAGTCGGAAGAAACTGCAACTGCAGCAGATGAGGTCTATGTCCCCAAGCTCTGATACTATCAGAGTCTACATTTTCTCAAAGACCAGGCTGATGTCACTGAGCCACTCTCGACTCCTCCTTCCACGCTTCCTTGCGCGCAGGCCACCCCTGATGAGGCTTCCGAGGAGCAACCTGGGCCTTCCAGTCTGGAAGAGGTGGAGGAGCCCAGCTTGTTCCAGGTATAGTAGTTTTGTTACCATTTATGGGAATAATGAATGATGTTCACTTAATTCAGGATCCCCAATTGCTTAGTTCCTAACGTGTTTGACATATCAACAGACAGTAGTGTTGGAGACATTTGGGGCCAGAATCTAAACTGCAGGGCTGAGAATTGTATGGTTTTCTATTTGTAAACATTTTGCACCAGTCACTAGATGAGAATTGTGTGTGTTTGATGAACAAATAACTGAAACTATGTCCCTTTTTCATACACAGGAAGACCTCAGCCAGGAGGTGGCTGTGGAAGGTGGCAGTCAGGAGGAGGCAGGGGTTAGTGGCAGCCACGAGGTGGGTAGTGGCAGCCAAGAGGGGGCTAGGCCTCGGAGCCTGACTGACACCCAAACCCCTCCCCTCCGCCTTCCGTACAAAAGGGCGAGAAGGGGGGGTTATGCGGCAGAGTCAGCGCTCCGGATGATAAGAGAGGCTTCAGACTCCCTACATGCCACACCCGCCGACGAGGAGACCTTTGGCTCGGTGGTTGTCACGAAGATGATGGGTATGGAGGTGAGGCAACGCAACATGTGTGAGGGGCTCATCCTCCATGTCCTAAATAAGGGTAGGGCTGGGGAGATGACCCCACTCACACATGTTTGCCATAGTTACCATGCTCCGCCTCCTCCTCCTCCTCCTCCTCCTCCTCCTTCTGCCACCCCACCAGCACGACAGCCACAGCGTGCAAGGAAGCGTGGAAGGAAGACCTGAGAGTGACGACCTGGAATCAGTCTGGTCTGAGAGAAGATGGAGCCTCTTGTAGTACCAGAGCCTGGGGACCTAGATGGCATCTGCTGCAGTTCCGGATGCTTTGGACTTCAGGACCAGATTGCACTCCCCTTAATATACGTACTCCTCAGGCCCCCAATTTTCTACGCTTGAAAAATGATGGTTGCCGTGGGGGGCCAAGGCTTTGCAAATTCCCAAAGTTTCACCATGGCTGCGTTCCTCTTTGGTTTGTTGCTGAGACCTAAATAAAGGTTTTTTTGATTTGAAATAATCATTGACTATTGTGTTTTACTTTTCTACAATGACAGTTTTTCTTAGAGTAGGCAGGTACATTTCACTAATCCTAAAGTAGAATTAACAAGGGGCACCAACAACCAACAAACTCCTAGTAAATTTAAGCAAGAAATACAAATGTTAATAATGTGGTTTTGCTAAGTTGAGACACACAACCCCCCTCCAAAAAAAAAAAAAAAATTCTCCTTCAAATATGTATTCCCAAAAAAAAAAAAAAAAAAAAGACAAATCATGCTAAAAATATAACAAAGATTCTTTTACGATCTGAGTAAAAATAAACATGTAGTGTATAAATGCTGAAAAGTAATAAAGAACTAAGTTTGTGAGAAGTGCGGGTGAATAGGAGCAGCTAAAACATGTGATTCTTGTTGCATTGTAAAGAAAAAGAGAATGCGCTGCATTAAAGACATTTTAACATTGCAGCGTGACGAATGTGCTGTGTCGATTAGGAAAGGTAGTTTTACCTGACCGAGCGCTTCCGTCACAGAATTTCTTCTGAGCATGCGTAGCACTTTGTTCGTCGGACAACCGTACACACGATCGGATTTGGTGTGATCGGACCGTGTTGACGGCAAATCTTTCCAGCAGGAGATAAGACTTTGTCCGTCGGACAAACCGACGTACACTGTCCGATGGTGCATACACACGGTCTGATTTTTCAACAACATTGTCCGATCGGACAGAATCCATGAAAAAGTCCGACCGTGTGTATGGGGCTTTAGTGTGGTCAGTTTTAATTGAGAAGAAGAGGGACTGACAGGAACACCAGGGATTTTACACAAAAGAAGCAATACAAAGAGAACAGGAGACTTTCTCATCTCTCTCCGCCCGCCCCGCATCACTAATCTTCCACTCTTACAGCCGGTGTTCTGTCAGCCTCTTCATTGTCGGAGGTGCAGCGGGGAGAAGAGAGATGACATCATCTTTCACCGCCCACCCCGCATCACCGCTCTGCTGCCTCTGTGCTAAATGGACCAGTGCTGCCACCAATGCAGTGACAATCCACCTCTGGTGGCACTGGCAGGTGAGTTGGCAAGTGACAATTCACATCTGGTGACAGGCAGCGTGGCAAGTGACAATCCGCATCTGGTGACAGGCGACATGGCAAGTGATCAGCTGCATCTGAAGGCAGGTGACTTTGCAAGTGACAATCCACATCTGGTGGCAGGCAGCGTGGCAAGTGACAATCCACATCTGGTGGCAGGCAGCCTGGCAAGTGACAATCCGCATCTGGTGGCAGGCATCGTGGCAAGTGACACGCTGCATCTGAAGGCAGGTGACGTGGCGAGTGACAATCCACATCTGGTGGCAGGCAGCAGGGAATGTGACAATCTGCATTTGGTGGCAGGCAGCGTGGCAACTGACAATCTGCATCTGGTGGTAGGCGATGTGGCAGGTGATGTGGCAGGCGACATGGCAAGTGACAAGCTGCATCTGGTGGCAGGCGACGTGGCAAGTGACAAGATGCATCTGGTGGCAGGCGACGTGGCAAGTGACAAGCTGCATCTGGTGGTAGGCGACGTGGCAGGCGATGTGGCAGGCGACATGGCAAGTGACAAGCTGCATCTGGTGGCAGGCGACGTGGCAAGTGACAAGCTGCATCTGGTGGCAGGCGAAGTGGCAATCCCCATCAGGTAGCAGGAAACGTGGCAAGTCACAAGCTGAATCTGGTGGCAGGCGACAGTTGCAAGTGACACACTCTGGGCTCCCACTGATTTTGCATTATGGTGAGTTGAACTATTTCATTTATTACTACAATGTAATAATAGAAAATAATGCGCTTCAATCACCCTGACACCATATCAACCATGGTGCCGAGATGATTGAAGAACACCAGCCATTGCCCAGACAAATTGCCCCTCCCAGGCCTTGCCACAATTTTCTTCAACGCAGCTGGTCTCCGGTGCCAAAAAGGTCGGGGACCGCTGCTCTCGAAGGCAGGGAAAGTAATCAGTAGCGTGTGAAACACTGAGCAGACTAAACCAATCAACCCCCTGCTCCACTGATTACAGAGCTAAATTTAACTAGTATCCTACACTAACGGGGAGGGTGCTAATGCTTAACTTGTCAGAAAATAGATACTATCATGCTCTAGTCATGGGGGACCACTTTACCAAGTTTGTGCTGGCAATACCAACCTACAACCAGACTGCCAAGTCTGACACCTAGATGGTGTGGAAGCAATTCTAACCTTTTGGTTATCTGCAGAAGATACATTCAGACCAGAGACCTTGTTTTGAAAGTAAGTTCTTTCAAGAATTGTGCCACTCATTAGGCATTAGGAAGCTGCATGCTACCGTGCACCACCCACAAGGCAATGGGGCATGTAAAGGTTCAATTACACCCTGATACAATTGTTGAGAGGCTTCATTTGTGATAACCAAAGGAAGTTGACCAATTGCTTAAGCAAAGCCATCTGGAAACACAACTATACCGTACATTTCTCAACAGGCTACTCACCCTACTATGTTATATTTGCCCATACTCTCAGGGGGCCCACAGTTCCCTCAAAAAAGCGTAATTATACAATGACTTTGTGAAACCCGGAGTGAAAATTATGCTGGTCAGACATCCAACAGTTCGCTAAAGGCAGGTCATAGGTGGAGATAGGAGGGTTGGAAGTGCCAGATTCTGACCCTCAACCTGGGGTCAGAGCGCTAGTCTAATGTAAAGGTGCACAACTGCATGGAAAATTGAAAACACAGTGGTAAGAAGTTCCTGGAGTTGTCATATAACAGTCTATTCCAGGTGTTTCAGTCTGCAATATCCAGAGAGAAGAAAAACCGAGACACCTACATCATAAACTCCTCAAGCCCACCATTATCTCCAAGACACCAAGGAGAAGCCATGAATCCTGACAATATTACGCCGCCCAATGGTCACCCAGATCAGTTCCATACCCCTGCTGTGGAACCCTTTGAACCACCACCACTGATGTGCCAGAAAACAGAGACGCATCACCTCTTGTCCCAGAAGATGGAGATGAGACTCAACTCCTGAGGTGCTCTCAGATACCTAACTTTGGGGAAACCCCTTTGACTAGGATGAATTTGAATAGTCTGCAGAATTTCCAGGGAATGCAATTTCAATTGTGGTAGATGTTAGAGGAGTGCCCATTTACAGAAATCAGATGCCGATACTGTCAGAATACAATAGCCGTAGGGGGAGATTTGTGCATCTGCGTTGTTTAGCATGAATCAAGGAATCTGTTAGATTTTTTTCATTTAGTCTGCAGGCTGATCAAAAGAAATCTATAGGCATATGGGCAGTTTAATCTTTAGGCAATAATTTCACCAGTAGACTTTTAGAAGATTTTTTCATACACTCCAATTTTTATTTTGCATTTAGGACACTGCATCTTTTGACGGACACACACACATATTTGCCATATGCTGTGTTTAACCACACCTTAAAGTAGCATGAATTCCTCCTTTTTTTTTATATCTTAAAGCATTTGCTTCCACTAAGGACATTTAAAGCATCAACTGCTTTTTGAGACTATATCCACAATCTTTTACTTTTTGTTGACACTTACACCTTATGGATCAATACCACTGCTTAAACTTCTGGTCCGGGAGAACAGTCATTGTTAAGCCATGAAACAACCTTTCAACAATCCCCTCTGCTATGTTAAACAATGTCCCCAGTGTATTTTTTTTTTTTTTTTAAACTGTCCTGTATACCTTATTTTATAGTGTCAATCAGCGTTCACATGACCGACTGCCTCTCTCCTCTCTCTCGAGCTGACCGCTCCAGAGGGCGGGGCTGGGAAAACCCCACTGACGTCAGTCAGGAGGAGGAGAGAGGTGGCCGGTCATGTGAGCGCCGATCGGCGCTCTGAAAGCAGGTACACAGCGGCATTTAAAAAAAATCAAATACACTGGGGACATTGTTTAACATAGCAGAGGAGATTGTTGAAAAGTTGTTGTATTATGAGTGCAGCTGGAGGGGAGGATCATGGAGTGGACAGAGCTGACAGGCAGGGAGGGGAGGGGGAGGAGGACACAGACACAGGAGAGCAGGGCTGCGGATGACGAATGTGCGTAAACTGACCACAGTGTCAGGGCTCAGCACCCATGATAAACCGTGATCAGTTCCCTGGGGGGAGGGCAGAACCAGGCAGGATCAGCCAGGTATTTCAGGTGATACAGGGGGCCAAATTACACAGCACAAGCACTATTCTGCATAACATGCTTTAAGGGAACAGGAAACGCTTTTTTTAGGGTAACAAACACTTTAAGTCTCTCATCCTCACTGATACCATTACCTACCAACATCAGCTGTACAGATGATACCAGTGACAAAACCTTCCATGCCCTCCCTGTCCTAAGTTGAGGTGTGGGTACCTGAGTCACCACATTATGAGCACATGACAGCCCTCATCCTTAGTGCATTAACAGTGTTGTCCTCTAAATGGAAATGGATTAGAGAGAATCCAAATAAGCAACAGGCTGAGGACAGAAAGCAAAGAGAAGACATGATAAACCCTGTAGTTTGATTCTATGTATTGCATTTTACATTATTATAAAAAGGGATTAATGACACTATAAGCAGTACTTGTTCTGCATTTATGCAGCTCTGCATTATGGTTTAGATGAATCTCTTGTTATACATTTGTATTGAGCCTGAATATGTGTGCCTTATGAGAGGCACTTGTGAATTCACAGCCTGTATGGTGCTATTAGTCCCCTGACTAAGGGTTTTCTCATTAGCCACAGCAATTTCACTTGAATAATAGCTTTGTTAGAGTTAATTTCCTGTTCCAAGCGTAATCTTTCTTTGTTCCTTCTGCTAGCTAAATTCTGATAATTTCATTTATTAGAACACCAAACTCACTGGTAACAATCAACTCTCTCAAAGCTGCTCTAATGTGTACCATTCACCATTAGGCTGTCCACGTCCAATTTATATCATTCTGCAATTTATATCATTCTGTTTATTTTAGGCACTAAGAAGTTTTTTAATGCAGTCAGACCTGTATCATAAGACCCCTTTCACAATGAGGCAGTTTTCAGGCGTTTAAACTCTAGAAATAGCGCCTGTTAAGCACCTGAAAACTGCCTCCCATTTACTTCAATGTGTGCTTTCACACTGGGGTCATGTACTTGCGGGACGGCAAGCAGCATCTTTGGGGCCGGTTTGGAGCGCTATAAAAAGCACTCCAAAAAAGCCCCTGCCCAATGAAATGAATGGGCAGCACTTCCAAATTGCTTTGAAACAGATGTGTTTTGCTTTTTTTTAAGGTCACGTTGTCATGAGACCTTAAAAAAAACAGCCCGCTAGCGCCCGCAAAGCGCTGCAAAAGCCCAGCTAAAATGCAGCTAAAGCACCACAATTCACATTCTTCGGCACATCTAGAGTTTTCAGAAAAACAAGTTAATCTGAGATTGGAACTTATTAGAACATTTATTCTTTTCTATAAAACTGATTGCACAAAAATTGATTTTACTAAATCCACCGACAAAGAGAGAACAGATATAGGCCATCAATCTGAATTTGAAACTAGAGCTATTGATTTATTGGCATAGAAGATGTAGCAAATGTCTCAAAAAGAGCCTGGAGAAGTCCTTCTATATACATTCCAGAGACTCTGATCCACCCCATGAATGCACCTGTCCCTGACTGCAATGAAGCAGCAAGTGAATTAACCACTTCCCGACCGCCCCCATTGTATATATACATATACGTCGGCAGAATGGCACGTACAGGCAGAATCACGTACAGGCAGAATCACGTACCTGTACGTGACATTCTTCCGGCGGTTGGGGGGTCCGATCGGACCCCCCTCCGCCGGCGGGGACGGTCGGGATGGCTTCAGAAGCGATGCGGGACGAGGTAACGGCCAGTCGTTTCTGGCCACCCCCTCCCGATCGCTCTGGCCAATGGGATTCGTCCGCTTCCTTCCCCTTCCTGTGTAATTGTAAACACAGGCAAGGGGAAGTGATGTCACGCTCCTCGTGTCGGTCTTTCTGACCGGGACGCCGAGCGGAGAAGACATCAAGTAAGTGCACAAACACTACACTGACACCAGGCACACATAGGCACACATTTCACCCCCCTGTCACCCCCTGATCACCCCCCAGATCACCCCCTGCCCCCCCTGTCACAGTGTCACTGATTGCAGTGATCATTTATTTTACTGATCACTGCATTTAGTGTCAGTGTGACTGCAATAACTGTCAGGGCAGTTAGTTTTAGGCCCCTTTAGGTCCAAGGTAGCCCCCTACCCCCCCCCCAATAAAGGTTTAACCCCTTGATTGCCCCCTAGGTAACCCTTTCACCCCCTTTTGCCAGTGTCACTAAGCGATCGTTTTTTTTGATCGCTCTATTAGTGTCACTGGTGCCGCTAGGTAGCCAGTTTTTTTTTTAGGTACCCGCCAGGTTTATATAGGATTATAAAATAGGTTTATAGGTCAGGTACCCCCATATTACAACCTAAATAAAGGTTTTAACCCCTTGATTGCCCCTAGAGTTAACTCTTTCACCAGTGATCACAGTATAAGTGTCACTGGTGACGCTGGTTAGCCAGTTAGTTATTTAGTTATTTAGGTTCCCCGTCAGGTTTTTATATAGTGTCAGGTACCCCCATATATTACCTAATAAAGGTTTTAACCCCCTGATTGCCCCTAGTTAACCCTTTCACCAGTGATCACCGTATAACTGTTACGGGTGACGCTGGTTAGTTAGCTTGTTTTTTTATACTGTCAGGGCACCCGCCATTTATTACCCAACTATCGGTTTAACCCCCTGATCGCCCGGCGGGTGATATCAATTAGGTGTTAGGGTCAAATAAGGTCTGCGTCGCCCCAGGTTAGTGCCAGTACCGCAAACACCCACGCGCAAAGCATACACCTCCCTTAGTGGTATAGTATCTGAACAGATCAATATCTGATCTGATCAGATCTATACTAGCGTCCCAGCAGTTTAGGGTTCCAAAAAACGCATTGTTAGCGGGATCAGCCCAGATACCTGCTAGCACCTGCGTTTTCCCCCTCCGCCCAGCCCAGCCCAGCCCACCCAAGTGCAGTATCGATCGATCACTGTCACTTCCAAAACACTAAGCACACATAACTGCAGCGTTCGCAGAGTCAGGCCTGATCCCTGCGATCGCTAACAGTTTTTTTGGTAGCGTTTTGATTCAGTTGCCAGCAGCCTAGGAGCTTTTTTTCCTGTGAATCTCACTAGTGTACTACTAAATTTAGAGCCCAAAATGGCAAATCGCAAGTACACTAGTGAACAGGCCTACTTGTTTCTGAGTATGTCAGATAGTGAAGAGGAGGTCACTCATCTGTCAGAATCAGGCTCAGAATACGATCCAGTAGACGACAGCGGCTCCATGACAGATAGCTCTGGCGACGAAGGTGTGGTCCCTGCTAAGGTCAGGCGTACCCGATCCCGATCTTCTGATGTTGTTGAGGTGCAGGAACCGCAGGTCTCTCGTATGGAGCAGAGAAGTACTAGCGCCGCTATTCCTTCTGGTGAACTGGCAAGCACCAGCGGCCTAGTACACCCTGGACGTAGTCAAACCAGCACTGCAGTAACACTTGGTGGCGTGGCGAGTCCCATAAGTGCAGTTCAAGCTGGCGAGGTGGCAAGCACAAGTAGTGTCCCGCTGCCACCAAGAAGAAGACAAAGGCAGGTCCGTCGATCACATAGTGTCCTTCCTGCAGAATTCGCCAATCCTGATTGGGTGCCCACCACTTCTGCAGAACCCGTACTTCCCCCATTCACTGGCCAACCCGGTATTCAGGTGGAAACAGCTGATTTTAAGCCATCCGATTTTTATTCGCTGTTTTTCACGGAAGATCTCTATAGATCTGTTGTGGACCAAAGTAATATATACGCTGGTCAACACATCGCCGCTAATCCCCAAGTGCCTTCCCTTGCCAGAGATTGGAAACCAATTACGGTTTCCGAATTTAAGACCTTTCTGGGCCTTTCCCTCAACATGGGCATACACAAATTCCCGACTCTGAGGTCTTATTGGTCCACCTCACCGCACCACCATATGCCCGTGTTCTCTGCCTCCATGTCCAGGGCACGATACGAACAGATCTTGCGGTTCATGCACTTCAGTGACAATGAACTTTGTCGTCCTCGTGGAGACCCTGAATTTGATCGGCTCTACAAAATTCGGCCCCTCATAAACCACTTCAACCAATGTTTTGCAGCCTTGTTTACGCCCAATCAAGTTGTCTGCGTTGACGAGTCCCTGATTAAGTTTTCTGGCCGCTTGTCTTTCAAACAGTTCCTTCCCAGCAAGCGTGCCAGATACGGGGTCAAGCTCTACAAGCTCTGTGACAGGGCAACAGGCTATACGTGGAGCTTTTCGGTTTATGAGGGAAAAGATAGTCACGTAGAGCCGGAGAACTGTCCAGATTACATAGGGAGCGCTGGCAAGATAGTGTGGAACTTGGTGTCACCCTTATTCGGAAAGGGGTACCACTTGTACGTGGACAATTATTACACGAGCGTGCCACTGTTTAGTCACTTGTTTGATCATCAGATTGGAGCATGTGGCACCGTGCGACCTAATCGCCGGGGCTTTCCCCAGCGGCTTGTAGATTCCCGTCTTAGGCTGGGGGAGAGAGCCTGCTTGAAGTGTAATAACTTGCTCGCTGTGAAGTGGAGGGATAATAGGAATGTTTTCGTTCTTACCTCCCTTCATGCAGACACGACAGTCCAAATTCGTACGGCGGCTGGTGTTGTGACGAAACCCCTCTGTATCCACGAATACAACCTTAATATGGGGGGGGTGGACCTCAACGACCAGTTGTTGGCGCCGTACCTAGTTGTCCGTAAGGCTAGACGCTGGTACAAAAAAGTGTCTATTTATTTATTCCAATTGGCTTTGCTGAATGCTCATGTGCTATACGGAGCTTCAGGCGGGACGTTACCCTTCCTTGAATTCCAGGGAGCGGTTGTCATGGAACTCCTGTATCCAGGCGATTCCACACCTCACCATCCCCTACCAAATGCAGTAAGCCGGCTGCATGAGAGGCATTATCCTCATGTCCTCCAGAGTACCCCTACCCAACGAGCCCCCCAAAGAAGATGTCGTGTCTGTAGCAAGCGCGGATTTAGGCGTGACACCCGTTATTATTGTCCACGCTGTCCTGACAATCCTGGTCTCTGCGTTGGTGAATGCTTTGAACGCTACCACGAACTAGTGAGGTATTAGCGTAGGGTACAGCATTTCACAGGCTAGGATACACTTTCACAGGGTCTCAAGAATGCCATCGCATTTTGAGACCCGACCGTTGCAGTTAAAATTATAGTTACAGGGTCTCAAGAATGCCATCGCATTTTGAGACCCGACCGTTACAGTTAAAATTATAGTTATAGTTTAAAAAAAAAGTGTAAAAAATAAAAAAAAAAAAAAAAAAGTACAAAAAAAAAAAAACCCCCAAAAAAAATAAAAAAAAAAACCAAAAATAGTCGTTTTATTGTTCTCTCTCTATTGTTGCTCTTTTTTACTCTATTCTATTCTGCAATGTTTTATTATGTTTTATCATGCTTGCTTTTCAGGTATGTTTTATTGTTAACCATTTTTTTGTTTTCAGGTGCGCCATTCAGTTGCAGCGCGGATTTATTTATCTTGACAGCAACAGCGTTTGCTCCCACGATACATAAAGCCGCGACTCCAACACTGTAGGAGGTGATTTCACCACCACAGTTAAAAAAAAGAGCATATATGCCGAAGCATGGGGGCAGCAGAGGGCGGAGGAGCGATTTTGCTCCTAATGCCACGTACATACGGTCGAAAAAAGTCCGACCATGTGTACGTGGCATAACTTTTTTGCGGGAGGATGCCCCCATGCTTCGGCATATATATATTTTAGGCACCGGTTGCGTTAACAAAATGTTTTATTTTTTACTATGTTTTTTTTTTTGGTATTTGCTTTGCAGGTATGGTATGGTAAGGTCTTACTGTTATACTCTAATGTTACTTTGTTTTAATGTTAACCATTATTTGCTTAGCAGGTACGCCATTCAGTTGCAGCGTGGATTTATTTATCTTGACAGCAACAGCGTTTGCTCCCACGATACATAAAGCCGCGACTCCAACGCTGTAGGAGGTGATTTCACCACCACAGTTAAAAAAAAGAGCATATATGCCGAAGCATGGGGGCAGCAGAGGGCGGAGGAGCGATTTTGCTCCTAATGCCACGTACATACGGTCGAAAAAAGTCCGACCATGTGTACGTGGCATAACTTTTTTGCGGGAGGATGCCCCCATGCTTCGGCATATATATATTTTAGGCACCGGTTGCGTTAACAAAATGTTTTATTTTTTACTATGTTTTTTTTTTGGTATTTGCTTTGCAGGTATGGTATGGTAAGGTCTTACTGTTATACTGTAATGTTACTTTGTTTTAATGTTAACCATTATTTGCTTAGCAGGTACGCCATTCAGTTGCAGCGTGGATTTATTTATCTTGACAGCAACAGCGTTTGCTCCCACGATACATAAAGCCGCGACTCCAATGCTGTAGGAGGTGATTTCACCACCACAGTTAAAAAAAAGAGCATATATGCCGAAGCATGGGGGCAGCAGAGGGCGGAGGAGCGATTTTGCTCCTAATGCCACGTACATACGGTCGAAAAAAGTCCGACCATGTGTACGTGGCATAACTTTTTTTGCGGGAGGATGCCCCCATGCTTCGGCATATATAAATGGTGCATGTATGCCCATCATTAGAAGTGGGTGGATGAAGGGAGGTATTCTAATGGTGGGCATACCCACCGCGCCATTGGGAAATTGGGAAAGCATTTTATCACACCGATCTTGGTGTGGTCAGATGCTTTGAGGGCACAGGAAAGATCTAGGGTCTAATAGACCCCAATTTTTTCAAAAAAAGAGTACCTGTCACTGCCTATTGCTATCATAGGGGATATTTACATTCCCTGCGATAACAATAAAAATGACAACTAAGAAAAAAAAAATGGAAGGAACAGTTTAAAAATAAAATAAAAAAGCTAAATAAAAAGAAAAACTAAAAAAAAAAAAAAAAAAAAAGCACCCCTGCCCCCCCTTCTTTTGCGCAAAGGCGAACACAAGCGTTGGTCTGGCGTCATATGTAAACAGCAATTGCACCATGCATGTGAGGTATCACCGCGAAGGTCAGATCGAGGGCAGTAATTTTAGCAGTAGACCTCCTCCGTGAATCTAATGTGGTAACCTGTAAAGGCTTTTAAAGGCTTTTAAAAATGTATGTAGTTTGTCGCCACTGCGTGTTTGTGCGCAATTTTAAAGCATGTCGTGTTTGGTATCCATGTACTCGGCCTAAGATCATATTTTTTATTTCATCAAAAATTTGAGCAATATAGTGTGTTTAAGTGCATTAAAATAAAAAAAAGTGTATTTTTTCCACAAAAAATGCGTTTGAAAAATCGCTGCGCAAATACTGTGTGGAAAAAAAAAATGCAACACCCACCATTTTAATCTGTAGGGCCTTTGCTTTAACAATATATATAGTGTTTGGGGGTTCAACGTAATTTTCTTGCAAAAAAAAAATATGTTTTCATGTAAACAAAAAGTGTCAGAAAGGGCTTTATCTTCAAGTGGTTAGAAGAGTGGGTGACGTGTGACATAGGCTTCTAAATGTTGTGCATAAAATGCCAGGACAGTTCAAACCCCCCCCAAATGACCCCATTTTGGAAAGTAGACACCCCAAGCTATTTGCTGAGAGCAATGTTGAGCCCATTAAATATTTTTTTTTTTGGTCCCAAGAGATTGAATAATGAAAAAAAAAAAAAAATAATATTTTTTTTTACAAAAACTTGTCACTAAATGATATATTGCTCAAACATGCCATGGGCATATGTGGAGATACACCCCAAAATACATTCTGTTGCTTCTCCTGAGTACGGGGATACCACATGTGTGGGACTTTTTGGGAGCCTAGCCGCGTACGGGACCCCAAAATCCAAGCACCGCTTTCAGGCTTTCTAAGGGTGTAATTTTTTTATTTCACTCCTCACTGCCAATCACAGTTTCGGAGGCCATGGAATGCCCAGATGGCACAAACCACCCCCAAATGACCCCATTTTGGAAAGTAGACACCCCAAGCTATTTGCTGAGAGGTATGGTGAGTATTTTGCAGATCTCGCTTTTTGTCACAATGTTTTGAAAATTGAAAAAAGAAAAAAAAAAAAATTTTTTTTCTTTACTTTCTTCATTTTCAAAAACACATGAGAGCTGTAAAATACTCACCATGCCTCTCAACAAATAGCTTGGGGTGTCTACTTTCCAAAATGGGGTCATTTGGGGGGGTTTTGTGCTATTTTGGCATTTTATGGCCTTCGAAACTGTGATAGGTAGTGAGGAGTGAAATCAAAAATTTGCACCCTTAGAAATCCTGAAGGCGGTGCTTGGGTTTCGGGGCCCCGTACGCGGCTAGGCTCCCAAAAAGTCCCACACATGTGGTATCCCCATACTCAGGAGAAGCAGCAAAATGTATTTTGGGGTGCAATTCCACATATAACCATGGCATGTGTGAGCAATATATCATTTAGTGACAACTTTTTGAATAAATTTTTTTTATTTTTTTTTTTTGTCTTTATTCAATCACTTGGGACTAAAAAAAAAAATATTCAACGGGCTCAACATGCCTCTCAGCAAATAGCTTGGGGTGTCTACTTTCCAAAATGGGGTCATTTGGGGGGGTTTTGTGCCATCTTGGCATTTTATGGTCTTCAAAACTGTGATAGGTAGTGATAGGTAGTGAGGAGTGAAATCAAAAATTTATGCCCTTAGAAATCCTGAAAGCGGTGCTTGGTTTTCGGGGTCCCGTATGCGGATAGGCTCCCAAAAAGTCCCACACATGTGGTATCCCCGTACTCAGGAGAAGCAGCAGAATGTATTTTGGGGTGTAATTCCACATATGCCCATGGCATGTGTGGGCAATATATCATTTAGTGACAACTTTGGGCAAAAAAAAAAAAGTTTGTAATATTCCCGCAACTTGTGGCAAAATATATAAAATATTCCATGTACTCAACATGCCTCTCAGCAAATAGCTTGGGGTGTCTACTTTCCAAAATGGGGTCATTTGGGGGGGTTTTGTGCAATTTTGGCATTTTATGGCCTTCGAAACTGTGATAGGTAGTGAGGAGTGAAATCAAAAATTTACACCCTTAGAAATGCTGAAGGTGGTGCTTGGGTTTCGGGGCCCCGTACGCGGCTAGGCTCCCAAAAAGTCCCACACATGTGGTATCCCCGTACTCAGGAGAAGTGGCAAAATGTATTTTGGGGTGCAATTCCACATATAACCATGGCATGTGTGAGCAATATATCATTTAGTGACAACTTTTTGAATACATTTTTTTTTTTTTTTTTTTTTTGTCTTTATTCAATCACTTGGGACTAAAAAAAAAAATATTCAATGGGCTCAACATGCCTCTCAGCAAATAGCTTGGGGTGTCTACTTTCCAAAATGGGGTCATTTGGGGGGGTTTTGTGCCATCTTGGCATTTTATGGCCTTCAAAACTGTGATAGGTAGTGATAGGTAGTGAGGAGTGAAATCAAAAATTTATGCCCTTAGAAATCCTGAAGGCGGTGCTTGGTTTTCGGGGTCCCGTATGCGGATAGGCTCCCAAAAAGTCCCACACATGTGGTATCCTCGTACTCAGGAGAAGCAGCAGAATGTATTTTGGGGTGTAATTCCACATATGCCCATGGCATGTGTGGGCAATATATCATTTAGTGACAACTTTGGGCAAAAAAAAAAAAAGTTTGTAATATTCCCTCAACTTGTGGCAAAATATAAAATATTCCATGTACTCAACATGCCTCTCAGCAAATAGCTTGGGGTGTCTACTTTCCAAAATGGGGTCATTTGGGGGGGTTTTGTGCTATTTTGGCATTTTATGGCCTTCAAAACTGTGATAGGTAGTGAGGAGTGAAATCAAAAATTTGCACCCTTAGAAACCCTGAAGGCGTTGATTGGGTTTCGGGGCCCCGTGCGCGGCTAGGCTCCCAAAAAGTCCCACACATGTGGTATCCCCATACTCGGGAGAAGCAGCAAAATGTATTTTGGGGTGCATCTCCACATATAACCATGGCATGTGTGAGCAATATATCATTTAGTGACAACTTTATGAAAAAAAAAATTTTTTTTTTTTTTTTTTTTTTTTGTCTTTATTCAATCCCTTGGGACTAAAAAAAAAAATATTCAATGGGCTCAACATGCCTCTCAGCAAATAGCTTGGGGTGTCTACTTTCCAAAATGGGGTCATTTGGGGGGGTTTTGTACTTCCCTGCCATTTTAGCACCTCAAGAAATGAGATAGGTAGTCATAAATTAAAAGCCGTGTAAATTCCAGAAAATGTACTCTAGTTTGTAGACGCTATAACTTTTGCGCAAACCAATAAATATACGCTTATTGGCATTTTTTTTACTAAAGACATGTGGCTGAATACATTTTGGCCCAAATGTTTGACTAAAATTGAGTTTATTAGATTTTTTTTATAACAAAAAGTAGAAAATCTCTTTTTTTTTCAAAATTTTCGCTCCTTTTCCGTTTATATCGCAAAAAATAAAAATCACAGAGGCAATCAAATACCATCAAAAGAAAGCTCTATTTGTGGGAAGAAAAGGACGCAAATTTCGTTTGGTTACAAAATTGCATGACCGCGCAATTACCAGTTAAAGTAGTGCAGTGCGAAATTGAAAAAAGACCTCTGGTCCTTTGGCTGCCAAATGGTCCGGGGCTGAAGTGGTTAAAATAAATTTTGACTTGATAAACGAGTAATGTATTGCTATACAAGTAGTGACACGTCACAACTGAGTATAAAAGATAAGAGAGGCACCTACTGATGGGCGACACGGATGGGCGACACAGATGGGCGACACGGATGGGCGACGCGGATGGGCACGGATGGGTGGCACAAATTGGCACTGATAGCTGGCAGGGATAGGCGGCACAGATGGGCATGAATAGGCAGCACAGATGGGCATGGATAGGCGGCACAGATGGGCATGTATAGGCACTGATAGGTGGCATGGATGGGCACTGATAGGTGGCATAGATGGGCACTGATAGGTGGCTCTGATAGGTGGCACGGATAGGCACTGATAGGCAGCATTGTTTTGTATCGATGGATGTCAATCAGTGCCAAACAATAATGCATGCCAATCAGTGATGCCCATTGGAGGCACTGATTGGCATCCATTGTGGGCACTGATTGGCATCCATTGTGGGCACTGTGTGTCATCCTGGTGGTCTAGGGTGGCATACCATATGCTGCACATCCCTGGTGGCCTGGTGGTGTCCCTGGTGGTCCAGTGGGGGCATCCTCGGGGGGGGGGGGCTGTGCTGATAATCATTCAGCACAGATACCCCCTGTCAGAGGAGCAGCCGATCGGCTCTCCTCTACTCGCGTCTGACAGACGCGAGTGAGGAAAAGCCGATTACCGGCGCTTCCTATTTACACTGTGATCAGCCGTGTTTGGACACGGCTGATCACATGGTAAAGAGTCTCCATCGGGGGCTCTTTACCAAGATCGTAGTTGCAGGGTGTCAGACAGACACCCCGCAACAACGATTGCCACGATGCACGCCCCGGGGGCTCAAAATCCTGAGGACGCCCCAGGACGTCCAGTCAGGATTTGACAACCACTTTGCTGATGTTTATTTACAATGGGCGGGCGGCAAGTGGTTAAATCAGGCACATCTAACAAGTATGCAGGCATCTGGGGTAAAGCTGTCCACTTAAAACATCCTCCGCTCCACCATCGACCTCATCCCTTCCAAGCTGTGCTCCACGAGCACCTCAAGCCTTGCTTTCAGATCTTACAACTGCAGGGTAGTCTTCCCGGTCACAATTACAGACATCGGTGAGAGCCGGCAGTCCGGAGCATGGTCTATGTGGACTGCTTTACCCTGGATGCCTGCATACTTAGATGTGCCTCTTTTAATCACCAACCATATGAGTTGCTAAATGTTATACCTTCATTAAATGTAACCATATTGCTACACTTAGAGGTGCCTCTCTTCTCTTTTATACTTATACTGTATACTATATTTTATTGGGATTTTATGTGATAGACCAACACAAAGTGATGCATAATTGAGAATCGGAAGGAAAATTATAAATTTTTTTTTAATTTCTTTACAAATAAATATGTGAAAAGTGTGGCGTGCATTTGTATTCAGCCCTCTTTTACTCTTATACCCCTAACTAAAATCTAGTGGAACCAATTGCATTCAGAAGTCACCTAATTCCGGTCATGTCACATCTGGATCCCAGCTTCCGGTTTCTCCATACCCACAAGTGGAACGCACGCCAGTATAGAACGTGAGACCAGCGGCAAGAGGCTCCCTTATATTAGTTTTGCAGGCGATTCCTAGTGCTAGGAACGAATATAAGCAGACATCCTATATGTTTATTGAAGTTTTAAAATAAAATGCAGTATTGCGCCATGTAGTTGTCCTTTGTCTTTTCCATATGGGAACATTGGTGGAGAGAAGGCTTTGTCATTGAAGATACATTTTGGTAACCTAGGGTATCCAATCCCAGGATTTCCCAAAAGCGCATTAGACCTTTTTTTGATTAAAGAGGTGACAAACATCTGGTGAGCAGTTCTCAATTCTGAGCACTTTGGGTGGCCCCTAAAGATATATGGTGTAGGAATTCCCCTTTGTGTATTTTTGGCTTTGGTCCATTAATCAAGACACATCTTTGAATGTTATGAACGTTGTATAAATTCAATATATTGTTTCTAATGAACGTTTTTCACATTATATATAAGGTTATATATTGCACTTTAAGCACTAGTCACTTTAATATTTGTTGTGAAGTTTATGGTTTATCTGTATGCACATGTTCTTTTTTCCATTTTATATGGTCCTAAAAGGGTTCTTTCAATATAATTTTTTATGTACAGCGCCCCCTATCACTTCTTTGTCCAGTAAATCAAGTCTACCTGTGTGTAATTTAATCTCAGTATAAATACAGCTGTTCTGTGAAGCCATCAGAGGTTTGTTAGAGAACCTAAGTGAACAAATAGCATCATGAAGGCCAAGGAACACATCAGACAGGTCAGGGATAAAGTTGTGGAGAAGTTTAAAGCAGGGTTAGGTTATAAAAAAATATCCCAAGCTGTGAACATCTCACAGAGCACTGTTCAATCCATGCTCTCAAGATGGAAAGAGTATGTCACAACTCCAAAGCTACCAAGACATAACCGTCCACCTAAACTGACAGGCCAGGCAAGAAGAGTATTAATCAGAGAAGCAGCCAAGAGGCCTATGGTAACTCTGGAGGAGCTGCAGAGATCCACAGCTCAGGTGGGAAAATCTGTATGCGGGACAACTATTAATCGTGCACTCCACAAATCTGGCCTTTATGGAAGAGTGGTAAGAAGAATGCCATTGTTGAAAGAAATCCATAAGAACTCTTGTTTTCAGTTTGCAAGAAGTAATGTAGGTGACAAAACAAACATGTGGAAAAAGGTGATCTAGTCAGATGAGACCAAAACTTTTTGGCCTAAAAGCTAAATGCTATGTGCCGTGGAAAACTAACACTGCACATCACCCTGAACACACCATCCCCGCCATGAAACATGGTGGTGACAGCATCATATTGTGGGGATGCTTTTCTTCACCAGGGACAGGGAAGCTGGTCAGAGTTGATGGGAAGATGGATGGAGCCAAATACAGGGCAATCTTAGAAGAAAGCCTGTTAGAGTCTGCAAAAGACTTGAGACTGGGGCGGAGGTTCACCTTCCAGCAGCACAACGATCCTAAACATACAGCCAGAGCTAAAATGGAATGGTTTAGATCAAAGCATATTCATGTGTTAGAATGGCCCAGTTAAAGTCCAGACTGTAATCTAATTGAGAATCTGTGGCAAGACTTGAAAATTGCTGTTCACAGACGCTCTCCATCCAATCTGACAGAGCTTGAGCTATTTTACATAGAAGAATGGGCAAAAATGTCACTCTTTAGATGTGCAAAGCTGGTAGAGACATACCCAAAAAGACTTGCCACTCTAATTGCAGCGAATGATGGTTCTGCAAAGTATTGATTCAGGGGGGCGAATACAAATGCATGCCACACTTTTCACATATTTATTTGTAAAAAAAATTGAAAACCATTTATTATTTTCCTTCCACTTCACAATTATGTGCCACTCTGTGTTGGTCTATCACATAAAATCCCAATAAAATACATTTAAGTTTTTGGTTGTAACGTGACAAAATTTGGACAATTTCAAGGGGCATGAATACTTTTTCAAGGCACTGTATGAATAAAATGGTTGTGGAACGAATCATCTGAGTTTCCATTATTTATTATGGGGAAATTATCTTTGATTACAAGCATGTTTCTGGAATGAATTATGCTCGCAATCCAAGGTTTTACTGTATTTGTAAGTAGCACCAATCAACACAACACTGTTTGCAAAAAAGCCATTGGACTAGCCTCCATGCCTAAAAAATGGCTGCCCACTGCAGAGAGCTTAAAACCTCATTCACATGGGTGGCCGAGGGGGAAGTAAAAGCAGCCTGTTGATCTGCATATATACCATATATAAAACCCAGCCACTCCCCATCTCCTTCAGCAGCTCCCTTCTCCCACACAACCGCAGTGCCATGGAGCGATTCCCTTGAGAAGCAGCATGGCTGTGCTGAGGCTCCCTACACATAATGGCTCTAATATCCATAACTTAGTCATTTCTGATCACTTTCCCATATCCCTTACTCTTAAAGATATCCCACAAAGAAAAGGCCCTGCTCCATGCTCCATGCCATTTTCCTCACTGCCTCTCCAAAAATAGTGAGTTTTTGCTCATGATTAAGGAAGCATGGTCTGAGTTTACAGAAACATCATACCCCACTCTATTTTGGGAAACCGGAAAAGCCTTTCTCTGAGGTAGAATCATATCTTTCACAACCGCATAACAAAAAGAAATCCAATCTGCACCGATCAACCGTAACCAGTGGGAGAGAAGGAAAACATGGTGCCCACCTTTACTGCTGAAGCATACATTATAGGAAAGCCGGCAACTCAGTATCTTCCAAAATAGGGCAATTTTTATTAGCATATCAGCACAGGATAAGATACGCAAACATGTTTCGGCCATCATGCCTTTGTAAAAAAAAAATATATAACATAAGGTTGCTTCTCAATACTTAAAGGCTAGTGCTGCTGTACAACAGGCGCAGTGCCTATTAAACAACCCTTCACTACCACATAAAATCACCTGCCAAAAAGCCAAATGTCACCTATATATGTGGTTGGAAAAATATGAACAGTTCAAAGTTTACCGTAGGGAATTGCAATTCTATAAATTTGGTTTTAAAGCTGTCATAATCAGGGGACCTTACACTCCTACTCTAATTCATAAACTTGTCAACCCTTGGGGCCAGATGACAACGACCTCTGATGTTAGCCGTGTCCTGGAGGAAAATTGCAGATAACTTTACAGTAAAGACTGTTCTTCACCTCCAGGGGACATTGACTTTCTCCCTAAGGTCAATAAACCACAAGTTACACAGTCTCAGTTCGATACCCGTAGTGATCCTATTACCAGAGATGATATCATAGCTACTATATTATGACTATCCCAATCTAAAGCCTCAGGAACCAGCGGGTATACCCCACAATTCTTCAAATTGGAGAAAAAGGGAGAGATTCTAGACACCTTGTTATCTCTATATAACTCCTTGTGCATTGGCGACCATAAGTTGAGAACAGATAATGACGCCTATGTTAAGCTAATTGCTAAGAAAGGCAGAGACCCCACTCATATGGGCCAATCTCACTGATAAATATAGGTGTAAAAATTATTTCAAAAATTGTTGCCAACCGTTTAGCCCTAATTCACCCCTCTCAGGCAGGTTTTATATAAGGTAGATCCGGCACAATGAACACACACAACGTTTTAGAATATGCCAGACAACATCCCTGAACAGATATTTCTATTGTTACATTGGGCGTCAAGAATGCCTTTGATAATGTTCATTTAGATTGGCTGTTCTAGGCCCTAACGACCATCAATTATTTTTACTAGTAAATTTTTATCCTTCCTGTGATCCATGTATGCAGTCTTCACTGCTAGGATCTGCACCGTGCATCGCCTATCAGACTCCCTCTTCAAAAGGTACTAGACAGAGGGGGCCCCTGTCTCCACTTCTATATAATATTGCCTTGAAAACACACTCTAGATATCAATTGCAGACTTCCGCTGCAGTGGGGCTGAGTGGGTGATGTGGAGGTCCGATTGGCCCTATTTGCAGATTATATTTTACTCTTTACCTCTAGGCCTCATATTGACATACCTAACATAGAGCGTATTTTTGAAGAGTATGGCAGTTTCGCAGGTTACCACATCAATTTTTTCAAGAGATAAATCCTTTCACTGAACAAACCTTATTCATATTCTCTTGCAACCAGCTCTGGGTTCTCATTGGCCAAAGAATATATTACTTATTTGGGAATCAAAATAAGCTGGTCTCCATCTTCTTTATACCAACTCAATTTCCCCCCAATAATTTAAAAAACTGTTAAAGAACTGGAGGCGTACAGATCATGGCCTAGCTCACTCTTTGGGAGATGCTATATTTTTAAGATGAGTAGTTTAGCTCATCTTCTTTTACCCTCTTCAGACCATACCACTTTTGTTAAAACATAATGATGTCAACCTACTACAGAGGAAATTATCTTCTTTTATCTGGCAGGAAAAACGCCCTCATATTGCCTTGAGAAAATTACATCTCTAAAGGAGTGAAGGAGGCTTGAATCTTCCTAACATTAGGGTCTATAATTTAACTTGCCTCCTTAGGCACGCTTTAGATTGACTCTCTGGATTATCCGAATATTCCAACTTACAACTGGAATCAAATATGACTACCCCTTGGTCTTTGCCTGTGATAGTGCACATGAAAACATCCTTGCAGCTTTTAGATTTATGCAACAATGTGGTGATTAAAGACACTATAATTGCCTGTAGAGAGATTTGAAAAGCAATGGTGCTCTCTCTGGGATCGGTTGGGCATTAACTCTTCTTTCTTTTTTCTCAACGGATACCTTTCAACCTAAATTGTTTCAATCCCTGATACAGGAGTTCCAGCGTTCTTTTTTGTTTCTTTCGATTAGCTATTGGAAGGCTCTCTCAAAAAAAATATATCCAAGGACCTGCAAGTCAACCCTCTAGATGCTCTACTAAGAAGATCATTACTATCTTTTGCTCGTACTAGAAAGATCCAACGTGGCCAACTTGGCTAATGACTTTCCTTCTGAAAACATTGTAGAGATGCTTCTCATAGACTATAAAACCACTACTTCAGCTATTCTTAGTTACATTTGGAGAGAGACACAATTTAAAATAATTTACAGTGCCTATAGTCCTTATTTTGCATCTCCTAATTTGGCTGTTGGAAAGAGAGTAGTCAGTTGTCCCAAGTGTAGTCTGCCTAAACCTATATTGTCCAACTGTCTATGGTCCTGCAGTAAGATCTCAAGATTTTAAACGCAAGTGAGACTGTACAGTCACTGTTTAACAGCGAGGCACAGCCTCTTAAAATCTTTGGGACGTTACCTATGTCAAATTACAGTTGGATGCACATCTGTCCTCTAATGGCTAGGATATGCATCATGAAAAAAAATGAAAAATGGAGCTATCCACAGGCCTCCACATTTCCAATGTAAATGACACAATTCACTATACATTCTCCAATAAAAATCTGGATGCTGAATTAAATCCAGATTTGCATATCTCCACATTCTTCCTCAGACAGAGAAACTACATTGAGTTAATTTACAATGAAGAGGAGGTGCAACAGATCCTTCACCCTTTTCGTTACACCAAAAGTTTCCCACGAGATCTATCGTTCAATTGACCAGACCAATCTGCCTCCTCTCCCAGCTCAATTATCCCTCCCTGATGTGCTGACTTCTTTCTAACTATCTATCTATCTCTCACCTTTGATTACGCTTAGTGAGCCCTCGACTACTCCTATGTTTTAATGCCTCTAACATCTTGACTCAGTTTAGGAAACTAAAGGCACTTTTCTATTTACGTTATTCACATAAATTTTACATTTCCTATGGTAATGTTTCAATTAATGCTATGTTTAGACAGTTCTATTTGTCACCAGGTAGCAAGTCAGCCTTCAAGCTCACCATGCAACCAGGCCCTTTTGGTCTATAGCTTACCTTACTCCTTATGCTAAGCTTTCGGGGGTTTGTGTTTTATTTACTAATGTTGTGTTTAAATGATACATTTTGCCCCTGTACAAAACGTGGAGCTGGACAAATATACAACGATATACACTTTTTCTATGTTTAAATTGTACAATTTTTTTTCAATAAAATATTATTTAAAAAAAATTACAACTTTGTGAAAAAATGTATTTACCTTCTACCATATGCATGCGCAGGGGATGTTCCAGGTGTGCCTGGGAACTCCCTAATCATTGCAGTATCCCGCCTATGCTCTCCAGTATATAGATCACTGTCAGTCTATGTACAGTGATCACTAGGATGGGCTTTCTGTTCAGGTTGAACATGAGTTTGAGTCGAATATTGGCTGTTTGCCTGTTCGCCGAATAGCGAAACAATTTGGGGTGTTCAAAAAACGCGGAACACCCTTTAAAAGTCTTAAAATGGGAGAAATCAAAAGTGCTATTTAAAAGGTTAATATGCAAGTTATTGTCATAAAATGTGTTTGGGGACCCGGGTCCTGCCCCAGGGGACATGTATCAATGCAAATTTATTTTTTAAAAACGTCCATTTTTTCAGGAGCAGTGATTTGAATAATGCTTAAAGTGAAACATTAAAAGTGTAATATTCCTTTAAATTTCATACCTGGGGGGTGTCTGTAGTATTCCTGTAAAGTGGTGCATGTTTCTCGTGTTTAGAACAGTCCGAAAGCAAAATTACATTTCTAAAGGAAAAAAAGTAATTTAAAAGTACTAGCCCTAGGGCTAGCGGCTATAATGAATTGTCGGTCCCGGCAATACACATAAAAGCAGCATGGGATTCCCCCACAGGGGAACCCCAAACCAAAATAAAAAAAAATGCATGGGGGTCCCCTCAAATTCCATACCAGGCCCTTCAGGTCTGATATGAATATTAAGGGGAACCCCATGCCAAATTTAAAAAAAAATGGCATGGGGGCCCCCTCAAAATCCATACCAGACCATTCAGGTCTGGTATGGATTTTAAGGGGAACCCCGCGCCAAAATGTAAAAACAAATGGTGTGGAGTCCCCCCAAAAATCCATACCAGACCCTTATCCGAGCACACAACCTGGCAGGCCGCAGGAAAAGAGGGGGGGCGAGCACCTTGTCTACATGTTGATGGGGAGAAGGGCCTCATCCTCACAACCCTTGCCCCGTGGTTGTGAGGGTCTGCGGGCAGGGGGCTTATCGGAATATGGAAGCCCCCTTTAACAAGGGGACCCCCAGATCCTGCCCCCCCTGTGTGAATTGGTAATGGGGTACAAATGTACCCCTACACTTTCACAAAAAAGTGTCAAAAATGTTAAAAAAGACAATAGACTGTCTTTGACAATTCCTTTATTAATGTCTTCTTCTTTCCCCGCTTCTTCTTCCATCTTCTTCTGGTCTTCCTTCGTGTTCTTCTTCTTCCTCCATCTTCTTCCCCCGCTTCTTCCTCTATCTTCCTCTGCTTCTTCCTCTGGTCTTCTCGTCTGGCATCTTCCTCCGCTTCTTCCTCCGGTCTTCTAGTCCAACATCTTCCTCCGGCTTCTTCTTCCCTGCTTCATCCTCGATCCGCCTCAATGGGAGTCTCCAGCTGTGTGATGCTTCTGTTCAGGTGACAGCTCTTATATAATGGAGGGCAGGGCCACCCGGTGACCCCGCCCCCCTCTGACGCACAGGGACTTCCCTATGGCTTTCCCCGTGGTGTCAGAGAGGGGCAGGGTCACCGGGTGGCCCGCCCTCCGTTATATAACAGCTGTCACCTGAACAGAAGCACCACACAGCAGGAGACTCCCATTGAGGCGGATCGTGCAGAGGACGAATCGGGGAAGAAGAAGCCGGAGTAAGATGCCGGACGAGAAGAGCGGAGGAAGAAGTGGAGGAAGATGCCGGACGAGAAGACCGGAGGAAGAAGCGGAGGAAGATGCCGGACGAGAAGACTGGAAGAAGCAGAGGAAGATAGAGGAAGAAGCGGGCGAAGAACAAGATGGAGGAAGAAGAAGAACACTGAAGGAAGACCAGAAGAAGATGGAAGAAGAAGCGGGGAAAGCCCCCATTACCAATTCACATGGGGGGGGTGGGATCTGGGGGTCCCCTTGTCAAAGGGGGCTTCCAGATTCCGATAAGCCCCCCGCCTGCAGAGCCCCACAGCCACCGGGCAAGGGTTGTGAGAATAAGGTCCTTCTCCACCTTAAACATGCGGACAAGGTGCTTTGGGGGGCTACCCCAAAGCAACCTCCCAATGTTGAGGGTATGTGGCCTAGTATGGTTCAGGAGGGGGGGCGCTCTCTCGTCCCCCCCTCTTTTCCTGCAGGCCTGCCAGGTTGCGTGCTCGAATAAGGGTCTGGTATGGATTTTTGGGGGGACCCCACACCATTTTTTTTTTATTTTGGTGCTGGATTCCCCTTAAAATCCATACCAGACCTGAAGGGTCTGGTATGGATTTTGAGGGGGACCCCCCTTTTTTTTTTTTTTTTCAATTTTGGCACAGGGTTCCCCTTAATATCGATACCAGACCTAAAGGGCCTGGTATGAAATTTAGGGGGACCCCCACGCATTTTTTTTTAAATTTTGGTTTGGGGTTCCCCTGTGGGGGAATCCCATGCCATTTTTATCAATGAACTTTTATGTGTATTGCCGGGACCCACAATTCATTATAGCCGCTAGCGCTAGTACTTTTAAATTACTTTTTTTCCTTTAGAAATGTAATTTTGCTCTCGGACTGTTCTAAACGCGAGAAACATGCGCCACTTTACAGGCAAACTATAGACACCCCCCAGGTACAAAATTTAAAGGAATATTACACTTTTATAATTTTACTTTAAGCATTATTAAAATCACTGCTCCCGAAAAAACTGACGTTTTTAAAACTAAAACTTTTTTTTTTGCATTGATACATGTCCCCTGGGGCAGGACCCATGTCCCCAAACACTTTTTAGGACAATACCATGCATATAAGCATTAAAAATTAGCACTTTTGATTTTTCATGTTCGTGTCCCATAGACTTTAACGGTGTTCGAACAAATTTTTTGCCTGTTCGCATGTTCTGGTGCGAACCGAACCGGGGGAAGTTCGGCCCATCCCTAGTGATCACACAGACATCCTCCAGCTCTGTGTACAGGAAAAGACTGCCCTGTGCTCCATCAGACACTCACACGTACCTTGCCCACTTCGCCATACTCTCCAATGGGGAGGGGCTAGAAAAGTCCAGCTCTGCCCCGCCCTGTGCTCCCGTCCTTTAGCTGTCTGGGAAGGTAGATCAGTAGTCGGGTGTTGGTGATCTGATCAGAGTAGTCAGGTTGTGTCTCCAGGACACCAATCTCTGCCCTATTGACACTGTCTGCTGCTAAACTGACACCATGCACTGCTCTACTGACAAAGTCCACTGCCCTACTAATCCAGTCCACTGCTCTACTGGCTGACACCATCCACTGCTCAACTGACAAAGTCCACTGCCCTACTGTATTATTAACCAGGAATTCTGAATGTACAGTCGGACACTGGGGCAACAATGAATGATTTGGATTGCTCTGCCCATTATCCTGAAATAAGGAATGATCCTCTTAGTTTGGGCATATGTGATGGAATAAAACATGTGCATACCTCAAATTTTAAGAAGGCTTGACTACGCTACAAGCCAATTCAGTGAAGGCTTTTTGGTCCCTTTAGTCCCTTCTCACTATAACCTTTTGGTTCATACTGTCTATTTAAAACTTTAGAATACGGCATAAGTCACTTTAACTTTATATATTAGCAAGCTCAATATGTCTGCATAATCCTCCTCTTTGCTCACTATTATATTTATGGAGTTTGGCTGACCCAATAAATTAAAGCTTCCCACCATGATGTCACTTATATATTTTGCTGTTAACCCACACAGCCAAGCTGTTAGGAGCATTTTCACACTTCTGAAAGTCTAGAGCTGTTGGAGGGGGTAAGGAAAAAAGAAGAATCAAGGGAATAGCTTGCAAAGTTAAACTATGAAAAATTGTCATAGACTCTAAAGGGTATCCAGGAAAAATGAAAATGTGTTCATATTGTTTGCCTAATGCATAATACAATGCAAAACTTAAGGATTTTAGTGCTTTTGACCGTGAACTAAAGAAACAGCTTGTCTTGAACAGAGCTGTTTACACGCATTTTTTTGGTATTTATTTCAGAATAATGTTATATTGTGCCATTGATATGGCTTCCAGCTTTGTCAGCACTAGAAACCTTCAATCGCCCATTCTGTATAATTGAGGAAGCAATTCAAAGGAAGGCAGAAGTCACAGTAGCATTTCATTTAACGGTTATGTGATTCAATTTCTGCACAACAGACTGTGACCTTTTGTTGTTACACCAGCCACCTAAATACTTGATAAATACAGCCCAATGAATCGTGACTTGCGCTGGCTGATAACTTGCTTATCTCTTAGTTCATTGTCGTTTATGAACACCTTGGGATTTCAATTTCACTACAAAACCCTATTATATTGCGCAAATGAAGACATCTTCCCTACTTGAAAGCTGCAAATGCTTTGGCGTAGTTTTGTAACTCAAAGAATATACTCACTATTGTACTCACCTTTTCAAGGACAATACAAAGTTAACAAACATTTTACCCAATAAGAATTTTATTGTTTATAATACATATTTGGCTTTTCATGATTGCCGTTTTGTAGACAGATTTAACTATCTGAATTACTTTGTAGGGGATAAACATTTTTAGAACTTCGGGTGTTTGTTTTCTGTCTGTGTCTCTTTAGGGCCTATTCACACCATATGTGTTGGGATGCATTGCTAAATGCATTCCCAAGGCATATACAGCCCCGAAACAATGAATATGAATGAGTCAGGTTCACCTCAATGTGCTGAAAATGTAGTCAGGTTGCAATTTATGCATAGCAATGCACATAAACATGTGTCAATGTATATCAATGCTTTTTATGCATGAATGACTTGTATAGCGCTACCTATGCAATCGCCTCAGGGCACTTTTGCCGCTGGTGTCCATCTGCGGTATAGCGTGGTCCTTTACCCCATAGGGTCCCGACACATTTACAAACACATATTTTGGCCAAATTTTACACAGGGTCTAATTAACCTACCTGCATGTATTTGGAGTGTGGGAAGAAACCAGTGTACCTGGAGGAAACCCACGCAGGCACAGGCAGAACATGCAAACTCCAGGCAGATGGTGTCGTGGTTGGGATTTGAACCAGTGACCCTATTGCTGCTAGGTGAAAGTGCTAACCACTACACCACTGTGCTGCCAATTTTCAAATTTAATTCCAATCCAATCTGAATTTGATTGCTGCCTCCTCTGGCAACCCATAGTCCACCTCCTGGATAGTGTTGTGGAGTAAAACGAGAACAGCAGAATGTGAAAAAATAGAAAGCCCAGCATATATGGGTATGGATGCATTTATTAGTATGGTACAGAAACATCCATAAATCTAGGATCCAGCCCATAACCTCTATGAAGATGACAAAAGAAACAAAAAACAGATATTGCAGCAGATTGTCTCCAAAATTTCCTTGGATTGAGATCAAATTTATAAATCCCATTAGTCACTGGAGGGATAAAAAAAATTGGTTGCTATATAGGGATGAGTTAATCTACCCTGTAAAACCAGAACTTGTAATAAACTACACAGGAGTCTATGGGTGTCAAATCTTAGCAGTTTATAATAGTTTATAAAGGAAATAACAGTGTGGGGTTAGCGTTAAAACGCAAACCAGATCTTTATGCATTCAGGCTTCCTGGATGGCCAAGAATAGGAGTGCAGTGAACATGTGCAATTCCCCTAGCCCTTCCCCCCCACCCAGTGTAGACCTGGCCACATCTCTTTCAACATTGGTGGGGGTATATCTGTAACCTTTTCTGATTTTGTTTCTCGTGGCTCTGCTTACCAAACTGCCATTCCTGTGTCCAATGAGACTACCTTAGTGGATAATAAAGGTTATTTCATTATATAGAGTAGTTTTTTTTTTTTTTTCTTTAGGAACCTCTGTCAGGTTTTTAATGCTGCCTGCTTTCCCATTGGGGACATTTTGACATCATGCTGAGGACCCACGTGTATGTGCTTCACCATCGTAAGGTGTGAGACTTGTAATGCTTTCCATCGTAAGACTTTCTCAAAAGACCAGAGTGGGACAAGGTAACATAACATATCAATATCATATCATATCAACAACATATAATATTATATCACAACAGCTTCCTGAAGATGTCATCTTGACAAAATGCGTAGAGGCGGAGATTCTGGCACGCCACTTCTGGTAATTGCAACTCCTGGTTACGGTGGAGTATTGGTGCCGATTAGGCATCTTTACATGTAAGAGGCCATCTATCTGTTTTCATTGCTTTTAAGTCCCTATATGTTGAATAAACTTGTTACACTATGAGAATCTTTCTTCTTTTGGGCATATTCTGATACATATGAGAGACCCACAGGAGGAGTAGTTTTATATCAATGAAAGTTCGCTCCTCCTGATTATGCGAGGAGTGGAATCAAGCGCATATTGGCCACCTTTAATTAGGTGGTCACTGGTGGTCTGGTGAGTGTTTAGCATTTATATAGTTCACTGGGTGTCACAGCACAGCGTGGAAAGAAAATTTAGATTGGATGTGGTTTACAGACTTTATTTGCCTTTTGGACAATTCTGTTTTTTTGCAATGTAATTTTTGATGGCACTTACTGGTTTAGTGTCATCATATTTATGAAATGTTCAATTGATAGCATCTGCAACTTACAGATTTTAAATCACTATTGTTTTACTTGTGGCAAACATTGGTTTGCATCAAAGGATTCATGAATTGTTATTGCTATATTTATTAATTTTATATATTTATTTTCATATTTATTTATGTACTTCATAGAGAGTTTGTATATGTATTTTTTATATATTTATTTTGTATTGGTGGGATACAACAGTTAATCACTAGCGCCCCCTATATTTTATACTACCAGTTTCAGTGTTTTACACTTTGTTGGGTGGCAGCGCAAGTTTTTTATTTGCTATTTTTTGACAGATTTGTATTCATTGGTGTTCTTTGGTTTCAGTTTTGTGGTACCATGACACATTGGTCTATTAAATATTCGTTTTCACAATATATCAAAAGCCTGAGAGTGTCCAATAATGTGGCATCATTATATGCATAAGCATGTGACTTGCTTATGCATACTGTATATCCATTTCAAATTGGAAAGCAAGCCAACAATGAAAAAAGACAAAATAAACTGTAACTTATCTTTACTGCTATTGAGGCATGGCACACATTCATGTAGAAGGGGTTTGAACATGTCCAAGAAAAAACAAAATATTTCCTGCTTATCTGAGCCACAACAAAATACAAATTTACCAGTTGTGATTATACACAGCTGGAGCTAATCGGCTGGTACCATGAACTCAATGTCCGCTGGCACCCGCCGATCCTTTGGTACTGAGGGAGAACGGCAATCTGCCGATGTAAACAATTCAGATCGCCATTCTGTCAATAGGGAAGATCTGCGGATCTTGTGTTCCTGCAAAGCAGGGACTAGGATCCATTTCTCCCCCTAGTGAAAGCACCTCCCATAGTACACAGAAACACTGACTAGGCACACAGTTAACCCTTTGATCGCCCCTAATGCTAACCCCTTCCCAGCCAGTGTCATTAGTACAGTGACAGTGCATATTGTTTAGCACTGATCACTGTAATACTGTCACTGGTCCCCAAAAAGTGTCAAAAGTGTCAGTTAGTGTCAGACTGTCCGCCGCAATATCGCATTCCCACTATAAGTCGCTGATCACTGCCATAACTAGTAAAAAATAAAAAAATGTCATAAATAAAAATATACCATAGTTTGCAGTCGCTATAACTTTTGCGCAAACCAATCAATATATACGCTTATTCAGATTTTCTTTACCAAAAATATGCAGCAGAATTCATATTGGCCTAAATTGATGAATAAAAGCTCAACATCCAATTAGAAAGCATTTGGGGAACCTGCAGATCTAAGAGAGTGAGATTTCCTCAATTACAAACCAAGGAGACAGTAGTGTAGAGAAGCTTCCAACCCTAAGAATCCAGACATCCTATTCAAATACCTCTATATCCCCCATTAGGATAATCATAAGGTTCCAGTGCTATTACTGCAAACATCTTTCCTAAGTGAAAGCTTGGCAACACACAGTCCCCTATTTTGTCTCCATCTATATTACCCATTCGGATGCTGCACTGCCATAGTGACACACAAGGACTGCTGGGGAGAAGCTGCCATACAGGAGGAGACTTGCTGCTATTGGACATCCATCGGGACACTGGTAACAACCAACAGCACCAAGGCTGTTCTTCTAAAGCTTAGTTCGACCCCCCTGAATAAGGGCGGTCACTGGCTTTCTGGTAAGCCTCCCCCCCCCCTTCTGCTTTACTTCTGTGGTGATGGGCTGCACTACTATCAACATACACACTTTGGATTAATTTTACATACGCTGTCACAAGAGTGCTTTTTCATACATTTGTTTCACTTCATTTTGAATATTTGGACTTTATGAACTTTGTTTTTTCACATGAATTTTGATTGAATATTTTATATATTTATTCCTTTTTTGGTCACTTTGTACTAATTGGTAATCTATTAGTTTTCCACTATCCAGCGCTGCACTTATTGCTTTTATTTATCTATTTTGTGCCCTATACCTGGGTTATTAGTGCCTAGCTGCAGGATTTACTTTCACGGTTCTTGATTCATTTTTTCACAATATATTTTGTCACAAATATTTTTCATAAGATACACTTTTCTAGCTTTTTCACCCAGCGCAATTTCTTTTTGTTTATATTTACTAAATTGATGAAGAAACATGCTTTTTTTCATTTTTTGTATTGGATGTGTTTTATAGCAGAAAGTAAAAAATATATATTTTTTTCTTTTCAAAATTGTCACTCTTTTTCAAAATTGTCACTCTTTTTTTGTTTATAGCGCAAAAATAAAAACTGCAGAGGTGATCAAATACCACCAAAAGAAAGCTCTATTTGTGGGAAAAAAGGACATCAATTTTATTTGGGTACAGTGTCACACGGTTGCACAATTGTCAGTTAAAGTAACACTAGTGCTATATTACAAAAATGGCCTGGTCATGAAGGGGGGTAAATCTTCCGGAGGTCAAGTGGTTAACATTGCACAGTGATATGAGCATTGACACTGCCCTACAACTGGACACTGCAGAGACATTCAAGGAAATGTTCAATTTAGCATGTGCATACATGTATGGAGCAATTTATTAAAACTCTGAATACAACATATCAGCTGTGTGAAGAAAACTGAACAAAGTAAGAGCTTATTTAGGGTTGAGTCACATTTTTACCACCCCATTCTTCAGTTGCAAAGGCAGCTGAACAGTGCAGTGGTGTTGGATTTACAGAGTTAAAACAGGCAATGAGGAGGTAAGGTATTGCTTCCTTACTGCCTGTCAAATGCCTGCCTCTAAAAAGCAATCCACTGCGGATCACTTTTCAGAGGGGCGGCAAGGTCTGTTGCAGATGTAAACTTGGCCTAGTATAATGTGGCTATTTTGATACACTTTTTTAGCTACACAAAAAAAATGATGGTTTACAGACTACTCCAGATTATAAGCGGAGCTGAGCAAACTATTTAGCATCCACTCCATCAAGAATTCAACCAACTACTCCTGTTATTTTTGGTGAGTAGTTAGTTTGCTAAGTTATGCTTGTATGCAAGTTTTTTTTTTTGTTAAAGTAGAACTGTAGGCAAGACTTTTTTTTTTTTTATCTTGATAGAGTATGGGAAGGTTTAAACCCCTGTCAGATTTTTGTTGTCATCTGTGTCCCACTGGGGAGATTTACCTTTACTACCTGTCCAATAAAAAAAAGGAAGTGAGGGGAAATCCCTACAAAGTGACAGAATCCCAGGGTGTCATTAGAACTAGCGTCCCTATTGGAAGACTTCCCCTCTTTTACTGTTCTGGTGTCAACCCAAAATTTGGGATTTTCTTTTACTTACGATGATAACGGTAAACAGGACAAATAGAGGTGGTGAATCTCCCTAATGGGGACACAGACAGCAATAAAAACTGACAGGTGTTCTAATCCCTCTCCCCTCTATCCAAACTTAAAAAAAAAAAACGTTTTGCCTTTACCTTTAGTTATACTTTAACGTTGTTGTCCCAATTGGAGATTTTGAAGTATACATGAAACATAGTGGCCCTCATTCCTGAATGCTCTGCCCCACTGAACTGATAAAGGGGTCCTATAAATGTAAATGAAGATGAACGAAAGACTCTGGACAGACGCACTCCAAAGAAAATTTCTTGTGCATTTATTGAAAAATCGGGATCACACTGTACAAGCCACAGCAAAGCGATACAAACAGGAGCTGACGCGTTTCCCACTACGGGGAGTGCTTACTCATAGCTCATAAGGTCTATGCGTAAGCACTCCCCGTAGTGTGAAACGCGCAGCTCCTGTTTGTATCGCTTTGCTGTGGCTTGTACAGTATGATCCTGATTTTTCAATAAAGGCACAAGAAATTTTCTTTGGAGTGCGGCTGTCCAGAGTCTTTCGTTCATCTTCATTTGCTATACGCATTAGCCAGCACCTGGGGCTCTTCAGTTCTAGAGGAAAAGATTTTGTTTCGGCTGACCTGCCTGGAGCGGTGGTCCCTTCCTTTATCTGGATTTCTGGACTTGTCCTATAAATGTAAACAGAAAACAATATATTAAATAGAGAACACTCGGCACCTCCTATACCACTTCATTACTGGGCCCTGAGTTCATGGCTAAGTGCTACCAACTGCCATTGCCATGTCTAATGAAAGAGCTTATACTTACTATTTAGGCAGTCTCATTTAGGATAGGGCTTAGCTAAAATGACAGGAACAGTCAAACTTCAGCAAAAAAATGTAAAACTTTTATAAGTTTAAAATGGAGTAGAGGTTCCCTTTGAAAATTGGAATTAAATTTAATTATTAAATTATGCTCAAAGCTGGTGCCTGGCCATGGGCTTGGCAGCAGTTGCTATCACTGCTAACCTGGTTACTAGGTCACAAAACAGCCAAAAATGCTAAATTATAATCTAGCAGATCAGACAAAATCAAGTTCAAGTCAGGTCTCAGGGAGTCTGGACAGTTGCCAAGGAAATGGTTTTCTAATTAAAACTCACTTTTCTTAAATACCCATTTTATATGCTAAAAAACCTGGCGCAAATAGCTGTTCTGGGAGTTTTGTCCTAATTAGGAGCGTCCCGGTAATCACTATGTGCTGGAAACTGTGCTGGTCAGATTTGGCAATAATGTACAATAAAAGTATGCTGAAAAGGAGGGAATTGGAAACAATGGAATTCATCAATAGAAACAAAATAAATTAACAACAACAACCAACCAGTTTTTTTTTCTTTTTTTTTTCTTTTTAAGGTTTATGTTTTAATTGCACAAAATAGCTTTCGTCATTAAGAGGTATGTTTATAAGCAGGGAATGTGACATCTACCAAGATGTTCACCATTTGTTGCAAGTATATCTTCCTGGTGCATGAGTTTTGACTTACAAAGCGCAATTCTGTTGGGGCACAGCACCAAAAGTATTGGTGGTTATATCCAATTCATAGACAGGTACACGAATCTGTTCATGTCTCCACACTGGACTCTTCAGTGTGTTCCCTCTCTCCCTAACAACTTCACCTGTCACACTGACCGGAGCATTGCTGAGGAGTTTTGTACTAGGGGTAGGTGGAGCCTCATGGTGATCTAAGAGACAGTAAGGTCAACTTTACTTTTGATTGACAGCACACAGCAGTGGGTGGCTCCGTAGGGGCTATTTAGTCCAATAGTGGCTTTCAAATCTGCCCACTGCCATGCCACATTTATCAGAAGGTGGACCTGATGGGTGTCAGGAACCATGAATCAGGATGCATTAAGGTGAAAAAAAAACATGTGGGTTTACAACCCCTTTAATGTAGTTAAAACATAGCTAGGGTTTGGTAACTAAATTGGGTAGTCAGAACAAGCCAGGAAATCAGGGAGCCAAAGATCAGCGTAGTCAGAGCAGCAGACAGGATCAGGAACCAGAAGGACGTCAGCCAGGCAAGTCTTCAACAGGAACACAGCAGAGAGTCTCTAGATATGTTGACCAAGGCGAAGGCACAGGAGATCTACTTCAGGCAGCTTAAATAACCAGCAGGGCTTGTTAACAAGCAGGATATGATTACTAGGTGAGTCACTGTGTAATGATGAGTACTGGCAATTACCCAACACCTGAGCAGCCTGAGCTATGAGAAGGGAGGGCTGAGCCCAGCCCTGACAGTGGGGAACTTGTCTCTTCATCTCTTGGAGCCTCATAACAGTTGCATAAAGTTTTACAACCTGTCCAATTGCTATTTCCCCTTAGCATGTGCAAGTGCCAGTTTCAGAAAAAAACTTTTTTTTAAAAATAAACCATGGTAGAGATACCCTCCTGTTCATATAAAATAAAAATAAGGACTTAATATTGATATGTCCCCCCCAAGGAGATGAGCGCCCTTACCTTGCCCTTTTGTTGTCTATGGCACTGCATAGCACCCTCTGCATGGGGTTGGCACTGATGAAGGATGCCATAGATGAAGGAGTTCAGGTGCCTTGGATGCCGTCACCGACCGGGTTAATCAGGAAGCCCGGTGTCTGATCTCAGAGGAACCACCCCTCTTTCAGCCAGACTGCATCTCCACCACATGCTTGTTATCCTCCCGCGGGCTGGCTGGGGCTGAGCATGCAGCAGGCATCCCGGAGCGATCAGTACTGGCTCCTTCCCCTCACGCTGTAGAGCCTGCACACTCCTGCTGCATTCCTGTCCAGAGCTCCGCCGATATCCTGCAGAGGTTACAGAGCCGGCGCTTCTATAAGAAGCCATGTGTCCTCTATGAAGAGGGCAGAGGCTAGGAATTCCCCCCGTTCCGTATCCAGGAACTCACTGTGTGATCAGGACATTGCTGGTCGCAGGAGAGCGAGCGGAGAGCCGAGCGGCTCAGTGATTTCCGGCGGCGCTCGTCCCCCTCCTTCCCCCCGAGGTACACTATCAGCGTATAACACGCACCCGCGATTTTCCCCCTATTTTCAGGGTAAAAAGGTGCGTGTTATACGCCGATAAATACGATACATTTTATTTGCAGGTTTGAAATTTAGTCTGGTGACTTTATGTGCAAGTTTGCCCTGACAAATCTTTCTTTGAAAACTTAACATGGCTGGGTTAGATAGACCAGTGGTTCTCAACCTTGTTCTCAAGTACCCCCAACAGGCCATGTTTTGGTCATTTCTCTTAGATAATATTGCTGTCCAAAATATCTAGCCATTGACTATGGACACCTGTGCAAGATAAAGGAAAACCTGCAAACATGGCCTGTTGGGGGTACTTGAGGACAGGGTTGAGAACCACTGAGATAGGCCATTCAGTGGACTTTTGGATAACCCACATCCCTCAGAAGGGGGCTCAGAGCATAGTGTCAGTGTAGGGAGATGATAGGGAGGGATGACAAACTGCAAAGGGATGGATTAAGGTTATCTGATGCAATCATCTCCTTTGCAGCTTAATTGATGAATATTATTAATATTAAGTGTTGTACCCTCTAGGGTGTGCTAGAATAGTTGTTAGTGTGGGAAAATGTTAGCTTGGCTGAGGGCCAAGCTTGGGCTGTGAATTTGGGCCAGGGTTGGACACTATGCATATATATGATAAAAAATGGTCGGACTGGTTCCTAGACCAACTATTGGCTATACCAGACCCTTTACAGCCTCCTCTATGATCGAGTAAAACTCACGATCAGGGACCTGGAGCTCTCTTCATCACGCCCCTTATATATTAGGTAGTCCATAAATACGGTAAAATTCTCATGGTAGTAACTGTATAGCCCTTTTTGTTTTCATGACAATTGTTATGGTTGTGTAAGTTGTTATTTCTGGTATATGATTTTGTATGAGAAGAATAGATGAGAAACTCTACATGTGGACAGCACCTGCTCAACAATACCCTCCAACTGGATTCCCACTCACCTCTTAAGATCACTTTTTCTACCAGTTTGGCTGTTTGTACAGATGATATATGATGGAATGTAACTAAAAATTGTCTCCCTCCTATGCAATACTACATGTCCAAATGTTTACGTTCATTTGTGTATATTCTTGCAATTCTCATCAATAAAAAAGTTTGTATCAAAAAAAGAATTTGGGCCAGGGTTCAGTGACTCAAAGGCTGGATGACTCATCTGGCAGCTCTCTCTGGCACTTCCCCCTGGTCTGGATGTTTGTAGAAACTTCCAGAGCTGGAGGGTGAGAGTAAGGGGGAACTGCCATGCATATTTGTGGGGCTTCATCCAATCCCCAGCTTTGGGCTGGCAGGGGGAGAGCTTACCTCATAAATAGGGGGGTGTCCTGCCTTGGGCCGGGGGTTGGGTGCTGGAAGGATCCTTCTACAACACACAGAAAGAGTCTTTCTTGGAGACATGGGAGTAAGAGAGAGGACAGAGTGAGTAGATCAGCCTGGAGGGCAAGTGCAAGGGGTGGGTCGGCAGTGCCTGGAGAGGTGGTGCTAGGATCAGTAGCCACAGGAGTAATGTAGGCTGGACACTGAACTTTTGCTATACAACCAAGGGGGCCTTGGGTTCCTGTCTGCAATGGGCTACTGCTTCAATCTGACTGAGTGATTGTCAGACATACACAGTTATCCAGCTGGGTTCTACAAGTAAGTGAGTGCTGGAGGAAGGAGAGGATCTGTATATAGAGACTGTATAGGAGGAGTTGTCCCTGAAGTTTGTTCTGAAGTCAAGTGGGCATCCCATAATCTCCCATCCCTATCCATGTCATCATCCCTCAATAAATAACAAAAACAAAGTCACAGACTGTTCTCTGACTCTGGAGCGCCTGTGAAAATTTGGTGCACCTGGCTGTGTAGGGTGGGGGATCCCAGTTTACTTTCTGCTCCTTAGGGGAGCGCTAAATAAGAATAATATTATTGGAGGCTTTTTTGTCTATAGTGACTTTTAACAAGTCCTAACAGTGGGAATGTCATGCCTTTTGGTGATACAATGTTTTCATTTTATGTTAATAGAGCATTTTATTAGGTTTGAAGTGCTGTCTCTATGCCAGTGAGACAGGATCACTGGATCAGGAAGGGGCCTATATATAGGTAAATATTGGGGGGGGGGGGGGGGGGGCGAGAGGAGCTCGGGGGAGAGCTGCATAGTGAAGTTTTTTTTTACCTTCAGCCTTTATAACGACTTTAATGTGCTCAAAGCACATAATTAATTTCTTAGTGGCATTAGGATCAATTCGTAAAGCTTTACCACAAGCAACAGGCTCTCTATATTAGATATGTGGGTGCAATTTTCAAATCTCTTTGAACACAGTGGAAAATAATTGTCACTTTTTTGAAAATAAGTTCTGGCTAGGGATGAGTGTGGGTGCGGATGAACCTGGAAGTAGGCTAGGCTGCAATGCCAGGCTGCAATGAGCTTCGGGAAGGGGGATTCCTCACACCCCCAGCTGCATGTACACAAAGAGGTCACATGGCAATATTAGGTAAATAGTGTTATGAGAATCCCTGCCAATTTTTGTATGTGCAGCTGTGGGGTGGGGAATCCCCCAGCACATCTCATTGGCCCGGAAATGACAGCCCAATTCAGGGTTCAGTCCAATTTGGAATCAGACTAAACTCAAGCTCATCACTAATCCTAGGAAGTAGCTTTGTGAACTAAGCCTCATCTGTTCTAGTTCACAGCAAGCCATCACATTGTAGGGGGGTAACCGTTGTGCACAACAAACCCACACCTATATCACCTACTCCTACCCAAATGACCTTGCATTCCATCATTCCAGCACCCTGTAAAACTCAGTACTTCCAGATAAAGGTCACACATCTCTGGCCTTCCACATACCAGCTTGGTGACCCATTGCCATAAATAGGGGGCATGCCTAGACCTATGCAAATTCCAACTTATAGACTATAGGTATTTGCTATATAAGACAGGATTTTCAGAGGAAGCTGATGTGATGGATTTCAGGGTCAGTGGCCCTGTTAAGGTATCAGCAGGTATCTTAGTGTACCAGATATACACTGTCAATGGCAACTGTGACCAATAACTTGTTCCTGGGAGACTCCCAAAGCCCCCTTAGTCACATTGCCACAACTGGGACAATTCTATAAAGCCAATCAATTTTCCTGCACTCACATTATTCTATGTTGCATAATGACATTACTGAGGAAACTTTGTGGAACTAATATTAATTGTTACACTATTAATGCTGTCACTTAGGGCTCATGCACATGACCGTAAATAAAATAGCATTTTCAAAAGTACAGTACATTTTGTTTTTAGACATTGTTTTCTTTGGACCAGTGCACACATAAAGATAAGTAAAAGTGATCCGTAAAATCTGAATTGAAAATCTGCCTCTGGGGTCATCAATTTACGCACATGTTCGTGTAAACACGTACGCGCGTATGTGCATAATTAAAATCTTAGTTGCAAAGAAAAAAGAACACTTTTACCGTATAAAAAACATGCTCATGTTTACATGTATGTGTGTATGCATGCACTTTATAGACCATACTTTTTTACGCAAGATCTTTCTGCCAGCAAGATTATGCATTTATGGTCAGTATTTTATTATACCAGTGTGCAGTAAATAATATAATATATATATTTTTTTTTCTTAGGTGCCCGTAAAGCATTGCACCCACAATCAGCAGATCATGGGTTTAATGCCACGGCCCTGCAGACTGTCTGGGTAGCTGTCTTCCCGTACCTCTGATACGAGCAGGCAGTTACACTCCGACAGGAAGACCCAATGAGCTACTAGAGCACACAACAGCGCCCTGACAGTTCATTTTATTAGATTGTGACAGCGAGTTTGGGGAGAAGATCCCCTGCTCACTGTCAAAATTGGGGATCGGGGGGGGCGGTGCATCTGCTGTAACATCTTACAATTTACACCCTGAATCTGGGTTTTTACATGTTTATTATTTATATTTATATAGGATGTAAGATATTACAGAAGGTGAATTTATCCTTTAAACTTTACAAAGCAATATTTGTCTGCAGATTTGTTAATTTCAAATGTCTCTAAAATATGTTTTGATTTAGTATAATGTGGTAGATGGTTTCTTGAGGTGAGCACTTGGGCACAAACTCATCTCCACTATGAATTCTATGATACCATACAACTGAACATTTAAATGTCTTTAAACGTACAATCTTCCTTTTATCAAAAGCCTCCGCTGTGCCTTTTTCAGAACTAAACTCAGTTATAAACTTTCAAAGCTAATTATTTTTGTTTTGTTCCCTGTGATGCAGAAATAACATTTGAACGCATTTTCTTTTCATCTATTCAAGAAGCCCATTTAGCTAAAGCATGGGATACAACGGAAGACTGTTGTACTGCTCCTGAGTCAGAACATATTGTTTAATATTTCATGGATTACAGGCCGTAAAACATCTGCTATCTCATTTTTTTCTAATCCCTGGAAGGCCTTTGCATGCTATTTACTAGGTGTGGAGACAAACAAGCTCATAGCGTTGTGTTTTATAGTTTATCTGTAAAATAGCTCAGAAGAATGGAGGGGGTGTTTTATGATTAAGTAATTAAAGTAATTGGGCGGAAGTAATACGAAAATTTGATTTAATTATGATTAGCAGGAATTTGCTAAACCTTTCAGTAGCTATACTTTTTTTCTTCCCCAGGTTAATTGTTAAAATATACTATGTAAGGGAAGCTGTCTTTAAAGAACAAGATATAGGAACTACGTGAATATATGTAAGAGATATGATTAGAGAATGTGACCAGTGCAAGACCTAAGCCTTTATTGGCCCTAATGCAAATTTTGGACTCTCCCTTTACCCATGCCCCTGCTTGACAGCCTCTCTTTATTGGCATATGGGTGCCTTGTGCTTGGTCATGTTCTCTGTAATGTCACAAAATCAAGTACAAGGGACACATGGGGCAGTGTCACTCATCAAAATCTTCGATGGTTGCCATTGAGAATCTACTGTGAAAAGCTCTTGGCAGACATGTTCTACATCAGTGGTCTCCAAACTGTGGCCTGGGGGCCAGCTGTGGCCCTTTACTTGCTTTTCTTTGGCCCTTGAGGCACTATTTTCATCCACTGATACCAACAATAGGGCAAAATTCCTCCCAATGACACCAACAATGGGGCACAATCCTTCCCAATGACATCATCCATAGGGTGCTATTCATAGGCGTGCGCACAGGGTGGGCTGGGCACACACTAATCACTCTGTGCTGCGCAGATTACCCCTGCTACTTGGCTGCAGAGAAAGAGACTGGGGAATCTCTGTCCTCAGTCCCTTTCTCTGTCTCAAAAGTGAGACATGAGTGGACATCAGGGGCCCGATGGGGCTCCTAAAAAATAGTAAAAATATAAAAAACTATTGTAAAAAATATTATAAAAATAAAATGGTAAAAGAACAAAAATAAAAAAAATAATTAAAATAAACTACTGACGCCAATCTCTCCCCTGGGCCAGGGCACTGTTTATTCCCACTGACTTCGGGACCTTTTCTACTCCCAATGCCCAAAGTCCAGCCCCCCTTAGGTCTGAAGGACAGTAAACTGGCCCTTTGCTTAGAAAGTTTGGGGACCCCTGCTCTGCATGCTTGTAAGTTTAACTAGAACTATGGGGTACTAAAGTGTGGGTGAAGGATGCAAGTATCACCCTGGATTACTCCTGAAACAGGGGTCTGCTTTCAGGTACAACCATGGTCCTTATGCCACTGAGTGTGATTTAAAATGAACGATTGCCATTGAATCAATAATCCTCTGTCAATAAAACACAAACTATTGGAAAATAGAGATAGGGCATTTTCTGTCTTCTCCTAAAATACCATAACTTGCATTCTTTATAAGCTATTTAACCTCAAACAAGAGAATCCAGTAAAACACTACAATGTGTTAATGAGGTCTCTGAAATATGCTTTAGCCCTGGTTCACATTGGTGCATTTTGACATGCTATTTGAGATGTCAAATCGGCGGCAATTGCTGGCAATGGCACCGTCCTAATCAGTGCGATGCTGCATTTGCGGCGCACCGATTTCAAAAAGTAGTTTCTGTACTACCTTTTGTGATTTTGGGTGCGATTTCCATTGACATCTGTGCAGAAACCCGCACAGATGTCTGTGAAATTGCCTCCAAAATTGGGACTGACATGCGGGAGTGGAATCGTGGGAGTTCAGCTGAACTCACACGGCTTCATTCCTGCAGCTCAGTGTGAACCAGGGCTTAGAGTGAAAGGTTTTTTTTCTTAAAAGTGAAAGATAGCCAAGGCTTTTTTCTTAAAAGAGAAGTACATCCAAGGCTTTTTTGCCCATACTTCTTTTCTGGGTTACAGGGGTGCACTTATGGGTGCCCTCCTGTGATCCAGAATCAGTCAGTGGGCTCAAGCTGTCGGTTGACATCACAGAGCCACCACAGGCTCTGGAAGGATCTCTACAACAATGTAGGGATCCACCCAAATTCTTGATTGGCAGCTGGCTTAACCTTTCAGTGCACCATTGATAGCTGGAGCTAACTGTTCCCAACCCCTCCCCAGCCCAATGCCCTAGTGAAAGCTGGAGGGGCAGAACAGAGAGCAATGATTGACAGTCAATACTCTCTCAGTGAAGACCGAGAACTGAGCGATCAGCTCTCAGTCTTAAGAGGGCCATAGACAGTGTGATTTTCTTTCCTGCAACCACGGGTCAGTGTTGATGGGGGAATCCCTCCCACGGAGTTATCCTGTTCTCCTTGATCAATCAATCAACTTGGGAACAATCAGCCTGTCCATACATAGTTTGAATCTCGGCCAGTTCAGCAGGGATTCGAACCATCTATGGCCGGCTTTAGAGCCAGTGGGGGACAGCTGCAGCACTGGTGCTGCAGCAGGGAGGTGAGTATGTATGTTTGTTGTTTTAGATTCCCACACTTATCCTTTAACCACAATGTACTGTGGACAGGCGGCCTGTCACTGTCATACATGCCATACTGGAATGTCACTGCCTGTATCTGGGTTTAGGGTGCTACATGCATGCTCCCCCCCCCCCCCCACTGACACCCACTGTGTACAGAGGGGGATTCATAAATCACAGCCCAGAGCCCTATGTTGACAATTAACACAGGGCTCTGCAAATAGGGAATGATCTCTCTGTTTCATTGTCAGGCACGAATTTAACCCCTTGATCACCCCTAGATGTTAACCCTTTCCCAGTCAGTGTCTTTAGTGCAGTGACAGTGTATAGTATTATCACTGATCACTGTATAAGTGTCACTGGTCATGTCAGTGGCAGTTTGTCAATTCCTCCCCCCAGTATCAGTTTCAGATTGCCCCCCCCCCCCGCAATATCGCAGTCCCATTATAAGTCGCTGATCACCGCCATTAGTAGTATAAAACAAATCAAAAATCCAAATTCCAGTATACAGTACTGTATATACCATAGCTTGTGGATGCTATAACGTTAACACAAATCAATCAATATACACTTATTGGGATTTGTTTGAAGAAAGACATGTAGCAGAATACATGTTGATCCTATTATTTTTTTTTTGTGGATATGTTTCATAGCAGAAAGTAAAAAATATTGTTGTTTTTTTTTCAAACTTTTCAGTCTTTTTAAGTTTTTATCGCAAAAAAAAAAAACCCCAGTGGTGATCAAATACCACTATAAAAAAACTCTAGTTGTTTAAAAAAAGTATTTTAAATTTCGTTTGGGTACAGCATTGCATGTGACTTAAAATATAGAGATAAAACAGTACCCCCAATGTGCAATTTCTGGCAAAAATTAGCCGCTGCCTTCAATTTTCAGGCTAATGCCCAAAAAATATTTAAATACTACATGTATTGAGACGCCTCAGTACATGTAGTATTTAAATATTTTTACAGCATTGCAGGACTGCGCAATTACCAGTTAAAGTAGCGTAGTGCTAAATAGGTTCTAGGTTAGAGCTGTAATATCAGAGCTTACAGACATAATCACCTAGTGCTGTAAACTGTCATTATACAGAACTTGAGAGTTCAACTGGCCAAAGCATGAGAAAATTATAAGCAAAAATTGTCAAAATATAAGAGGCATGTGTATTCCTACTTGAATCTTGATGTGCTTTGTCTATTTTTTCCAAACCTGTGCAGTAATCTAAAGTGAACCTTTGCCATTGTGCCGAAGCTTCCTGTAATAAAGACCAGTCACTGCTGCTCTCTCTCCTAGTGCAGGCTGACTGGTCTTGTATCCGCCCCCTCCTGGAGTTTTCTGCAGGCAGTTGGTAGTGGAGCCTTCTTGGTCCATTCCACAGCTCTGTTCTCTGCACAGGCTATGTAGGGAACACTGATGTTGTCACTGCTACCTGTACAAGGTAATATCTGGGTTTACATATGCATTTACAAAAAAAAAAAAATAATGTGCTCAGATTTCAGCCTTAAGCACTGTAAGCAACAAATAACAAGGGTCTATGTGATTTTTTATCCAAAAGGGGACAGAGGGAAACAGCAAACTGAAAAACAAACAAACAAAAATAAATATATATATATATATATATATATATATATATATATATATATATATATATATATATATATATATATATATAACATATTATACACATGAGCCGGTGCTTTTAGTAGTCACGTGACACAAGTGTCATTGCATTTTATGCCTCATTTACACGAATAGGCAGTTGAGTCACAGTTCTACCAGTCACTAACCACCCACCTAAAAGATAACATGAAACCATTGGGGCTTTACACATGACACGTTTGTGTCAAAAATGATCAGTGTTGTCAGCCGCTGTTCAACAACCCTCTGGAAAGCGATCCATATCAGATTTCTTTTCACAGGGGCAGTAGAAAGTGCTACAGGTGTGAACGAGTCTTTAGATTTATTTACTGTTGTTTTGAAGAAATGATGTACAGTTGTTCAGGGAAGGTGTAGGAAAAAGCCCTCTGTTAATTATATCATTCACAAAAAGGCACTGTTCATTTTCTGTCAAGGGAAATAAGTCAAGCAGTTTGGCAACATTCTAAAATATGCTTTTTTTCTGAGGTCTGAATTTTAAGTGTTGAACTAACCACACAAAGTGGATTTGCATCTCTTGTGGTTGTTGAGAAGTACATTTAAAAAATCGAATTTTTGCTTTTCGATGCAAAAAAACATATATATATGTTAAAGTGGACCTTTAGTTAAAATTAATTTACAACCCCACTTCACATCTGGTGATTTGGATGGTAGTTGTGCCCACGATTCCAAATTACATTGCAATAGTAGCAAAACGCATAATGGGTGTTTGGGTGTAATTCTTTTTTAATGGCACCTAAACGCAATGCAATTTTACCGTGATTTGCACATGATAAACCGATCTGCAATCGAGGCAAACCGCATTACGCAAAGTTTGGCACCCAAAAAGGAACAGGAGCTTCTTTTGGGCAACAAGCTTCAACCAATGTGGTTTTCCCGCAAATGCTGTCTGATTTTTCATGCAGCAAAATTGCACTTAGTTTAGATGCCATTAAAAATGAATGGCGCCCAAGCATGCGTGGCAGTGTTGTAGTGTGAATTGGGATCACAGTGATTCATATACCAAATCGCCAAATTACCAGATGTGAACAAGGCCTAACTGTCCAGTCATCAAGCTGCGAGTATGTATGTTCTGAACTGCTTCTGAAATGGAAACCAAGGGCCTGGCTGTGCAGTCTGGCAGGGATGACTGATCCTAAAAATGTGAAATTTAATGTGGAAAAGTGAAAGATTATACAACTTGGTCACAGGAAAAGTACTCTTTCCTATACATTTGATGGAATACCCCGTAGGCAAAAAAGAAAACGGGTGAAGAATATGGGTAAATTAGTAGAACCACTTATTGACATGTGGAAGGTACAAAAATAAATAAAATCTTGGATGAATGAAAAGCAAAACCATAAGGATGATAATATGGTATTATTTTTTATCAAAATGTATTTTGTATTTGGTACCACACCGTAAAAAGACCATACAGTAAGCACATTGGAAATGCTTCGAAGGTGGGCAAAATACTCTAAAAAAACAGAATAGATTAAAAATCTTACTTACATAGAAAGACTAAATTAAAAATATATTCTCCACGTGAAACAGGAAAGACAACTTATAACTCATGTAGGGACCAGTTTTTAAGATTTTATAAAGTAGCAAATCTAATTTGTTTCATTTTAAACCTGCAGAAATGACTGAATAAGAATGAATTGTCATGGGTAACAAGAATTTGTTTTATCCTATAGCACAATTTCCCTTCCTCAGCTACTATGGGAATGTACACTATTTTACTTACTGTACATAAAAAAAGGAAGCAATTGAGTACAAAAAGAAAGCCAAAAAAATAAAAAGGTGAAACAAAAGTATCCAAGTAACAAGTAAACATATTTCTCACATATGATACAAATATAAATATTTATATGCAGTGCATTCAGAAAGTATTTACAGCTCTTCACCTTTTCCACATTTTGTTATATTACAGCCTTATTCCAAAATAAATTGAATTAATTATTTTCCTCTACAAACAATACCGCATAATGACAACGTGAAAGAAGTTTGTTTGAAATTTTTGCAAACTTTTTAAAAATTAGTATTCACAGCCTTAATACTAAATACTTTGGCACCAATTACAGCCTCAAGTCTTTTTGAGTAGGATGCTACAAGCTTGGCACACCTATTTTTGGACAGTTTCTCCCATTCTTCTTTTGCAGGACCTCTCAAGCTCCATCATGTCAGATCGAAAGCATCGGTGCACAGCCATTTTCAGATCTCTCCAATTGAGTTCAAGTCTGGGCTTTGGCTGGGCCACTCAAGGACATTCACAGAGTTGTCCCATTGCCACTCCTTTGTTATCTTGCCTGTGTGCTTAGGGTCGTTGTCCTGAGGTCCAGAGCGATCTGGAGCAGGTTTTTATCAAGGGTGTCTATGTATATTGCTGCATTCATCTTTACCTCGATCCCGACTAGTCTCCCAGTTCCTGCTGATGAAAAAAATTCCCACAGCATGATACTGCCACCACCATGCTTCACTGTAGGGATGGTATTGGCCAGGTGATGAGCGCTGCCTGGTTTCCTCCAGACGCTTGCCATTCAGGCCAGAAAGTTCAATCTTTGTTGTCAGACCAGAGAATTTAGTTTTTCATGGTCTGAGTCATTCAGGCACCTTTTGGCAAACTCCAGGTGGGCTGTTATGTGCCTTTTACTGAGGAGTGGCTTTCGTCTGGCACATCGGGTTCTTGGTCACCTCCATGACTAAGGCCCTTCTTCCCGATCGTTCAGTTTGGCCAGGCAGCCTGCTCTAGGAAGAGTCCTGGTGGTTCCAAACTTCATCTATTTATGGATGATGGAGGCCACTGTTCTCAATGGGACCTTCAATGCTGCAGAAATTTTCTGTACCCTTCCCCAGATCTGTGCCTTGATACAATCTTGTACAGACAATTCTTTGGACTTTATGGCTTGGTTTGTGCTCTGCACTGCTAACTGTGGGACCTAATAAAGACAGGTGTGCCTTTCCAAATCATGTCCAATCAACTAAATTTACCACAGGTGGACTCCAATCAAGTTGTAGAAACATCTCAAGGATGATCAGTGGAAACAGAATGCACCCGAGCTCAATTTTGAGTGTCATGGCAAAGGCTGTGAATACTTACAGTACGTACATGTAATTTTTATGTTTTTTTATTTTTAATAAATTTGCAAAGAGTATTGTTTTTAGAATTTTGAGAAAAATAATGAATTCAATCCATTTTGGAATAAGGCCTTTAACATAACCAAATGTGGACAAGTGAAGCTTGGTGAATACTTTCCAGATGCACTGTGTATATATATATAAAAAAAATAAATAAATAAATATATATTTTTATTTTATTTTTTCAATTTGAAATAACGTATACATTAAAAGCTTTAGATTGGTGAAAAATATTCTGGTTCAAATGTCAGATCCTACCAACATGCAATTATCAGTAAGGCAGTTTGCAGTGTAATGTATAACTGTGTCCAGCATGTTTCTATAAGGAGTCAAAGAATATGGATATTTGACTGTGTGATGTTTGACTGTGTTAATCAGAATATGTTTGTATGTTCTGAGAATATTCTCCTTTACTACATTTTCAATAAATTTGTTAAATAATTAAGAAGCTGAAGTGCTGTACATTTTTCAGGGAATCTTGACAGACCCAATAAATCAAACTGACTGATGCATAAATTTAAACACCCGGAGGTGTTAAGATTTCAAGGCAAAGATTTACGCTCATCATCAAATTTGACAGCTAGGTTAACCTGTCACTATAGCAAGTCTATACTGATGTAGTGTTTTATTACATTGTAACAATATGGTAACCAGCAAGATGAGCATTACTGCTATTATATAATAGAATATACAGTGTGTGTATTGTATATATTATAAAAGCTAACAACTGGAAATTCCATCCTCAACATCAAAGAAGTAAAAATTACGGCATACAAAAATGTACAAAGAGATGACAAGTTTAAAATAACCAGCACAATGTTATTTTAGCACCACACCATGATTTTTAAGGGCTAGATGAAATCTAGGCAGAAAAGAAATACATATTATTATTTCTATTATCCTAAGTCTGCATTTTGTTTGATACAATTTTTGGAAGACACATTGGACCTGATATACTTAAGGAATATTACAGGAGCAAATAAAATGGCATAGGGGTCCCCCTCAAAATCCATACCAGACCCTTATCCGAGCATGCAACCTGGCAGGCCGCAGGAAAAGATGGGGGGACGAGAGAACACCCCCCCTCCTGAACTGTACCAGGCCACATGCCCTCAACATGGGGACATGGGTAGCCCCCAAAGCACCTTGTCCCCATGTTGATGGGGACAAGGGCCTCATCCCCACAACCCTGGCCCGGTGGTTGTGGGGGTATGTGGGCAGGGGGCTTATCTTAATCTGGAAGCCCCCTTTAACAAGGGGACCCCCAGATCCTTACCTCCCCCTGTGTGAATTGGCAATGGGGTACGATGTACCCCTACCATTTCACAAAAAAAGTGTCAAAATGGTAAAAAAGACAATAGCCGGTTTTTGACAATTCCTTTATTAATAATGTCTTCTTCTTTCCCCCGCTTCTTCCTCCATCTTCTTCTGGTGTTCGTTCGGTTTTCTCCTTCTACCTCTATCTTCTTCTTCCCCCGATTCTTCCTCCATCTTCCTCTGCTTCTTCCTCCAGTCTTCTCCATCTTCCTCCGGCTTCTTCTTCCCTGTGTCATCCTCCGGACGATCCGCCTCAATGGGAGGCTCCCGCAGTGTGACGCTTCTGTGCTTGTGACAGTTCTTATATAAGCGCCCGGTGACCCCTCCCCCTCTGACACTACAGGGACTTCCCTATGGCTTTTCCGTGGCATCAGAGGGGGGGCGGGGTCACCCGTTTACGTAATGAGGGATAAGGCCCTTGTCCCTATCAACATGGGGACAAGGTGCTTTGGGGGGCTACCCCAAAGCACCCTCTCCATGTTGAGGGCATGTGGCCTGGTACGGTTCAGGTGCTCTCTCATCCCCCCCTCTTTTCCTGCGGCCTGCCAGGTTGCGTGCTTGGATAAGGGTCTGGTATGGATTTTGAGGGGGACCCCTACGCCATTTTTTTTTATTTTGGCACAGGGTTCCCCTTAAAATCCATACCAGACCTAAAGGGTCTGGTATGGATTTTGAGGGAGACCCCTACGCCATTTAAAAGAAAAAAACTGGCGCAGGGTCCCCCTTTTTCATATCAGGGCCTGGAGGGCCTGGTATGGATTTTAGGGGGATCCCCACGCAATTTATTTTTACATTTTGGTTCTGGGGTTCCCCTTAATATTCATACCAGACCCAAAGGGCCTGCTAATGGACTGGGGGGTATCCCATGCTCTTTTTTTCAATGATTTTTATCTATATTGCTGAGACCCGACAATTCATTACAGCCGTGATTAGTTTTAAATGACAATCTTTCCTTTAGAAATGTCATTTTGCTGTGGTACTGTTCTAAACACGGGAAAAATCAGCCACTTTATAGGCATACTATAGACATCCCCCAGGCACAATATTTAAAGGAATATTTAATTTTTATTGTTTCACTTTAAGCATTTGCATTGATACTGTTACCCGGGTCCCCAAACAGTTTTTGTGACAATAACTTGCATATAAGCCTTTAAAATTAGCACTTTTTATTATTCATGTTTGTGTCCCATAGACTTTAATGGTGTTCGTGTGTTCTGACATATTTTTTGCCTGTTTGGTATGTTCTGGTGCGTACCGAATGGGGGTGTTCGGCCCACCCCTACAGAAGAGTCCCTCCTTACATCAGGTGCCCCCAATAGAGTCCCTCCTTACATCAGGTGTCCACAGCGAAGTCCCGCCTTACATCAGGTGCCCCCAGCGGAGGCCCTCCTTACATCAGGTGTCCCAGCGGAGTCCCTCCCTACATCAGTTATCCCAAGTAGAGTCCCTCCTTACATCGCATAGGCAGCGCTATACAAGTCACTCATTCATTCATTCATTCAGTTGTCCATAGCAGAGTCCCTCCTTACATCAGGTGTCCCCAGTAGAGTCCCTCCTTACATCCATTCTGCAAGAGCAGTTGCTCCAGAGCTTAGTAAATGAGGGGAAGCTCTGCTGACTTCCATCATCCAATAATGTGCAAGCAAAAATGCTTTTTTTCCCCTTGCATGTGATTGGATATGCATTGCAAAGTGAAGCTTACCTCATTTACTAAGCTCTGGAGCAACTGCATTTGCCAAGTGCAGTAAATCAACACCTATGTCTCTAGTAAAAGGGAGCAACACTTCTCAATTAAAAATAGATGACAGTGCTCCTGCACCCCATAACTCTATTTTTGTGGGTTAGGATTTGGGAAAATGCATTGAGCCCTTAAAGTGGCACTAAAGGTTCATTTATTTATTTTTTTAAATAACAAACATATCATACTTACCTCCACTGTGCAGTTCGTTTTGCACAAAGTGGCCCCGAACCTCGATTTCTGGGGTCCCTTGGCGGCTCTCGCGGCTCCTCCCCACATTATATAACCCTCTGGGAGAAGCGCTCTCCCGGGGGGGTTAGCTTGCGGGCGCGCTCCCGAGTCCAGCTTTCGGCATCCATAGATGCTGAATGCAGGACTCGGGCCCGCCCCCTGGCGGCCACGTCATTGGATTTGATTGACAGCAGCGGCAGATTTTCCAGCGAGAATTGTGTGATGACAGGCTGTTGGCAGAAAATCTGACCGTTTGTACGCTCCATCGGACAATTGTTGTCGGATTTTCCATGAACAAATGTTGGATGGCAGTTTTTAAAATTTTCCGCGGACAAATGTCTGTTGTCGGATTTTCCGAGCATGTGTACACAAATTCGTCACACAAAAGTCCAAAGTACAAATACGCATGCTCGGAAGCAAGGACGAGCCAGAAGCGGTCGGTCATGTAAACTAGCGATCGTAATGGAGAATTGACATTCATGACATGGCAAATTATGAAATCTCGAAATGCAGCGCACATTCTCTTCTTCTTTAATGGGATAATAATGAAGCTGCTTTGCTGGTGATACTGATGGCGTTATGGCAAACTAATTTTCAAAGGCTTTTTTTTTCTAGTGATATCAAGAAAAATATTATTATGCGTTTTTTATTTTTTTATTTGGCCAAGTTACCACAACACCATTATCCCGTAGTTTTTTAAGATTAAAGATACAACTATGTTGGTGTCTCTTTTTAATTTTACATTGTATTTTTTTAAATGTAACTAAACTGTCAGTATGACAAAACACATAGTCAAGTATTATTCTCCACAATTTTTTTTATTGTGCATTAAAAAAAGAAATCAAATAAAATTAGACATTAGCCAGGCGTTCAATCATATCAGAGGATGGGTGGAGAGGACTGGAGACGACATCGAGGGGCTGTCCCACGAGACAGGTAAGTGCAACCAATGGGACGGTGGGGGGTCACACTGGCAGCATTTGAGATGACACAGTGGCTGTGTTTGATGGGGTACAGTGAGAGCATGTTATCTCAGTGCGGCAATTGATGGGCACAGTGGCGGCAATTGATGGGCACAGTGGTGGCAATTGATGGGCACATTGGCAGCAATTGATGGGCACAATGGTGGCAATTGATGAGCACAGTGGTGGCAATTGATTGGGCACAGTGGCTGCGTTTGATGGCACAGTGGTGGCAATTGATGGGCACTGTAGCTGCATTTTATGGGGCACAGTGGCTACGTTTGATGGCACAGTGGCAGCAATTGATGGGCACAGTGGCTGCGTTTGATGGCACAGTGGCTGTGTTTGATGGGCACAGTGGCGGCAATTGATGGGCACAGTGGCTGCATTTTACGGGGCACAGTGGCTGCATTTGATGGATGCGTTTGATGGCACAGTGGTGGCAATTAATGGGCACAGTGGCTGCGATTGATGGCACAGTGGCTGCGATTGATGGTACAGTGGCTGCGATTGATGGCACAGTGGCTGCGATTGATGGTACAGTGAGGCTGCAAGTGATGTTTTTTTTTTCAGAATTTTTCAGTTTGTTTGCGCCCCCCCAAAAATGTTGAGCACTAGCTGCCACTGGTAAGTACCAACATTGTCACATGGGGAGAATCTATATCTGTATCTAAGCAAAGCCACAATTTGAGCAATTTCTAGTTTACACAGGATGGATTCTCTTGCTCCCAGCAGTTGAACGGAGCAGCAGAGCGCCACAAGCTCACTTTAAGCCTCCTCTGTGCTTGTACACTTAAAAGGCACATGTCATCTTTGGCTTTCAGGTGCAGTTTTGGCAAGGGGAAAGTTGTTCTTGAAAGGTACCACTCCTTGGGTAAGATTTACTAAGACTTGGACACACAGAATCTGGCGCAACTGTGTACCATACATAGTAACCAACATAGTAACCAATAAACTTCTAGGTTTTATTGTTAAAGCTTAATTGAACAAGCTGAAGTTAGAAGGTGATTAGTTACTATGCACAGTTGCACTATATTCTGTGTGCTCCAGTTTTAGTAAATCTCCCCCATTAGGTATAACAGTGCAATGAAAACATTCAGTGGTTGTTGTGTCCATTTTAACCCTTAATTATTCTACTATAAACCAGAGTGGATTTGATTTAAATCAAGTTGCTTTAAATTACGATTTAAATCATGATTTAAATCACTATTAAAAAGGCTTGATTTAAATAAACTTGATTTAAATCATAATTTTTAAAGAGCAACTGTCATCTCTGTCCTACAGCTGCTCCTCCCCTGACCCGCTGTTGACTCACCGACACTCCCATTCACTTTAATGGGACGGCTGGTGATGCGGCAGTGACACAACAAGGTGAGGGAGGTGGCGGCAGCAGGTGAGTGGATGCCCGCTAACAGACGCTGCCATGATGGATCTGAAATGATGGGTGCTCTTTAAATGTAAGGACTTATTCTTGCTGGTAGTTAGAATCTTTAATATTTGCAAACAAAATGAAGGTTTCCTATTTAGAATAATAAGCTGGTTAGTAAAACAGCGATATCAGAACTGATTCAATCATACAGTTTGTAGTGTACATAGATTTGCAAAACAATGGGATTAAAGGAATATTCATGAACTTTGTTTTATCTCATGGTTACTGTAAAATTGTGGGACTGCAGCAATGCAGTGCATGTTATCTCAGCTTGCAGAGTTTGGATTCATTGAATGAGTTTACCAAAAATATAAATATTGCAGAATATACAGCCTCATGCTACATAACTAAGCTCCATTTCATGCTGAAAAAAAATATATTAATGTATCTTAAAAAAAAAAATTAACTTTAGATATATTTTTACTCTAAAAGCATTTTTAATAAAATAAAATACATTTGATAAAAAATATAAAAGATCAATTTAAATTAAAAAAATATAATTTTTTTTTTTAAATCATTGACTTATATCCATCCTGCTATAAACGTTTTCATTGTTTGGAGTAAATCAGAGCATGGCAGGATATGTTGGTAAGCCATACACAGTATCTCACAAAAGTGAGTACACCCCTCATATTTTTGTAAATATTTTATTATATCTTTTCATGTGACAACACTGAAGAAATGACACTTTGCTTCAATGTAAATTATTGAGTGTACAGCTTGTATAACAGTTTAAATGTGTTGTCCCCTTAAAATAACTCAACACACTGGTAACAAAAGTGAGTACATCCCTAAGTGAAAATGTCCAAATTGGGCCCAAAGTTTCAATATTTTGCATGGCCACCACTATTTTCCAGCACTGCCTTAACCCTCTTGGGCATGGAGTTCACTAAAGCTTCACAGGTTGCCACTGGAGTCCTCTTCCACTCCTCCATGACGACATCACAGAGCTGATGGATGTTAGAGACCTCGCACTCCTCCACCTTCTATCTGAGCATGCCCCACAAATGTTCAATAGGGTTTAGGTCTGGAGACATGCTTGGCCAGTCCATCACCTTTAGCCTCAGCTTCTTTAGCAAGGCAGTGGTCATCTTGGAGGTGTGTTTGGGGTCGTTATCATGTTGGAATACTGGCCTGCAGCTCAGTCCCTGAAAGGGAGGGGATCATGCTATGCTTCAGTATGTCACAGTACATGTTGGCATTAATGTTTCCCTCAATGAACTGTAGATCCCCAGTGCCGGCAGCACTCATGCAGCCCCAGACCATGACACTCCCACCACCAGGCAAGACACACTTGTCTTTGTACTCCTCACCTGGCTGCCGCCACACATGTTTGTCACCATCTCAACCAAATAAGTTTATCTTGGTCTCATCAGACCACAGGACATGGTTCCAGTAATCCTTGTCCTTAGTCTGCTTGTCTCCAGCAAACAGTTTGCGGGCTTTCTTGTGCATCATCTTTAGAAGAGGCTTCCTTCTGGGATGACAGCCATGCAGACCAATTTGTTGCAGTGTGCAGCGTATGGTCTGTGCACTGATAGGCTGACACGCCCACCCCTTCAACCTCTGCAGCAATGCTGGCAGCACTCATACGTCTATTTCCCAAAGACAACCTCTGGATATGACGCTGAGCACGTGCACTCAACTGTTATGGTCGACCATGACCTTGCCTGCTCTGAGTGGAACCTGTCTTGTTAAACTGCTGTATGGTCTTGGCCACCTTGCTGCAGCTCAGTTTCAGGGTCTTGGCAATCTTATTATAGCCTAGGCCATCTTTATGTAGAGCAACAATTCCTGTTTTTAGATCCTCAAAGAGTTCTTTGCCATGAGGTGCCATGTTGAACTTCCAGTGACCATTATGAGAGAGTGAGAGCGATAACACCAAATTTAACAAATCGGCTCCCCATTCACACCTGAGACCTTGTAAACACTAACGAGTCACACGACACCAGGGAGGGAAAATGGCTAATTGGTCCAAATTTGGACATTTTCAGACATTAATGGTTGTGTGTTGAGTTATTTTGAGGGGACAGCAAATTTACACTATTATAAAAGCTGTACACTCACTACTTTACATTGTCGAAAAGTTTCTTTAGTGTTGTCACATAAAAAGGTATAATAAAATATTTACAAAAATGTGAGGGGTGTACTCACGTTTGTGAGATACTGTATGTTATGCTCTAGGTAGAAAAAAAAAATATTTAGGGGAAAAGAAGGGGGGAAGGGAAAAGAAGCAAGGGTATACCATTAGCTGATCCGTTACGTTATTAGATCGGCAACCGATCTTAAACCACATTTATTGTCACCATAGCCATAAACGTTATTGATAAAAAATAAGAAAATCTGAGACCGAAAGAACCGGGCTCATATAGAAGCTACTTTTAATTTGAATTTATTGAAAAAGTTAATGTGTCTCTCTTTAAAAAGGGAAAAAGAAATCCAAATTAATGGATGTCATATCCCATATTCACAAGGACGAACTAGACAAAAACAAGACGAGACAACCATAAAACAACATATAATGCACCACAGTGACCAGACGTTTAGATAGTCGATTGGAACCAATAGGTTTAGAATTATTATTTGATTGTTTGGTAGAGAATCAAAGTCTCCTAATCAATTGCTAATTGGTTCTCCAATGGACTAGCACTAGTGAGGAAGATGTCGGTTAGCGGAAATTATTAAATAGATGGTAATTAGATCGCAACACAACCTATATATTTAAAGCTCTTACATTACAGAGAACTATCTCAGAAAGTTTCCTCAAAAATTATATTGGTATTCCAAAAAAATTTGTTGTTTTTATTCGATGTATCAATTTAGTCACTTAGTATGGGACTGAGAAATATAGTGAGTTCAATCTGGTTGAAAAAAGGAGAGGTAAACACGGCCGTGGTGTCAGTGAAAAACCTGCAGTCAATGGGAAGATCCCCAGAGTATTCTCACAATTCCAAATTCCTAAGAACCAATTAGCAATTGATTAGGAGACTTTGATTCTCTACCAAACAATCAAATAATAATTCTAAACCTATTGGTTCCAATCGACTATCTATCTGTTTTATGGTTGTCTCGTCTTGTTTTTGTCTAGTTCGTCCTTGTGAATACGGGATATGACATCCATTAATTTGGATTTCTTTTTCCCTTTTTAAAGAGAGACACATTAACTTTTTCAATAAATTCTAATTTAGTTTGACTCGATCTATTTGTTTGTCACCGTAAGTAGCTTCTATATGAGCCCGGTTCTTTCGGTCTCAGATTTTCTTCTTTTTTATGCTCTAGGTAGGCAGGTTCCCTGGGGTGAAGTCCCACTGCATGGGTGTTACCCAGTCTGATTTGTAAAGCAAGCAGTGGAAATAGCTATATGTGAATACCCAGAGTACCTGCCAGAGACAAAACATGCTAGAGGCATAGAAAAGGCTGCACAACAAATGAGACAGAAGGGGATCCCCTGATCCTTCTAGCTTCCGGCTGTGTAAACCATAGAATGAGCAGTGGAACTAACAGAGGAAGAAGATTTGTGTAAACTCTGGACAAAGTCTGCAGCATCAAGAAACAGAGCTGCTACATAAATTGTGCAAAGGGAATATCAGAAAGGAACGATTGAAAAACATGTTTAAATACAGGCTTATAAAAATATAATTAAAAGAAAATATAACAAACATTGCAACGCGCTCTTAGATATGAAATACAGCTGTATGAGCTATGAAATATATTTCCTTTCCATTCGTTGACGGACACAGGCAAGATCTTGAAGATATGACAATTGGGTTATAGTACTACCTGCACAAGAAGGGGGCTAGTCACAAAAAGTAATAGCATAGCCCTAGGGTGGCCCCTGCTGGTGGCCAAATACCCCATCTGCCAGAGGAAGCTCAGTTTGTTTTCTAATATTTAATAGAAATCTTAGTTTTCAATGTTTTCCTGCTGGGTCTATATTTTTCTGTTTTAGTTATTCAATCAACTGCTGACTTGGTGACAGCAGTTTCCCTGCTGTGTACAGTGATTTCCGGGATCTAGGGTGGCCTGAGATATATCACAGAAGACACTTATGACTGATCAGCCATGAGTTGATTCGTCGTGTGCCCCCCAAGGCTGGGAGCGCATGAGGTGGCCTGTCTTTGGAGACATACTGCACCCTTCATGCAGACTGGTGAGTATGTGGTCCTTCTTCTAAATGATGCCTTTAAGTTTGAAAGACCTGAACCACCCCCCCAGGAAAAAAAATGATCTACGGCCCTGTTTTCTGCTCTATTCACCTTTACCATCGGATTACGCTCCCAGTTTTCAGATATAACCTGATATTTGTTTCACATCAAGCTCTCAGGTATACACTTTACACTGAGTTTTTGATCAGTTTTTCAGTTAAAAAAGTGGAATATTATGTGCATTTAAGATTTACTGCATTTTTTGCAATAAAGCAGTGTGAAAGCAGCCAAAATGCAACCGAAACGCAATTGACTGGTGTGAAGATTTCCATAGGTTTTAAAGGGTCGTGTTTTTCAAGCATTTATCTTCTACTTTTTTTGACTGAAACATTGATCAAAAACTGATCAGTGTGAAAGAGCCCTTAGAGGGGAGCTAAACCCATCAATCTAACAGTTTCAAAAAACAGTTACATTCAAGGAATGCCAGGAATGATAATTGTAACATTAGTTGTGCGTCTAACCAAACTCTCAATCCATCAAATGGCTGGTGTCATAACTGATCACCTGTGCGGTATCATGGCATTTGCAGATCAAACAGAGGCTAATATGGCAGCCTCCTTGGCTGTTAAGTATAGGAGGGTTTCATTCTGGTTTAAGGCATCCTAGACTACCAACAGAGAAGTGATAGAATTAGTCCACCCCAAAAAATCCAAAATTTTGAGAATGAATAGAATATGACTCTTACAACAAGAGAAGTATCTTAATTATTACTTTTACATTGTATTACCAATGGAGAGTGATCAGATATTCCCCTAACCCAGGTGTAGGCAACCCCCGGCACTGGTGCCGCAAGCAGCATTCGAAGCCTCTTTTTTCCGGCACTCGACTCCCTCCCCATCAGCAGAGCAGCGCAGGGAAGTGTCAGTGAGACACTAATGCATTCCAATTTCAGAATTCCCCACGCCACACCTGCACTAAGGGGGAGGCACTGTGCCCCCACAAATTGTAAAAGATAGGAAACATTGTTTGGTTCTCTAACTTTGCTGTAGCTGAGATCCTCAGCTTTTGTGATGAAAAGAGATTGGGTGCAGTTCTGATAGGCGATCACTGTTTTCAAGATGAGGAGGACTCTCGTTGGCCACTGCTAAAGTCAATCACAGTCCTGCTAGCCCCGTCCACCATCTGGAAGGAAAATGACTCACTTGGTTGCCATTATCAATCTCAGAAAGAAGGGATTCCACTGTGATTGAGAAAACCACAATCAGGTAACAGTTTGTGGAATTACTGTTGAGCTTCTGGGAACTTTGTTGAAATTATTCCTGAACCTATGTGTCACTTATTACTGAACCCTTGCACTCTGTGTCCCTTTAAGCCACAGCCAGTATTCAGCGCAGTGAAAATCACACCCAACTACTTTTTCTCAGCTGCGGGGGGTCCAACTTATGTTGCTGCACACAGGCCCACTGCTTTTAGAAAATGCCCCTGACCTGAGCTCATCATTGCACATCCATTCCACATCACAGACATCACATACAAGCACGTGGGCTGGATGCGAAAGGTGGATTAGCAGGATGAGTGTGCCAGGACAGGTAGATGTGTCTCTTCTCTGCTTCCTTTCACCACTCTGCATATCACGCATATCATAGATGAGAAGAGGGTACAGTGGTGGAGCAGATGAGCAGGAGGGTAGATCGGTGGGGAAAATGAGCAGGAGGGTACATCGGTGGAACAGAAGAGCAGGAGCTTACAAAGGTGGGGCAGATGTGCAGGGAGGTACAGTGGTGGAAGAGATGAGAAGGGGGTTCAGCAGTGGGACAGAGGAGCAGGGCCAGATGAGCAGGGGGTACAGTGATGGGCCAGATAAGCAGGGGGGTTCAGTGTTGGGCCAGATGAGCAGGGGGGTTCAGAGTTGGGGCAGAAAGCAGGGGAGTAGAGCAGTGGGACAGATGTGAAAGGAGGTGTATTGGTGGGGCAGATGAGCAGGGGGTTGCAGTGGTGGGGCAGGAGAGTAGGGGGAACAGAGGTGGGGCAGAAGAGCAGGGGGGTACAGAGGTGAGTAAAAAAAACTGAAAAGTCAGTGCTACTATCCATATAACATATAGATAGCAGAGCGCCCGGGTGCTCGTTTCACAGCCGCTGGCGAATAAAATAATGTAGGAAAAAAGATCCGCACTCTGGTTGTTGCTCTTTAAAAAATCGTTGTTTTTATTGACAATCCACAGTGAACAAACGCATATGAAAACCGTTAGGTACAGAGGTGAGACAGATGTGCAAGAGGTACATTGGTAGGGCAGATGAGAAAGTGGGTTACAGTGGTGCGGCAGGTGAGCAGATGGGTTAAGTGTTAGGACAGATGAGAAGGTGATTCAGTAGTGAGACAGAAGAGCAGGGGGATACGGCGGTGAAGCAGATGTGCAGGGAGGTACAGTGATGGGGCAGATGAGAAAAGGGGTACATTGATGGGGCAGGTGAGAAAAGGGGTACATTGATGGGGCCAATGAGCAGGGGGGTTACAGTGGTGGGACAGAAGAGCAAGTGGGTACAGTGGTGGGGCAGATGTGCAGGAGGTACAGTGGTGGTAGGGATGAGAAGGGGGTTCAGCAGTGGGACAGAAAAGAAGGGGGTACAGTGACGGGGCAGGTGAGCAGGGGGTTACAGTGGTGGGTCAGATGAACAGGGGGGTTCAGTGTTGGGGCAGAGGAGAAAGGAGGCACATAAGTTCAGTGTTAGGACAGATGAGAAGATGGTTAAGTGGTGGAGCAGATGTGCATGGAGATACAGTGGTGGGGAAGATGAGAAAGGGGGACATTGGTTCGGCAGAAGAGCATGGGGTTACAGTGGTGGGACAGAAGAGCAGGGTGGTACAGTGGTGGGGCAGATTAGCAGGGGGGTACAGAGGTGGGAAAAATGTGCAGAGTAGTACATTGGTGGGGCAGATGAGAAAGGGGGTACATTGGTGAGGCAGATGAGCAGGGTGCTACAGGGGTGGAGCAGATAAGCATAGGGGTTACAGTGGTGGGGCAGATGTGCAGGGGGTTACAGTGGTGGGGCAGATTAGCAGGGGGGGTACAGTGGTGAAACAGATTTGCAGGGGGGACAGTGATCTGAGGTGTGGAGTTGCACGAATTGGGGCTGATCTGAGGCGTGAGAGTGCAGGATGTTAATTTCTCACTACAAAAGTAGTTTACAGCATTTACTTGCTAAAAAATCCTTTTTGTGATTGAGAGTGTGAAGTTTACATTTTTTTGTTACAAAATCGGCACACTCAATTTCTTCGAAAACATTTTTCGGCAGACTGTACTCAAAAGGTTGCCTACCGCTGCCCTAATCATATATTCAATCTTATGAATAACTGTTATGATGTTGGGAGAACCAACTACTAAATCTATTCTAGACAATGTTGTATGCATTTAAAAAAAACAAGAATATTTTATTGTGTGTTATATGGAGTGGGCAATCCTTTTAGATAGTACATTAGGATGTTCCATCGCTACATAGATGACCTGATATTGATCATAGATGCTCGTATGGGCACTCTGGAATGTTTTTTGGAATGTCTTAATAATAATGATAAGAATCTGCGATTTACAGGACAGTCTGACAGAAAAGAAATTTGTTTTTTGGCTGTTTATCTATGTGGCGATGGAACCGGCATACACACCGGTCTCTATAGGAAGCCATTTTCGGGTAACACCCTGTTGATGGCTAATTCGGGACATCCACAGCATGCAATTAAGGGCATCCCAGTTGGCAAATTCCGAAGAGTTCTCCTAATATGTAGTGATCAACGGACCTATGAAATGGAAGCTCAGGCTTTGTATTTACGTTTATTATAAAGGGGATATCCAAGGTGGATGTTGGATAAGGCCCTACCTATCACAAATTCTAAAACAGGAATGAATTAATAAAAGGAACAAAATATGGTAATTGCAGCAGCGCTTCTGTCCTTATTAACACCCAGGACCATATGGTGAATAAATCAAAAACACAACCAGTTGAAACAATATGATCTGATAAAGACGTCCCCACGTAGTAGTCCCTTATGTGAAATAGTGACAGCTTCCACCGAATATTTCCACCAGATCTTTCACCACGTGCGGAATGAAATCCCCTATGGGGATGTACTCACCAGACCAATGATAAATAAAAGCCTTTGAATAAGACCACCATGCATCGGCGTTCCTCCACAATCTATCTCCTTTGCAGCAAAATAGCAGGATCATGCACCAATTTTCCTCATAAAAACAAAGGGGTTGCAATAGTGTAATACTGTTTAAACAATAGCCTTCATTTAGATAAAAAACTTCCCCCCCTATTACAATCTGCGTACCATCAAAGAGTAAACATAAAGCATTAAGTGTATGCAACTGTGTCTGATGAGGTGCAGTCTCCTCCGGAACTGGTGCATCCTTGCTGCATAGAACAGCACTCGATATCCTGTTTGTCCGCCTGGAGCGCACGCTGAGGCGCACACACGTCACTTCCGGTCTGTAGATCACCGCCCTGACGTTTCGTCGCTATCGGACTTCCTCTGAGGGCCTTTTTCATGTTTACATATCCTAAGCAGCTGCTATCACCAGAAGTGGTGCATTATATTTATATATTTATATTTATTGATTTATTGATTTTTATCCATTATTTTAGAAACACATATCCAGATAGCGCGGAGGGGTGGACCCTAAGGGCGGACATTTACGGTCTCACTCTATTTTTACATAAAATATGGTAATTGTAAGCAAAACAGAAAAAGATTCAATAAAGAGCGACTTACACTCAGTACGCCTTTCAGCTTGAAGTTTGATGATATCAAGAAGATATCTTCCCATCCTCTTCAAGGATCGGATTTGTGCTGATCTTCTTAGGGATGGGAATCAATATTGTCCCGAGAAGGGCCCCTACTCTGGGCAACTCTTTGTCACCAAGTTTCTTCAATCCCAGCAAAATACAATCTGTCGCATGGCTACACTTTAGGGGCAACTACAGCTGTGGTGCTAGTAGTTGTCCCTGTTGTAAGCATGTCATTAAAGGCAACATGGTGCATTCCTATTCAACTGAAAAACAACAAAGGTCACAGTCGTTTTTTAATTGTAACTTGGCGTATGTGGTATACGTTATTACATGTTAGTTGTGTAACGTACAATATATAGGATGCACAACTAGATGCCTTAGGGACAGATTCTATGAACATTTGTTTAGTATTGAGAAGAATCACTCCACTAATGGTGCTCAGCGCTTTAACCTCCATCATGATGGGGATATCTCGGCGGTGGGGGTACAGGTTATAGAAAAGATCAATATACCCAAGAGAGGGGGAGATGTTTTTAGACTTCTCTGTAAGAAAAGTCTTTTAGATTTTTCAGTTTAAGATACGCATACCATATGGTTTAAATTTTGAATGGGACATAACACATTTTTATGATTTAAAGTCTTCTACTGTTGTTTACTCCTCTTTACCCCTTTCTTTATATACTTCTAAACACACCACTATATATTTCCCAGATCTTTTGTTTCTTTCCACCATTATCACTACTCTATTATCTTGTAGATGACTGTTCATTTACTTTGACTATGGGATACTTTTTCATGTTTAGTGATGTGTCCCACCCGTGAATAGCCTTCTCTCACTTCTCTCACTTTCCTCCTATAGGCTTGTCAGGATCGGGTCTAGTGACGTTAGCGTAGCATATTTTAGCCTACATTATATGCCCTTCTTTGGTTGCCTTTTTCTATTTTGAACCTTTTTACATATTTCCAATGGGTGGCCCTTAGTGTTAGCCTCTATTATGGGGCAGGATATACCTTTAGTATTTGGATATACATGTTTTTATACATCTTTAATTTTTTATGTGTAGCATTCAGGGTTTTTTACATGGCAATCATTATTTGGGACATATTTTATTCTCTCATTTGTCTTGCCTTAATAATGTTTAGTAGGAGTGTAGACCTGTCGCTTCAATCACACAGAGCTATAGCGCAGCTGAGTGTAATCATAAACATATATTCTGAAATGGCAGACCTAATTATTGATTAATTACAGGCTTTTTTTTAGCATAACATGCATATTTATCTATGTGCGGTTGTCTATTGTATCATATGTGTATTTTGTGTTTGTCTTTTTTGTTTTTATATTTCACAAAATTTTGTTACATATTGTTTATTTCTTTTTTTGTTTCTGTTCCTGTTATGGATCTATTTTTTTATCTCATGATATTTAGGTCTATGTACTGATTTTATTATGTGTGTCTAATTGTCACGTATTGGCCAGCAATTGACTTGGTGCATTTTCTTCAGTTGTGCACTTGTGTTTGGGCCATATCTGTGTTGTGAACAAGCATGAAATGTTCATGTGAAACGCGTCAACGGTGTTCCTGTGATGTTTGTCTGGCATGCTGACAATAAAAAAATCTGAAAAAGCCTTCATCTTACTGGGGTGTGCGGCCATCCTCTTCTTTCGTATATACACTATTGACAGTAGCGAGCCAGGGCGAGCACCTGCAGTGATTTGCTGATCATTTGACTGCTGAAGAGTGGTGTATGTACTTTTGTTGGACAGCGTGTATTATATGCCATATTGAGCTATTAATCCCAGCTTCTGTAGTAACTTGCCAAAATAAAAAAACACAGCCAATAGGTTTTATCCCTGAGTATGTATCCATGTGGGGTTAGATAACATTTTTGAAAACTCCTACTACAATTTGAAACGCATATTGTTTATCTGAAATACATTTGTAAAGAGCTTTCATCACTTCACTAGAACATGATGGTGCAGTAGTGCACAATACATTGAGCAATTAATAAATTCATATCTACTTTTGGATTCCATCTATTTCTGAATGTAAATGAAACATGCTAGTCTGTATGTAAGTATACTAACACCGCATAAATATGAAGAATAAAATAGATAGATAGAGGTAGATACTGTATCTGACATAACATATGTCTCTTGGAAATACATTAAAGCAGTATAGTTTTCAATAAATGAAAAACTAATTTTTTTTTTGACATTCCCCATTCATTCCAAGAAACCACATACAGTATATAGCACTTATCCTGTTCCAAACGACCACTCAAAAAAATACAAATAATGATATAATATATATAATATGTCTCCCACAATTCCAAACCCACAATATGTACGTATAAATTATATTGTGTAATAGGATTGTTCTCCATTGACAATACCAGCTGCTCAAACCCTGTGTTAAGACCTGAAAAACAAAACAAAAATATCTACCACAATTCATATCACACAATCTACATAGGATATAATGTAAAAATAGCATTAATCCCTTTTGACCATAATAAATGCTCACAATTGATATTAAGAGGACCAGAAGAAAAGAAAAAAAATGGGAGACCAAAAAAATTAAATAAAATAAAACCAACACTAAAATTTTCCCTCAATTTGCAATTCAGTCACTCATAGGTAATCCGTCTCTACACTACATATCCTGTCTTCTCATATGCCACAAGAAATCAAGTACCTTCCAACATCGCCAGGTGCACTAAAATTCTAGCCTATGTTATTATAAATATTTTTCATTCTTATTCTTTTTATACTTATTTTTTATGATGCTGCAATTGCTGATGTATCAAAGAAATTGTTTTCTTGCCTAGCAACAATTTCCTAGCCGCGTGGGATAGAACATAGCATATAACACTTTCAGCTTCTGCAAAAGTTTATTATTCTTTTGTCACCTGGCCCCCAGCGACGTAGATGGGGGGGGGGAGTTTAGCTCTCTCAAAGATATGGAGGTATCCTTAGGCACCAAGAGGAAAAGAATGAGCGTACACTGTGGCAAATTGGGGGTATGACAAAATGTGTGTAAGGGTCACGTGTGTAATGTATATAATACAGAGCTCAGGAGGAATATATATTGTACATTGTGTAAAGGAAATTTGTAAGTTCTGTATATAATTGTATTCTATTTTGTATGTATTGCACATTGCACTCACTGTGCACATGGCACCAATAATGTTTTCATTACATGTTTGCATCCTTTCGAGTCCTGAATATAATTAGCCTGCCTATGTTACGCCCCTTGTTACCATAAAAGTACAATTGTAATATTAATATGATACCTACGTAATCATGTGTATAAAAATCTTCAATTGCTTCAAAATAAAGCAGAACAGTTATTTGGAAAGATGCGGAGTGTATCTTTTGTGTCTGTTCCCTACTGCAGTTGTTATTATTAATTTGGAACCACTAATCAATATGAGGATAGGAGTTACCTGTCTATAAAATTCCATGTCAGTTGGCAAGCTTTGCCTAGGAGGAGGATTTACAGGTGACCCTGAGTATCCGAAACTAGGAGCTTGAGATGATCTTGGAATTTCTGATAATCAGCTGGCTGAGGTAAGCATTTTGCTTACATTTGAGTTATCAGACTTTCTTGATCAGTAAGGCATTTTCAGGACAAATGGTACCTATTTTACTCCCCTTAGTTGAACTGTATTGATTGGTGGTTATATGTTATGTTGTCACTGTCTACTGTCCATCGGAGTGTTATAGATAAGAAAAGGAAGAATAGTGCTGTTCAGAGGTATATGTAGTACACATCTGGTAGATAAAGTAGTTTAGAGGCAAGAGGGTCTAGGCACAAGTAGAGAAAAGAGAAGACTTACCAGTCATTATGGGCATTAAATTAAGTAAGGGAATGAAGGGTAAGAGACCCTCAAAAATGCCCAGCGCAAGAGGAGCGCTATCAAATATATGAACTGAATGTGCGGTTCTGCCTATACTGAGCCCCTAGATGAATGGTTAAAGTGGATAGCGATCCACAATGGGTAACTGGGTTACCAAAGTCCACAGGGACTAAGAATCATGCAGAGTAAACAGCTAGAGAAACAGCTATCTATGTGAGCAGGATGGATCAAGGGTGACAGACAATTAACACTAGTCAGAAAAGGGACATTTTGATGTTAAATTGTGGGATGAATTTAGGGTCAGGCACTACAACTAGTAAAGTCAAAACAGAAAAATGAGAGTCAAAACAGAATACTTTATATGTTGTCAGAGAGGGAAGATGGGATGAGCAATATGGTTGCCTGTCTGATCATAGAAGCTAGAGTATGTGAAGTATGGGATTACAATACATATGATCTTAGAACAAAATAAGGAAAGCAGGGAAATATTAAAGAGTTCAAAGAAAGTGAGAGAATGATATGCATGTGTTGTGTACAAGTGGGGAACATTTAAGTGATTTTAGAGAGATAATCATGTATGTGTGTGTGAATGCTTGGACTTTTAGTTCTACATCTTGTGTGTGTGTCACGTTAGCTGTCTGAAGACATGTATCCCTCCCTTATCCATTTCTCATGAAAGAATGTGCAGGGATAGAACCATGATAAGTTGGCAATGTCGAGTATATCATAACAAAATGTGCCGAGTTAATTATTCTAATGATAAACAATGTGATCACAAATATTTTTAATCTGTTTTCCAAACATGGTAAAATGAAGGTTACATTTAAACCTGTATTATATCCTTTGATAGTGGAAACGGTGCGTTTAAAAAAGGGAAAATAAGCAAATTGTCCTCCTTTAATCTGCCTGGCGGTATGATTATTTCAGATTTTTGATGCTCAAAGTGGTACAATTGTTTTGCATGGAAATTGCATGGCATTTTATATTGTAGGCCTGTAATTCTTAGGAATAACACACTTAAATCTGTCCAAACAAGAGTCTAGTAGACAGCCCGGGTATGATAAAGTTTGAAACACGAAATCATAAATTATAATATAATAAATAACTATAAATAATTATAACAAATAATATAATAAAAATTATTCAATAATCTAATCAAATCAAAAACATAGAACTTTGCTCAGTTGCAGAATTGTTACTGTCATTACTTTCAGTGTTTGATGACGAATTTCCCCAAAAATCACTATTGCTCAATTCTGCAAGTGATTCTAATTTATTATTGCTGTTTTCTAGCTGGTCTAAAACCGCTCTTGATGTAAAGGGACGGTTTTGGTTGCCATGGACATTCTCAAGTTTCCAGGCAGAAAGAACAGTATTTATAATATAGAACTGCATGCAGGGTGCTGGACAAACCACTAGGGACAAAAAGGATGTGAAATAATTTCATACAGTAATGTAAACTGTAAGATTACAGTGTACTGTATGTATTGTGCGTGTTTCACTTTTTGAATTTGATGCCGTTCTCCATCCCCGTGCGTCGCAACGCTTGCAGGGAACGAAGCCCAGCGATGTGATACATCGAGCGGAGGACGGCTCACACACAGAGCGGAGAGGACATTGCAGGATCCTGGAGACAAGGTAAGTAACTGTACCTGGATCCTGCAATGTGATCCTGAGTGTGGCTCGGGGTTACCGCTTTTGGTACTGAAAATCCACCCCGAGCCACACTCGGGAATACCATCATGGATGTTAAGGAAATATACCTGTGCATATATATTAGAATTAGTATGTGTTATTGAGAATATCACTTGAGTATTCATTTCTGATCGAAGTTTAACAATTTTATTAATAATACAGATATATTGTAACTGGTTTAGACAACCTTTGGTTGGAAATTAAATCCAGGTTATTGGGGAAATTTGTAAGATGGGATTAGTTTAGATTAAGATAACAATTTAGTAAATTTACATTTATACAGTAAACCCTTATTAAAAGAATAAAAGATTAAGATGAGGTTGTTAATTGGAATACAGCTGCTATAATATTATAATAACAAAGCCAAGATGGGTGGGATACATAAGAAGTTTTTCTACAAAAATTAAATCTAAAGGTTTGATAATAACTTGATGTGCGGTCCATGATGTGAGAGTAATAAATACAATTTAAATATAACAGACCCATCACATCAAGTCCACACACCCTGTTAGGATAGATGCCACTTGAAGCCAGTTGTTGTATAGTTTTTGATCTGGCTGAGAGCTTTCTGTTCTGTCATATACAGATTGTTGGTCCTTTGGTTTTTATTTATTTTTATTTTTGGAATTTCAAAGCAGAATGTGTGGATTGTGAAATTATGTGTCCTTTTCCTTTGTAAGTGCAGTGGTATAAGCTGAAGAATACTTTGGATTTATGGACATCTCCGCATGACCGCAGGGTATTGTTATCATTTATTATGTTATGACATCAGGAAAATAATGTCAGATGGAAACTAAGGACTTGTGTTATCTTGCTAAAATTAACAACAACGTAAGCGACGAGAAATTATAATATTGTCAGGAAGAGGTTGTTTTTTGAAACATAAAACTGGAGTTCTTACACAAACAGCATGTCATTGTGATATATTTATGCAAGCTGGACACAGTAATGAAGGGTTCACCTTGATATATCAGAGCTGTAGCTTTATGCAGGTGCTATTAGACAAAGTTACAGACATTATTTTGGTCAAATATTAAATTTTTAATGGTCCCACATTCTGAGCAGCAAATATTGCAAACCGCTAACTGTTTGTCTAATGAAAGGTTCCAAATATGAATTTGTATTGTTGCTCATGTACAAATCTAACAATGAAAAATGCGTACATTTGAATCCAGCCACCTTATTGCCTCTATTGGAGGAGGCTGGAGACAGAAAAACCATATGTGTTAAATTGATAATGTAGGAATCAGCTGCTGTGAGTCCAGTGCCGGACACACTCCCTGAAGGCCCAGATATTTGATTTCTTTTGTAGATTTGATCCCGGTTTTATACTGAGGATGGCAATACCCATACTGAGTACAGGCATACCCCACTTTTAAATACACAATTGGGTTTATTTACTAAACCTGGAAAGTGCAAAACCAGGCTCACTTCTGCGTAGAAACCAATGAGCTTCCAGGTTTTATTACCAAAGCTTTATTGAACAAGCTGGGGTTAGAAGCTCATTGGTTTCTATGCAGAAGTGAGCCTGATTTTGCACTTTTCAGCTTTAGTAAATAAAACCCATTGTGTACTTAAATGTGGGGTATGCCTGTATGCAGTTTACCACCCAGAAGGATACTCTGTATTCAGAGTCATTGGACCCTTCTTCTCCAGCTCAAGAAGCAGAGCTCCATGCTTTAGCAAGCCTGTGAGCTTTAAAAAGAGTATATATTTATCTAGATAGTAGAGAGTTTTTGATTCCATTTGGAGCACCAGAAGTTTGTTTTTACTTCGGCAGGTAAACCATAACCAATCAAGCATGCCACGTTAATTTATTGGCTGTTTTCAGCCTTCCAGCTTCTTGCTGAGGTAGCCATATTAACATTAAACTCACACATGGAAGCAGACCAGGCAACTAAGGATGCTGAATTACAGACCCGCACACTTGCTGGGTCTGTGCAACTCACGGATTCCACCCTAGTTCTGGCCCAGTATAGTTGGGATTAATAATTCAACTTTAAGGACCCCAGAACAAGAAGAACAAGTGGTCTACAGGGGGCAAATTCTTATGAAACAGAACTTTGGAAAAAATTTGATCTTTTATGTCTGCCAGACACTCTTTTCCCTCCAGCTTGACACATGGACCTTGTCATTAGTCACAAGCAGTTATGGCTGCCTTAGTAAATGAGCATGAGATAGCGCCAGGGTTCACCACAGTTGTTTTTATAACATACTTCTTGTTTTACCTGTTACCAAAGGTGTTACCAAAAGCCGAACATACCTTCCAGAGATTATAAAAAGATATATCCAGATCCCTAAGTCAGGATCTTAAAGTATGCATTTTGTCTGTATGGACATGTTTTCTGGATGTCCAGTGGCAAATGCTACTGCAAAGGCCACAGTAAAAAGTGTTATCAGAAGTAGGTTGTAAGTACAGAGTGCCACAATCTACAGAGAGTAACAGAGGAACTATTTTTTATGGGAGAGTCCTTACTAGAAGTTTTGAGGTTTTATTTTTACACCCCCTACTCTCTACAATGTAGCGGAAAAAGTAGAGTAAGCAACTAGAAAACAATTGCCTGAATGTTTTCTTATATTTTATACTTATACTTATACTTATGCACGCACACTTTATGCTCATATATACATACATAAACTGTAGACATACAATCATATACACTGTATACTCATACATTCAAATAAAAGTTATTTCTTTCCTAAAGGTTTCCAAGTTTTTAGTGATGCAACAGTGGAGCCATATTCTTGTACTGCAATTTTAATATCTTGTAGCATCCTTCTTATCTTGCAATTATTCAGAGATGATAAGTCTTCCATCCCCTTTTAAATCAGTTCAGGTGCATCAGCAAAGACTTGATCTGTCAGTTTTTTTAATAAGAGATATAGTGTAAAGATTGAATTGCAATATTATCTAAATTATGTACTGCCTCCTTCGCATTTCCCATTCCCCCTTCTCTTTTGCAGTTTTCTGGCTATTCGGGATCCCCACACGATCCTGTGATAGTTCCTTTTGGTTCTTTGCCATCTCCATTAGTAACCAAAAGCTTACCCTCACATGAAAAGAGAAATATACTGCTATACAATCCTACCATGTATCACAAGAGCAATTTCTGACCACCTTAGCCTAGGAAGCATATAAAAAAACAAAAACAAAAAAAACACACTAGCATCATCGATATTCCCGACTGCCACAGCCTCCACAGAAATATTACTACTCAAGTACTTTTTGATCACTTTGCCACTTAATTTTTTAGTTAAATATACTTGGCATGCCTCTGCAAGCGAAATTTAGGGGAAAAGAGGTCCAGGGGAGATCCTGGGGAAAATGTGGGTACCAAAGCTACCACAAGAGCTGCAAAGGTAAACTAAACCAAGCAAGAAGCAGCACCAAAGATCTCAACCATCTAGAGGTCCCTGTATATTTTTGCAGCAAACTTGATTCTGATAGTAATAAACAAGAAGCACTTTAAACCAGCAAATTACTTAAAGTGATTGTAAAGTCTCGTTTTTTTTCTATAAAAATAACAAACATGTTATACTTACCTGCTCTGTACAGTTGGTTTAGCACAGAGCATCCCGGATCCTCCTCTTATCGGGTCCCTCTTCGGCTCTCTTGACCCCTCCCTCCTGTTGAGTGCCACCAGAGCAAGCAGATTGTTAAGGGGGCACCCAAGTCCATTCAGACACAGAGCCCTGATTCGGCCCGCCCCTCTCTCTCTTGATTGGCTAACTGACTTTAATTGACAGCAGCGGGAGCCAATGGCTGTGTCTCAGCCAATCAGGAGGAGAGTCCCGGATGGCCGAGGAACTCGTAGACATATTGTATTACCTATATCCCTATATTACCTATATCCCTCCTAGCTCTCTGCAAATATTGCCATGTTACATTAAGCCAGGGACGGAGAGCCTAGATATAACTAACAGCCCATCGAATGCTCAATTTAGAGTTTTATGTTTTTTACAAAAACTTTAGCCTACAGTCGAACATACCTGGTTTTGGCTTGAGGTTGGTTCTCAGAACTTAATGTACCCACGCAGGAGCCGCTGGTGATTGGGTTCCCCACTCCTGCACAGCCAAGCAACGTGTATTCTCCACACTTTCTCAAGACACAAGGAACAGTCTTTGAGCTTGGTTCTTATGCTTTATTAGGGGGTAATAAATTGGATGGAGAATAGGAATTATGGGATGGCTAACATAATAGCAACAAAACCAGGGACAACTTCCTCCCTATGTACAAATACAATTTGTCTTCTCTTCTTCTTTATGTACAGCTCCAGATCGATCTCACTCCCGACTGCTGACAGTCTCTGATTGAAAAGATGCAAAAGCCTGTTAAGGACAAGGAACTCTCAGTCCATTTTGAAAATAGCACAAAATCGTGTAGGTTGTATACAGGAGTAACTCCACTGTAGACACTGATCCCAGTTCTACTGACCGCAGGGGCTACCAGCCCACTAGGCTGCTTCTTTACCAGCCCACCCGGCTGCTACTGAAGATCTCCCAGGGCAAGGTAAAGGAAAGATTCAAGCAGAATGCTGTTTTCAGAAAGGCTTGGTACATGTCGTAGTCTTTCCCTTGTAAGTCTCTGACCCTGCTGATGTACTTACACTGTCCTCCTTGCTCCAGCTGCTTCTTAGGTAAGATTTCTTTCAAACCGTGATGCTGTCAGGATCCTCCCAAGCAAGCCCCAGCCAGAGGCAGAGTCCCCCCCCCAATTGGCAGAGGTTCACCTCAAGTGCCACTGACAGTCTCCTCAGCACTCCATCTTCCACCCGCCTCTCTTCCTGGTAGGACTCATCCAAATTAAAGGGCTGGATTAGCCACCATGTCAGACCCATTGCCTGGGGATTGGCCAAACTTTCCTAAGTATGCCGATAAACCCTCCTGTCCTCTGCCCTCCAGATTCTAGAAGTTTCTCCAAACTTCCAGATCCAGGGGGAGACCTGCCTGTATGAGTCATCCAGCCTGAACTGCAGTACATTTTTGATCCAGATTCAGACTCATTTTACCATGAGCCTAAACATAAATTTGCCTGCCTTCACACTAATAGCACACTTGGGGTGTGGGGGGCTGTACGGGCACTGCCCTTGGGAATATGCACCAAAGTAAAAAAAAAAAAAAAAAACTCTGGCACGGAGCAGAGATATAAATAATTTTATGGTCAACTTTAAATTGCAAAGATCCCGTAAAATAATGTGCATGGGGGGAGAGGGACTTAACCTGACTGTTTGTATGATGTATACAACCTAATACAGCAAAACTGATATTCCGTTCATCTATTCCAGACCCTTATCCTAGATGATGTGGGATTCCTTGATAAGGGTCTTGTATGGATGTCAAGGTATACCTCATTCCTGGAGGTTGTGGGGGGTCTGTGGGCGGGGGGGATTATTCAGCTCATTACTTTACAATTGTGCAGTAGAGCTTGGGTGAGTCTTTGTCTACATTCAATTGTGCTGAAAGTTTGAAAATGACTTGCTAAGCTATTGCTAGTCCTTTGAACCACAAAACATCCTTTACTGGGCTTCTAAGTCTCGGGATTACCTAGGCATAAAACTGGTGATGTCCTATGACTCCTTCTATACCACCAACTATCTTTCACTTTTCTGGTCCTGAAGTTCCTTTTACAATCCTGGTAATCTTTACCTATTTCCTGAACTAGACAAAATATTCAAGGCTAAGGTGACACTCCTCCCTAAGCTTCAATTTTTCTTTCAAACCCTCCCCATCCAAATCACAACCCATTCCTTAAAGCGGTTGTATACCCCACTTTGTGGTTTTTACCTACAGGTTAAGCCTATAATAAGGCTTAACTGTAGGTCCGGCGAATCGTGCTGGAACTTCAGAGCTTCTTGTTGGAACTGAGGGCTCCTATGCGCAGTGACGTCATTGTGGCTCCAGCCACTTACAGAGCCAGAGCCCATGAACCCAGAAGAAAAGCGGGTGGGGGGACCATCTCAGGCTTCGTTCTAAGGTATGTATTTAATAATGTGCTAGTATGTGATACATACTAGCACATTAGGCCATTGTCTTGCAGTTTTTTTTCCCCAGTGGTTTACTACCACTTTAAAATCAAAACAAAATAGCATTATGAACTTCACCTTGAATGTATTACCCAAACTACTCTCACACTCCCCTTAATATTCTCAATTCAACTCCCTCTAATCCCCCACAATCCATAATTAGGTATCTAAATGGCATCAGAATATAAATTACACTAAACACACAAAGCAGCATATAAGGTTCTCACCAGTAGGGATGGGGTTCGAGTTTACCACTATCATGGGTTTTTAGGTGAATCCTGCAGGTTCAAGATTAGTGGTCCCGGTGAGTTTATTTGAAGACTCATGCAGGAGAATTTTTTTTATGCCATAATGAAATGCATGGTCTTAGAAATATGGTAGCAGGCTTAGAAAAGTTAAAGTAATATTAAAGTCTTGTTTTTTTTGTTGTTTAAAAATAACAAACATGTTATACTTATCTGCATTGTACTGTACAGTCCCTCCTGCCGAATGCCCCCAAAGCAAGCAGCTTGCTATGGGGGCACCCGAGCCGAGCTGCTGCTCTGTGTGTCCATTGAGACATGGAGCCACTGCTCGACCCCTGCCCCCTCTCTCTCCCCATTGGCTCACTGATTTTTATTGGCAGCAGCTGGAGCCAATGCCAAGAAATCTACAGACTTTGTGGCTCTCATGGGACATTGCTGGATTGAGATGGGGCTCAGGTAAGTTTTAGGGAGGCTGAGGGGGGCTGCTGTACACAGAAAGTTTTTTATCTTAATGCATAGAATGCATTAAAATAAAAAAACTTCTGCCTTTAGAACCACTTCAATAAGGAGGCCTTTGGTCAATCCACCCCTCACTATACTGTAAAAGGAATGCACAGAGCATCCTTAGGGTCAATTAATTGGAAGCTGATGTAAGGAAAGCTGACAAATTGCATAGGTAGAGATTAGGGTAAGTGAGATTGCTACAGTAACTGTTTAAGCAATCAACCCCTTTGCTGCCTTTTTTTGTTCTTATTATTAGAAGGTTTTTGTCTTCAAATTTTGTTTATGTGACTTTTAGTTGCTTTTAGCTGACTTTTAGCTGCTGCTCTACCCATAGCCAACTTTTTTTTGCAAGCCCTCCAAAATGGACTTTTATTTCAGGGGTAGGTATTTTTACGTTTGGGGTGCTCAACGCATAGCATTTAAGTGTTACTAACCATTTGTTGTTAGAGCTACCTTTTGTTCAAGGTAAGAACAGTGTGTACCTAAACCACCTCACATTATATCACTCACATTTACTGCGTCCCCCTATCCCAATAGGTAAAATAAAAGTTAGGAATATGTCAGTTTGGCATATTATCACTGATTAAAACTGTCCTGTTGCTTGCTAATTTTACACTACTGTACCTTCCGCAGACCCCGACAACGGCCAGGGTTGTCGGGAAGAGGCCCTTGTCCTCATCAACATGGGGATACGGTGCCTTGGGGTGGGGGGCGCACGGCCCCCTTTCCCCAGGGCACCCCCCATGTTGAGGGCACGCGGCCTGGTACGGTTCAGGAGGGGGGGCGCTCGCTCGTCCCCACCCCTTTCCTGGCCGGCCGGGCTGCGTGCTCGGATAAGGGTCTGAAATGGATTTGGGGGGGACCCCCACGCCGTTTTTTTGGCATAGGGATTCCCTTTAAATTCATGCCAGGTGACGGGGCTAGCGCGGCGGAATTCACTGCCTTCGCTAGTCCCGTCTACCTGAAGTCACGTTCTAAATGAACGGACTTTCCGATCTTGTGTCGGCAAGTTTGTTCATTTCCAAAAGTCCCGCGGACTAGCACACAGACCGCGGGATTGACAATTTTAAGCCTGAACTTAAAACTTAGTCCGCCTGACTTTTGGTAGGAAAAATCGCGGGAAAGTCCGCTCGTGTGTACGCCGCATAATTGGGTAATGGATAATTCCACATTCAGCTTTAAATCATTCTTAAGCATGTTATTTAAAAGGATTTGTGTATTTTTACTGTTGCCCACATAAAAGACCTTCTCAAATCGATATGCCCCCCCCCCCCCCTGGCAGTACCCAGCTTCCTATGTTTTTTTTTTTTTTTCTACAGTAGTTTGCCTATTAGCCCTACAAATCCCCAGAATATAAAAACAAGATTGCTCCCTCCCATTCCCCATACACTACAAAAGGATTTGCCTCTTGGTTCTGGTTCACTGAATTTCAAGCAAGATTCATTGAACCCTTGCTGAAAGGAACCTGAGCAGATTTGCCCATCCCTACTCATCAACAAACTGTCCTCATTCCCACCAGAAATACTCACTTTAACCCCACCTATCCTAATACTCCTAATACCCGCTTTAGGGGTTTTGGTATGAAACTTGAAAAGTTAGACACATTCCAACAACAACTGGTGGACTTCGTCCTTTTGGCAGCTAAGCAAACCATTACCCATTTAAAAAGCAGACTTTACCTTATATACCCAGCCCCCTCTCTCTCATTTAACAAACCACTTTACACAGTTAAACCAACGACCATGCAGCCCACATACATCATACTACACTTAGACAAAGAGATAACAATGACAATGCTCTGAATTCATACAATTTTATTGTACTTTATTCTGCTTGAATCAAATACACCTTACCTGGCTAGGATGCAACAACTGTATTCTAGTAATGTACTAGCATTCTTCATCTTATATGTCCTTGGAATACCATTGTCCTCTTTATCCTTATAATATGTAAGCACTGCCTCAAATTCATTGCTAGTACCTATCTTTGACTTTAACTACCGGCACTACACTGTCTGCCTACATCTAATGTCTTATTCTTTCTTTAAAATCCTTGAAAATTTTAATAAGGACATTAAAATCATAAAAATAATCTAAATGGTATCTATAAGTATGAATGTATTATTTTTTCAAACATTACAGTTTTATAGATGCAGCTTTTTTATCACATGCTAATTTCGCTCAGGCTTAAATATTTATTTGATAATAGTCTTTTAATGTGAGAATCATGCTTCACAGCTCCTGCAGCAACCTACAGTGTAATCCAACCTGCCTAATCAATATTCCTAATGGTTTAATATTAAATCTTATTAATAGGGATAGGAAAAATGTGGGTGAAAATCTGGAGATGTGGAAATTTAGTCTCATGAGAATTACAGAAGCCTCTTTCACATATCATGAATCTGTTCATTTACCAAAATTGGACCCTCATTAGCCTCACTATTTAGCATATTTTTTAAAGAAAGAAAAAAGACAGTAAAAAAAAAAAAAATATGTAACCACTTGCCGCCCGTCCACAGTGCATTTACTGTGGCAGCTGCAGGCTCAACGATGTGCTGGCACGTCGCTTAACACATGAGTACTAGGGTGCCCCCTGGGGCGTGCAGTGACGTGATCCCGTGACACAGTGGCTCACTCAGTACCCGGCTGCTGTGAGCGCCCTGGGTATCTAGTGATCACTATGATTGGTCATAGCAAAAACAGTCAGTAAACAGTACCATTTATGACTGTTTTGCTTATTATTGTGATGCTGTGATTGGCCCACAGCTATCACATGGTACCTGGGCCAATCACATCACCCTGTACCTGATTAGCTGTAACCAATCACAGATCAGAAAGTCAATCACTATAATTTTCACACAAACCAATAAATGTACACTTATTGGGATTTTTTTCACCAAAGATATGTAGCAGAATACAGTGTATCCTAAATGTATGTAGAAATTGAATTCTATTGGATATGTATTATAACAGAAAGTAGAAAATATAATTATATAAAATTATAAAATTATAAAAGAAATATAATTTTTTTATAATTTTTCTTCCCCAAAATTTGCAGTCTTCTTTCATTTTTTAGCGCAAAAAAAAAAAAAAAAAAAAAAAAAACAGTGGTGATTAAATACCACCAAAAGAAAGCTCTACTTGTGGGAAAAAAATTAAAACATCCCCTACTGTATTACTTTTGTTGTATCGCTATTTGTGACCAATAAAACCCTTTGACAAAGAAAAAAAAAGAAAAGAAAAAATTAAAACAAAAACATTAAATTTGCATACAGCATTGCATGACCAAGCCATTGCCAGTTAAAGTAGCACAGTGATGAATAACAAGAAATGCCCTGGTCATGAAGGGGTTAAAACCGTTCGAAGGTCAAGTGGTTAATGTGACAAATAACAAACAAATGCATAAAGAAAACACAAATACAAAGAACACTAAATTAGGTAAACTAAACTGCCCTAAATAAAAATTTTCAAGAAAGCACACCCTAAATAAATTTAATAAAAGAGTTACATTTTTTAAAGCAAATTATGATTAAGTAGTTCAATGAGCAGAATTTTAGAGTTGCCACTATAACAAGTTTTTGAAATTGGTAATTTTTGTTGAAAATTATTTTGCCAAAATCACTCCAGTCTTCTACTTATTGACTTAACTGTACATTGGGACCTGTAGAGACCCTAAATCTATATGAAATGAACAACTAACATGCCATAGATAAGAGGAGAGATGCATTATTATCACTGTGCCTGGTGTGCCATGATACTAAAAGATAATGTCTAGAAAAAATACACACCCCCAATTGGTTACTGCTTTTCAGACCCCTGTGCCACACTTTTGATTTTACTGAAAACTCAGAAGAGGTGTTTGACTATTGACTTAACCACTTCAGCCCCGGAAGGATTTATCCCCTTCCTGACCAGAGCGTTTTTTACGATTCGGCACTGAGTCGCTTTAATTGACAATTATGCGGTCGTGCGACGTGGCTCCCAAACAAAATTTACGTCCTTTTTTTCCCACAAATAGAGCTTTCTTTTTGCACTATAAACAATTTTTTTTAAAAAAAAACACATTATTTTTTACTTTTTGCTATAATAAATATCCCCCAAAAATATCTAATAAACATTTTTTTTCCTCAGGCCGATACGTATTCTTCTACATATTTTTGGTAAAAAAAAATCGCAATAAGCATTTATTGATTGGTTTGCGCAAAAGTTATAGCGTTTACAAAATAGGGGATAGTTTTAAAGCATTTTTAATAATAATTATTTTTTTACTAGTAATGGCGGCGATCAGCGATTTTTATCTGGACTGCAACATTTTGGCGAACACATTGGACAATTTTGACACATTTTTGGGGCCATTGGCATTAATACAGCGATCGATGCTATAAAATTGCATTGATTACTGTAAAAATTTCACTGGCAGTGAAGGGGTTAACCACTAGGTGGCAGTGTAGGGATTAAGTGTTCCTAGGGGCGTGTTTCTAACTGTATGGGGGCGTGGCTGTGTGTGACACCACACTGATCGCTGCTCCCGATGACAGGGAGCAGACGATCAGTGTGCTGTCATTAGGCAGAGCGGGGAGATGCTGTTTACATCAGCATCTCCCCGTTCTTGAGCTCCGTGACACGATCGCTGGTATCCCCGCGGCGATTGAGTCCACAGTCACAGAGCTCTTGGCAGGCGCGGGCGCACGCTGCTGGCGAGAAATTCGGGAAGTTCAAAGTAATGTACAGGTACCTTACTTTGCCCAGCCGTGCCATTCTGCCGATGTAAAAGTACAGGAGCCGGTCGGAAACTGGTTATAGAGTAACTCCACTTTTGTTGAGAAAAAAACGTCCCTCTCTGGGTTGCAGACTCCTACCTTTTGTTAGGCTGAAGAAATCCCTGTGTATTTGTCTGTGCCCATGTGGAAAGTGAATCTAATGTAAGTGGTTTCATAATTATCAACCAGCTGCTGCACCAGGGGTCTAATGAAGAAAATTCCAGGGTCTGCATCCCTTTAGACGTGATTTCCTATTGGGAGTATCTCACCAAAAATGAAATTTTTGTTGCAGGGGATGCCTGATATCTAACTTGTATCCTAATGCAGACTTCTGGGAAAATCAGTGAGCCAATTACACAGCAGGAAATTATGTTTCTGGGGGGGGGGGGGGGCGTTCTGTGCACCATCTGTCTACAGGACACTTCCAGGAAGCCAAATTGCATTGCATTTTACAGAAAATTACAGAGCTGCAGATTGAAAAGGAAATTTATTTTTTATTAACATTTAACTACAAAGTGGCTTGCATTGCAATTGTATATGCAATATTATTTTTTTTTATTTGCTATTTTTTTCCACTTAAGAGGCGTTGCCCCTTAAGTCAGCTGTACTGATTCTACTTTACCATTAAGATTGTATTTCTTGTTGTTTTAGGCTGCTCCATTACCTTGTCTACAGCAAAAAAATCTTTTAGGCAACTCTTCTCTACAGTATGTTAAAACATAAAAATACATAATTAAGTAATTTACATGAATATGGAAATGCATAAACATAAATATATCCCATAATCTGACTAGGAGACGTTTAAGCTTTGTTCCATTCATGCATTTCTGTACATTCCCGTTAGCTAGACTGTTGTGCTGATGAGCGGATTCTAGTTTTGAGACTTGTCAGCCAATTAGGACAGTATAAAAGCCTTCTAGCTCTCTCCCTAATGTTGCATTATGGTGTCAGAGTGCTTTCTTTCTCCTGGTATTCTGTGTCAGCACAACGAGAGATGTAGACTCCAGTTACACTCAGCACTTTGTCAAACAATGTATTCTCTGGACTCCAATTGCTAACAGTGATGGGGGCGATATTGTTAAAAAATGCAAAACGTATGTCTGACTTGAAAGGGAAAAAAACATAATCAGCATCAATTAAATACCGATTTACACATCTTGCTTAGTCTATGTTTGCTGTGTACAGGGCCAGGTACAACAGCTATAGGGAATAGATAGCAGATGCTGGGGGCGCATGCCAGCATATCATTCCTAATCAAAGAGACTTTTTGGCCAGCCTAGATGGCCATGAAGCCTTCTAATATAACAAATTCAAGGAAAATTCCCTGAGATGGCAGTCTAAAGGTCATGTCCAACATCACACACATTTTATTTCAGAAATAAAAGTATGTATATTTATATTTACAGCAGAAGTTATCACCCCGGATTAGGGAAAATTAAACAGAGAACCACCCAGTACATGCCTTAAAAATATTTTAGAAAAATGTATTATTAAAATATTATGCACTTATCTTCTGATATAATTAGAAACTGAAATTGCACTTAGACAAAATAAAATCCAAAATTACTTAGTGATTCAAGCAGCGACTCTGTGTGAAATACTTAACAGAGCAAATACAGATACAATGTCAAAAAGAGCCACACTACAAAACAGTGATACTCAAAAAAATAGTTAATAAGAATGCCCATACAAATCTTCCCTATTTAGGGATAGCTGCATAAAGTAAAGTCCGAGTACAGAAAATAAAAAATTGTGCAAAATTGAAGTGCAAAGTTATAATCCTCTTCATAAGTGTTTTAAAAACAGTGAACTTCCATCACCACCATTGCAACCTCTGAGCCGTGACACCACCACCTTAATAAAGGCTTACCGGCTTCATAGGACCCTCTAAGTAAAGAGAGGTCAGCAGAGCCTATAGTCAAACAACCCGCCCAGGGTATTTCCCAGGAATGTTCCTTCAAGGACCGAAGTTTAAAGCTGTAATGGTTATCTCAACAAGCATGATTTGGTATTGCGGAAAGGACAGACCTGTTCGGTGCACCCTCTAATAGACAAAATAATATTTTCACCCAATACATAAAATGTAATACCCAATTAAAAATATTGCTCCAATAAAGTTTGTCTAAAAAATAAATAAAAAAAAAGGAATGGTGATTCTTACCAGACTGCAGCACACACCAGATGATGCGTTATAAACTTCTGGCTGATGTGAATGGAACCTTAATTTTTCCCCAACAGTATCAGCTGAAAACATCCAGCCAGAAGAGGAAATAGTAAAAGGGAGACTGTTTAAAGTGTTTGCAGATTCCTGTGCTCACCACTGACAGCGTAATGCATGGGTGCTCAACCTGTGGCCCTCCAGCTGTTGCGGAACTACAAGTCTCATCATGCCCCAGCCTTTAGGAGTTATGCTTGTAACTGTCAGCCTTTCAATCCCTAATGGGACCTGTAGTTCCTCAACAGCTGGAGGGCCACAGGTTGAGCACCCATAATGAATCAGCTACTGCATAGCGAACTGCAATACAGAATTGATACAATGTTGCAGAGACTGAAATTGTTTGTCAAATTTACTGGACTAAAACCCTTCACAGATGATCAACAGGTCATTTAAGTGGTTTTAAAGTCAAAACATTTTTACCTTTAAAAAAGGTATGGCCAAAGCTATTTTATCCCTACTTCTATGGATCTGTTTTCAGCTCATAGCGAGTTAAAGCCTGGAAATTACTCAGATGGCCCAGGTCTGGAAAGATCCTGACTTTACAGTCTGGATCCATTCAGATGCTTGGACTGGCAGCTGGCTCAGCCTCTCAGCAAGCCATTGGGAGACTGAGCCAGCTGCTTATGTCTCCTGCACAGCCTGGCGCTCCAGTTCTTTTCCTTTGTTTCTATTTTATAAGTTTGTAAAATAAAAAAAATAATAAAATAGATAAAATAAATTTGTCTACACTCCATTTTTACATATTATTTGGTGTGTTAGGCCCAAATAGCAACTTAGCAAAATTAAAAGAGGTGTGATTAGTTTGCTGGCCGATCACTGGTCCATCACTTGCTATATGTAAGTTTTACTTTGAATTTTAAATAAAAGTACTGTTTAGCGCTATGATGGTCTCGTCTATCACTTCTATTCTACTACTACTCATGAACATGGTCATTGGAGCTGCTGGAATCGAATAAAGGGGGAAGTGTTCATTACCATCCATTGCTGGACTACTATTAAGCTCTCTTGGCCTATTTATTGTTTTACGTGGTCAATTAGGCTCGGTGAGTAGATTCCCTAAGGGGTTGAGTGTGTGAGTGGAGGCATCTTCACGTGAATTCTGATTTGGAGAGCTGAAAGGAATAAGGAAAGGAGAAATTGACTTGTGTTTATAGACTTTGCAATGTGCACTGATTTACACTGATATCATGGATATGACACTGACAATTTTATATGCACCCTTGAATATTAATATGAATCAATGTATGGCACTTTATGAGCATACTAGGAGAAGCAGATTTTACTAAGCATATGTTTGGCACTGTCTAAGATATATCGATTCACAGGGAAGGGTTCATTTGAAGTAAGATGTGAGTCCCTATAGCACTAAAAATGTTGTTTCTTTTTTATCAAGTATATATGTTGCACTTTATAAGATATATGACTACATGGGCAAGGATACATTTGTTGTCTTTTGGTATATAATTGCAGCAGTTGGAAGGGTAGGTTAGCAGCAAGAAGTGCAGATCTATAAAGATGTTAAATCTACCATGCATTGATTAAAGCTGTTTATATGGTTTGCTTTGAGATGGAAATATATAGCAAAAACAATATTCTTCCTTGATTGTACTGTATATCTACTGATATGCTGGATTTATTATTGTACTAATACACCATTTTTTTTTCTGTTAAAAGTTTTTCTTAAAAAAATTGACATAGGGTCAATTTAAAGTTCCAGCTATTATCCATTCATAATAAATTATTTAGATCACTAATAGCACCAGTGTGAAGTAATCTGTTCTTTAAAGATATTTTTCTTTCCCATTGAAAAGGTAATCGCTACCTTCTGAATAACAATAATGTCAGCTCAATCCTTGTTTCCATTGGATTATAGAGGCAAAGCAATAAGAAACAACTATCAGGGAAAGAGACAGAGCAATAGAAGCTGTCTGCTTTCAGACTTACTCTCTTACTGAAATTGCTGAGAGCAAGAGAGAGATGAGCCACTTTGTTCACTTATTCTTGAGTTATAGAGCACTGTAGACAATGTAGGGAATTCAATAAAGCTGCTGTGCTACTTTTCAGGCATTAAACCCTCTTGTTATTGTATTGTGCCAAATTCATGAAGCTTTTTCAACACTTTTGGTTCTGACAACCACTTGTGCACCAGATTCAGGTAGTTCTAAAATGCGCCACTTTTACATTGTGGCACAATGAATGTGCAAAAATCCCAATAAAATACAGACAGTTCATATCTAAAAAAAGCAGAGCTAATTAGGACCAACTATCTTTTGGCGTACAGAGAGAGCAAATGGCACAGACAGATTTTGCAAAAGTGTCTTATGCGCATTATACAAGTGGTGCACTTCCAGACAGGCAGTATCGTCACTAGGGGTGGCTTTTGGGGCTATAGCCCTGAATCTGGGGCCCATAGCCCTGAGTCTCTGCAGGGGTACCCAATGGGAGGGGAGGCTCTCTGGGGACCCTGATGTAAGTGGGGGGCTCTCTGGGGACCCTGATGCAAGGGGGAGGCTCTCTGGGGACCCTGATTTTAAGAGAGAGTCTCTCTGGGACCCTGATTTAAGGGGGAGGCTCTCTGGGGACCCTAATGTAGGGGGGCTCTCTGGGAACCCTGATGTAAGTGGGGGGGGCTCTCTGGGGACCCTGATGCAAGGGGGGGCTCTCTGGGGACTCTGATGTACGGAGGAGGCTCTCTGGGGACCTTGATGTAAGGGGGGCTCTCTGGGGACCCTAATGTAAGGGGGGGTTCTCTGGGGACCCTGATGTACGTGGGGGGCTCTCTGGGGATATATACACACTCACACACACGTATATTACTGTATATACATGTGTATGCCCGCCCAAGCGCATGGCTTTCTTTACTACGCTGCTATGGGCTCTAGCCCTAGATCTTTTGTAGACCTAGCAATGCCCCTGCAGACAGGTACATTAATTTGGCAGACACTGTGCCACTTTTAGGCTGTATGCATGATTCACAAAATCTGTCTGAGCCAGTGAATCTGTTTTCTTCAACAAAATGGAAAACTGGAAAAGCATGTAGAAATGCATATTATAAATAGACCTGGGGGTGGATTTACTAAAGGCAAATAGACTGTGCACTTTGGAAGTGCAGTTGCCTAATTTTCCACAGAGCTTAGTGAACATGATAAAGCTTCACTTTGTAAAGAATACCCAATCAGGTGGAAGAAAAATTAAAATAGCTTTTTTGCATGCACATGATTGGATGATGGAAATCGGCAGAGCTTTTCCACATTCAGTAAGCTTTGGGGAAAATTAGTGTAACTGCACTTGCAAATTGCACAGACTATTTGCCTTTAGTAAATTCACCCCAATGTTTTATGCGTATCCTTTTAAAAACATTTTTTTGCTTATTACCACAATAAATAAAGACAAATGATATGTTATACATATCATGGTGGTACAACCACCAATATATAACAAATATAAAAAGAGAGAAATCAGACTTTTGAGGCACCACAAGGATATATACAAAATTCTAATTTTTATTTGTACAAAAAGCAAAAAGTTTTATAAGATTCCATAAAATAAAACTACAGAGGTCTATATACTCCTATTGGATTTTCCAGCAACAAACCTTATTGAGACTTCCCCACTATTATTTCAAAGTATACATACATTATATACTGTATGTATCTTGGCATATCATGCTGGTTTTGCAGTGGACTGGGGGCAGCTCGACTCAATGCATTTCACAGTTGTTCAAAGTCCTCAGGGGTATTGGATGTAAATCTACAACAAATTACAAGAATAAGTGTAAGAAGCTTCATACTGTATATAAGATCATACATTTAACAGTTTTCATATATGTCTGGACTTTTTTTCAAAAGATAACTTTGAGTCAAGCTGTCACCACCTCCCTCAGCAGTTGAGTTATCTGGGCTGTATTGTGCTTACCATGAATGTCTATGGATATTTCAGTAGGGGCAGGCAATTGGACTTTATTGTATATCACTGGGCATCACATTATCATTCAAGGCCATAGCTGGTAGGCAAAACTGTGACCTCGGATGGGGAAGGAGATTATTAATAAGCAAATTACCAATCAAAATGTGCCATGGTCCTTCTAAAACTGAATAATCACTCAGTATTAGGAGCCATTACCCATTAATTATGGAGGCATAGCTCCCAACTGTCCCTGATTTCGAGGGACTGTCCCTAATTTGGAATAATGTCCCTCTGTCCCTCATTGCTCCTCAATTGTTAATTTTGGTCTGATCTATATAGCTGTATATAATATGCACTTTTTATCCATCAAAAAGTGTTTTCCAGTGCTAAACCTTTCATCCGATTTCTAAATTGCTGCATTTGTAAATTCCAAAAGCCAAAATAAAGGAATAGTAGTGGTAAAAAAAAGCACTTGTGGGTTTAACCAATCTTGTTTTTTTTGTACAAATCTCGTTTAAGGGGGCGTGGCAAGGGGTGTGTCCTATGCCTGCATACTTTTACTGATAGGTGTCCCTCATTCCCATCTCAAAAAGTTGGGAGGTATGTGGAGGATTGAGTATGCAGAAAGTGAAAGCTAAAATCTCCTGTTAGCAAGCAAAGTTTTGAATGCTGATGCAAAGGCAATTGCATGACATTATTTCACCTGTCATTTGTAATTCCTAAAATTTTTATACATTTCATTACAAATAACTGTCATTCATATCACTCTTATATTTTATTGTTCTGACACGTATTTCACAGCATCCTCTATTTATCATGTCATATTTCATCTTCGGTGCTCCATTATTTAATCTTTTTTGCATTTTAAAATCACTTTCTAAATACAATGCTTCAGGGGCAAGACCTACTCCCAGTGTTACAGAAATTGATTATAGCAGACAACAGGAAATGTTAGAGCTTGGTAATGAGAAAGAAAGGTTTAGGAATATATTTTTCTATAAATGTGTGCTGTTGCAAAAACATATTTTGAATCTTACATTGCATAACTGGTTCAAAGATAGCATGTTTTAAGAGATTGCTAAAATATATGTAAACCCAATCAAAATTCCATGGAAGCTTTTACCATGTTAATGTAATTCTAAAAGGTTTTTTACAATCTTAATTCTGCAGCTTTCATTAAAGTGGTTCTAAAGGCAGAAGGTTTTTACCTTAATGCATTTTCTGCATTAAAGCAGAGCTCCACCCAAAAGAGGATGTTTCTGCTTTAAGGCCTTGTCCTCTGCTCATCTTCTGGGACACATGACAGGCCCCAGAAGACTGCATCCACTATTCGCGATGCGCAGCGCTGCTCGCACCTGTGCAGTGGGCACCTGGCCAATTTTAACAGGTACCCACTCCCACTTCCTCCCTTCCCCCCTTCTGGGATTCTGGGACACGTGACAGGTCACAGAAGACGGAATCCACTATTCGCGATGCACAGCGCTGCTCGCGCATGCGCAGTGGGCACCTGGCTGTGAAGGCGCAAGATGTCACAGCCAGGTGCCCATAGTGAAGATGCCAGCGCTGAGGAAATAAGACAGCAGGTGAGACCGACTGGGGTTAGCACGTCGCTGAATCGTGGGACAGGTCAATGTCCTTTTTTTAAAAGTCAACATCTACAGTTTTTGTAGCTGCTGACTTAAATTTTTTTTCCACAGGAGACTGGAATTCCTTCTGCATACAGCCCCCCCCCCCCCCCCCCTATACTTATCTGAGCCCAATCTCAATCCAGCGATGTGAATAAGAGCAGAGGCTCTGTCTGCTCTCTTCCTACTCATTGGCTCAGAGACAATCACAGCCAGTGATGAGGGTTACTGGGTACTAACATTTATAGGTAAAGTTGATCCGGGGAATATCCGGTTACCTCTCGGGAGATCAGGAAGGATGTTTTCCCCTGCTGGAGCAAATTGTATCATATTGTGCTGGGGTTTTTTGCCTTCCTCTGGATCAACTTTGAGTATGGGATTGTGTATATAGGATTGTAAAAAAATGTTTTTCTTGTTTTGTTTTCCCCTTTTTTATTGGTTGAACTAGATGGACTTTGTGTCTGTTTTCAACCAGACTAACTATGTAACTATGAGGGAGGGGGGTACAGGGCCAAGTCCTGCTGTATGTAAACCCAATCAAAAATCCACGGAAACTTTTACCATGTTAATGTAATTTCAAAAATTATTTTCAATCTTCATTCTGCAGCTTTTATTAACCTCCCTGGCGGTAACTTGGGATAAATATGGCTCAGGGTTAAATTTCAGTAAAATTAGCGGTAACCCCGAGCCACACTCGGGATTGCATCTCAGGATCATGGTCCAGGTACTTACCTTGTCCCCAGGATCCTGTGATGTCCCCCTGCTGTGTGTGCGAGCCTTGTCCTCCGCCAGATGCTCTGTGTGCTGGGCTCCGTTCCCTGCGAGCGTCGCAAAACATGGGGGCGGAGACCGGCGGCAAATTAAAAAAGTACAAAAATCATAATACATACAGTACACCGTAATCTTACAGATTACATTACTGTATCAAATTATTTCAACTCCCTCTTGTCCCTAGTGCTTTGTTTAGTGCCCTGCCTGCACTTTTATATTATATATACTGTTCTTTCTGCCTGGAAACTTGAGATTGTCCATGGCAACCAAAAAGTGTCCATTTACGTCAAAAGCATTTTTAGACCAGCTAGAAAACAGCGATAGTAAATTAGAACACTTACAGAATTGAGCTATAGTGAATCGTGGAGAGATTCATTATATTATTATTATATTATTATTTTTTATAATTATTTATAGTTATTTTTTATATTAAACACTTTAAACACTTTCAAACTTTATCATACCCGGGATGTCTACTAGACTCTTGTTTTGGCAGATGTAAGTGTGTTATTACTAGAAATTACAGGCCTACAATATAAAACACCAAATATCAATGCAAAACAATGTATCGCTTTGAGATTAAAAAATCTGTCATATCACCAGGGAGGCTACAGTGGTTCTAAAAGCAGATGTTTTTTTTACCTTAACCGCTTCCCGACCGCCTCACGCAGATATACTGCGGCAGAATGGCACGGGCAGGCAAAATCACGTACCTGTACGTGGCCCTTTAATTGCCTGCCCGGACCCGATCGCCGCTGGTGTCCCGCGATCGGGTCACAGAGCTGAAGAACGGGGAGAGGTCTGTGTAAACAAACCTCTCCCCTCTCCCCAAACCTCTCCCCGCGCTTCCTACTCTGCCTGTCATTGATCGGCTGTTCCCGGTCATCGGGAAAGCTGATCAATGACATCAGACGTCAGCCCTGCCCCCTAATGTAAAAAAACACACACACGTCACAGCCCATAACCCCTCCCCTCCCCCTAGTGGTTAACTCTTTCACTACAACTGTCATTTATACAGGAATCAATGCATTTAAATAGCATTGATTGCTGTATAAATGACAATGGTCCCAAAAATGTGTCAAAAATGTCCGATGTGTCCGCCATAATGTCGCAGTCACAATAAAAATCGCTGATCGCTGCCATTACTAGTAAAAAAAAAATATTAATAAAAATGCTATAAAACTATCCCCTATTTTGTAAACGCTATAACTTTTGCGCAAACCAATCAATGATCGCTAATTGCGATTTTTTTACCAAAAATATGTAAAAGAATACGTATCGGCCTAAACTGAGGAAAAAAAAAGTTTTTTTATATATTTTTTGGGGATATTTATTATAGCAAAAAGCAAAAAATATTGCATTGTTTTCAAAATTGTCGCTCTTTTTTTGTTTATAGCGCAAAAAATAAAAACCGCAGGGGCGATCAAATACCACCAAAAGAAGGCTCTATTTGTGGGAAAAAAGGACGCCAAATTTGTTTGGGAGCCACGTCGCGCGACCGCGCAATTGTCAGTTAAAGCGACGCAGTGCCGAATCGCAAAAAGGGGCCTGGTCCTTTGGCTGCCAATTGGTCCGGGGCTGAAGTGGTTAATGCATTTTCTGCATTAAGGTAAAAAACCTTCTGCATGCAGCTCCCCCCCCCCCCATTATACTCACCTGAGCCCAATTTCGATCCAGCAATGTGAATGAGAGCATAGGCTCTGTCTTCTCTCGTCCTCCTCACTGGCTCAAAGATTGGTGAGGGAGGGCTGAGTACCCCCCTAGCAAGTGGCATTGGTGGTTGGTAGAAAATTGCACCCCTGCACTGGAGGGGGGGGGGGGTCAGTGTAGGTGGGAGATGAAGGAAACCCTAGCAACCTCAGGGTTCCATGGTTGAGAAACGCTGCTCTAAGCTGAAATACGTGTAACTAAACAGTGAGCTCTGGTTACAGCTGCAGCTAGGATTTTTCCAAATCCTACAATGTATGGATGTGTGTCTATGCTGATGTTCTATAAAAATGCTAAGAAAGACCTCAGTGCTTACATGCATATAGATTTTGAGAGCCATCACTTTCATTATGTGTGGTTCTTGTGATTCAGTACACAGCCAATGTTATAAGGCTACAGCAGAACCAGTGTCACATAAAATTACCTTTAGTGTTGATTTTACCTACCCACAGAAGATTTTTTACAGTACAATGAAGTATATTATTTATGACAATTGCATTTTGTACAGGAAGGAAACAAAAGTAATTTTGCTTGTATTGTATGCACTACCTATCAAAATCACTTCCCTATGAATAATATTTGGTTAAAAAATATAAAGCTCAACTGTAGCCAAGTATTTTTCCATTCTGGATAGAGCTGGAAAAGGTTATAATATTTGTCAGGATGGAACTGATGGGAAATCTCTTGAATGAAAATACACAAAAATACAAATAGAATAAGGAATGGTTAGAACCTCTGATAGTGTTCTTTATGCATTCCTGTTCTTTTGACATTTAATCCCCCCATTTGTTGTATAGGTGTCACAAGGACAGTTGAGGGAAAATCTCCCCAGTGGCTCTCGTTCCACTATCTGGGGACTCAAGAGTGCTGGGATGAGGACCTTCTTATACTAAATGCGCCTACACTGCTGCTCTGCCTTTCAACCACCCCTTCTTCACTAGGTGCTGCTCCGGTAACATAAGATATGTTAGAGTGTCTTCTCAAGTACTTGGACTGTTAAAGTGCCATCAACATTGCTGAGAACAGTTTTATCCGAGTTGCCTGTGGTACTAAGGCTTTGTTGACATATTGTTTGATACTGTTCAGTAAGCACCGTGCCGCTGTCTTCCACGTGTTATTTGTTACCTTAACCACCAAATAATTTTGATACCACAGTGCCCACATTTGTAATAACAATTTTTAGGGTATTTGGATCCTCAAGTAGCCTAAAATTTTCATTCTACTCTTCCTATAACTTATATAATCTGACACAGTACATACTATGAGAAGCAGTACATTGCAGGGCGAACACCGGCTGAACACCCTGCAAATTCAGGTGTTCCCCGAACAGAACTAACAGCTTGAGCTCATGCCCCGCAGAACGCCCTGCAATGCACTGCGCACTGTACAATGCATTCTGCACCCTGAGTGGCAAATCTATACCAGACCCTTATCCGAGCATGCAGCCGGGCAGGTCAGGAAAGGGGGGGGACAGGCGAGCCCCCCCCTCCTGAACCATACCAGGCCAGATGCCCTCAACATATTGATGGGGGCATGGGTCTCTTCCCCACAACCCTGGGCTGTGGTTGTGGGGGTCTGTGGGTGGGGACTTATCTGAATTTGTAAGCCCACTTTAACAAGGGGGCCCCCACATCCCAGCACCCCCACCCTATGTGAATAAGTATGGGATACATTGTAACCCACTCATTTACCAAAAAAGTGTCAAAATAAATTAGAAAAGGGGACAGGTTTTTGACAATTCCTTTATTAAAAACAGCGTCCCCCGATGTAGATCCATCGTCAATCACAGCCCTGCCGCACCGCCAGAACTGAAAATGGAAAAAAAAAATACTCCGCCCATCATGAAGGCAAACCGCTGAATGGCTGGCTTGCCATTTCATAGTTCTTATATACAGTATTTCACAAAAGTGAGTACACCCCTCACATTTTTGTAACCATTTTATTATATCTTTTCATGTGACAACACTTAAGAAATGACACTTTGCTACAATGTAAAGTAGTGAGTGTACAGCTTGTATAACAAAGTAAATTTTCTGTTCCCTCAAAATAACTTAACACGCAGCCATTAATGTCTAAACCGATGGCAACAAAAGTGAGTACATCCCTAAGTGAAAATGTCCAAATTGGGCCCAATTTGCCATTTCCCCTGCCCGGTGTCATGTGACTTGTTAGTATCACAAGGTCTCAGGTGTAAATGGGGAGCAGGTGTGTTAAATTTGGTGTTATCGCTCTCACTCTCTCATATTGGTAACTGGAGGTTCAACATGGCACCTCATGGCAAAGAACTCTCTGAGGATCTGAAAACATTTTTTTTGCTCTACATAAAGATGGCATAGGCTATAAGAAGATTGCCAAGACTCTGAAACTGAGCTGCAGCACGGTGGCCTTGCCATGGTTGACCAAAGAAGTTGAGTGCACCTGTTCAGCATCATATTCAGAGGTTGTCTTTGGGAAATAGACTTATGAGTGCATTGCTGCAGAAGTTGAAGGGGTGGGGGGTCAGCCTGTCAGTGCTCAGACCATACGCCGCACACTGTATGAAAAAAGTTGGTCTGCATGGCTGCCGTCCCAGAAGGAAGCCTCTTTTAAAGAAGACAAGCAGACTAAGGACATGGATTACTGGAACCATGTCCTGTGGTCTGATGAGACCAAGATAAACGTATTTGGTTCAGATGGTGTCAAACGTGTGTGGCGGCAACCAGGTGAGGAGTACAAAGACAAGTCAAGCATGGTGGTGGGAGTATCATGGTCTGGGGCAGCATGAGTGCTCCTGGCACTGGGGAGCTACAGTTCATTGAGGGAACCATGAATGCCAACGGTTCGCCGTTTGGGTCAGAACTTTTTCTTTGTTCGGGAATTCTGGTGCAAACTGAATGGGGGGTGTGCGGCTATTGACCTAGATCAGCTATTGACCTGATAGTGTTATGTTAAATTGCAATTATGCAAATTTTTGATTCTTTGAGGACCCAAATGGACTTTTAGAAGTCTGTGTAAATAAACAAAAATATTTTAATAGTATACACCATTGGTGTCATTATGTACAGTACCTGGAAAGTCCAATGTTATAGAAAAAAAAATATTTTTAGTTTTTCTTACATACCTGTCCACTTTGTTCCTTGGAGGAAAACAAAACTCCTTCACTAATATCTGTAAATGTATGTAAGAGGAGGCAGAAGAAATGGTTACAAACTTGGCCGTTTTCCAAAAAAGCATTTAAGCAGTGTTGGATTATGACTGTGATTATGTACATTGCAGTTTTTTTTAATGGGGAAACAAGATAACAAGGAAAAAAAGCATTTCTTCTATATAACAAAGTAGATAGAGATAGATAGATAGATAGATAGATAGATAGATAGATAGATAGATAGATAGATAGATAGATAGATAGATATTATAAAAAAATTATAGAAAGATGATTATTTACTAAAGTTAAAAGAATGGTATACGTATTCTAGTTGCATATTACACCAATATGTTTTGATGATAGCTTGTATATCTACTTTATTTATATCTAAGCTTTAAACTTGAATTACAGTTCCACTGTGATGTGGGATAATTTTAAATTTAAGTATAACCACACATATTTTGCTGCCCACAGAATAATAATGCCTTATACTAATTATCGCTCTTAACAAAACCCAAAATAAAAAACTTGCATTGCAACCATGGTGCAGATGAGAATTACAATAATTTTACTGCTCAAGTGGAAAAGGGGTAGTGCACAGTGAGCCCATTCCCTCCTAAACAAAACATGCTGTGTTGTACAGTGGTGTCTCTTTATCTCGCCTCTTTAGTTTACAGAAAGTTCAGAGCTGCAACAGCAACGCTAATCTCCTGCGCATAGGTGTGATAGCCCAAGCCAAAAAAGAACTGTGTAGTTGGAAGTGGATATAGCTTTATAGCCTTGCTGCCCTCTAGGATTGGGCTTGTCCTCAGAACATTGTGGAAAACAGATATAAACAGAGGGTGCACTGACCTAGTGCATTAACAAAAGACCATTTTATTAGAGATAAAATATAAAACATAGATAGTAAAAGCGCTCACAAACATAGATAGTAAAAGCGCTCATCCAGCCACAGCATTTAGCTTCAATTTCCCACCTTTGCTGAAGCCTCTAGCTTGAGGAGGACCTCACCAGGGTCCCTGCTGGTTGACACATTTCGAAAGTAATGCCTTCTTAATCAGAGCCCAGGGCTGGTGAGGTCCTCCTCAAGCTAGAGGTTTTGGCAAAGCTGGAAAATTGTAGCCACATGCAGTGGCTAGATGGTCGCTTTTACTATCTACAGTATGTTTGTGAGTAGCTAGATTTTATATTTTATTTATAATAAAATTGTCGTTGGTTAATGTACTAGGCCAGTGTGCCCTCTGTTTTTATCTATTTTCCACAGAGTTCGAAGCTGCAGCCTGTTATTCAGGGGCATGGAGAGAATGGAAGCTTCCAGCTTGTGTTGTGAATGATTTCACCTGGGGAAAAAGGGTTTTCATTCACAAAAACACAGGCTGACAAGAGCACAAGGCAGATCCTACACTTGGTTGTCTCGGACTAATGTAGAACCTGGCTTGTGCTAGACATGTGCATTCGTTTTCGTCAGAATGCATTTTTGTCCGAATTTCAGGTATTTTCGTTATCGTTTTAACAAGCGATAACGAACGTGCAGAATCCGAAAACCGAAAGATCCGACATAAACAAATGCTTTATATTGATTTTCGTTGTGACAACAGTTCCATATAGACGCTGACAATAGTGATCTGTGTCCATCAAACCTGTGGTCGAATGTGCCTAACCTTAGCTCTATTAGGCCTGATTCACACCTATGCATTTTGAGTGCTTTTTGCATTTTGCAGACTTGCACTACAGAACGTGTTCCATAGGAAACCATGTTAATTGGACTGTAGTGCAAATCTGCAAAATGCAAAAAGCACTCAAAATGCATAGGTGTGAATCAGGCCTTAGTCCAAGATTATTCTACATAGAGAGAAAAGATTCGACACAGAGAGAAAAGATTCGACATTATAGAGACAATAGCAAAAAAGGTTGAATGTGCCTAACCTCACTCTATTAGTCCAAGATTATTCGACATAGAGAGAAAAGATTTGACATAAAGATTTGACGAAGCAGTCGGCACTAGCGGACATTTATGGTCAAATGCTCTGCTCATAGGCTATAGAAGAATTCTAATGTTGGTTGACCAGTAATAATAATTAATAAATATAATTATTACTAGTGTCATACAACATTAGAATTCTACTATAGCTTGTAGGCTGAACATTCGACCGGAAATGTATGATTGCGGTGTCGTACAGTTTAGCTGCTCTGTCGAATCTTCTTAGAACATTCGACAGACACCATAAGCCTTCAATGACAGATTCGACCTTAATTATTTCGGATTTTCGGACGAATGCATTTTTTAACGAAACAAAATAAATAAAAAACGAATTTCAGGAGTAACTAAATACATTTATTTTTCAGACGAAAACGAAATTCCGAAACAAAATATTTCAGTGTGCACATGTCTAGCTTGTGCTCTCTTCTCGAGCCGCAATCATTCACAACACAAGCTTCCCTCTCTCTGTGCCCTGAATAGCAGGCTGCAGCTCCAGACTTTGTGTAAACTAAACAGGAGAGATGAGGAGACAACAGCTGCAAAATGGAGAGGGAGTGGGGCTTAGGGCTGATTGTATTGTTCACCCAAGGAACGTACATATTTTTAGGCTTCAGGAGGGGTGGAACTACAGCCATCAATGACAGAAAATAAATATTTTTATATATTTATTTATTTTTTACATTTACTGCTCAGATTTTAATGGAGATTTCAAGTGCTCAGGATCTCTTGAGGGATATAATAGCATTTCTTACAGTGATAGATTTTTTTAAATTGAAACATTTGGGTGAGTTCCATAGAAAACATAAAATCATGACTACCTACTTTAAATTTTATAAGCAATCTGGTATCTGAAAATATATATCGCTTGAGGTCAAACTTTTAAGTCTGTAACACGTGTTTACGCAAGATATGGACCAAGCTGGCTCAGCCACCCGAGAACTGCTAGAACAAATATCATTGTATTAGGTATTAATTGCATTTTAGTGGAGCTGCTCAGTCAATTCCAAGCTAATACTAATGTATTATCAGGACTTATTGTTCTTTTTTCTTTTTTAAATTGGTCTCTATTGAACAGATCGAACATCATCATTCTGAAACATAATATTGTAGCGTAACGGCCTTGATTCATATAGAGTTCAATAATTAAAAGAGATCACATTTATGTTTCTTGTTATACAAGGTATTATCGATTCATTTGGTTTCAGTTGTTCAGAAGTTTGGTAGCCTAAAGAATGATTGTAAGTAAATAAGATGATAAGGGAAAAGGTGGGAAGAAAAAGACAGGCAATGAGAATTAGGAGGTATATTACATTTTCAATAATATGTTATTTAACCACTTCAATACAGGGCACTTTAAATGACAATTTTGCGGTCATGCAACACTGCACTCAAACTAAATTTGTATCACTTTCTTTCCACAAATAGAGCTTTCTTTTGGCGGTATTTGATCACCACTAGGGTTTTTATTTTTTGCTACACAAATTAAAAAAGGCCATACTTTTTGGAAAAAATATGTTTTTCTTTGTTTCTGTCATAACATTTTGTATTCTCCTTCACTGACGGGCACTAATGAGGCTGCACTGATGGGCACTGAGGAGGAGGCACTAATATGAGGCACTGATGGGCACCGATAGGTGGCAATTATATGCAGCAATGATGGGCATCGATAGGTGACACTGACATGCAGCATTGATGGGCACTGATAGGTGGCACTGATTGGCACTGATAGGTGGCACTGATAGGTGGAACTGATGGGCAATAATAGGTGCACTGATGGGCACTGATAGATGTCACTGATGGGCACTAATAGATGGAACTGATAGGCAGCACTGATGATGAGGTACTGACAGCCTTTACTGATGGGCACTGATTGGCATCTGTGAAGGGCACTGATTGGCACTTTGGTGGGCACTGACTGGCACTTTGGTGGACACTGACTGGCAGCTGGTGGGCAGTGATTGGCAGATGTGATGGGCACCTGTGATGGGGGCTGAGCTGATAATCAATGTGCCGTTTACAGGCACTTCCTGGCTATACGCTGTGATCAGCTGTGATTGGTCACAGCCGATCACGTGGTAAAGAGCCTCTGTGTATATATATATATATATATATATATATACACTATATTACCAAAAGTATTTGGACTTCTGCCTTTACACACACATGAACTTTGTTGGCATCCCAGTCTAAAGCCTCCTACACACGATCGGATTGTTGGCCAACAAAACCATGGACTTTTGTCCGAAGGGTGTTGGCCCAAACTTGTCTTGTATACACACGGCCACATAATTGTATGCCAACATAGTGACGTACTACGTTGTTTTTCAGCTCTTTAGCACCACCCTTTGGGCTCCTTCTGCTAATTTCGTCTTAGTAGAAGTTTGGCGCTTTTCATTTTGCACTTTTCATTTCACACTTTTTCAGTTAGTTTCTGAACGGCCGTTCATCAACCAGCCATGTTGTAGAATCGGAGGAGATAACGTGTTATTTATTATTGGCCTTGGAGTTATTGCTTTGACATAAAATTTTTGGTTGAATAATGATTTGATTTGGTATATTTTCTATATTTTTGGATGCATAGAATGCACTTTTTGGTTAAGTTCTATTGGCAGATAGCATGTCTAATTTTATGTGTTTTCTTTTTTTAATGCACAATAATAAATAAATTGTGGAGAATAATACTTGGCTATGTGATTTAATTGAAATGACATTTTGAGAGTAGGCAGTTACATTTAAAAAAATACAATGTAAAATTAACAAAGAACACCAACATAGTTTTATCTTTGATCTTAAAAACTACGGGATAATGGTGTTGTGGTAACTTGCCCAAATAAAAAAAAAAAGCATAATAATATTATCCTTGATATCACTAGAAAAAAAAGCCTTTGAAAATTTGTTTGCAATAACTCCATCAGTATCACCAGCAAAGCACCTTCATTATTATCCCATTAAAGAAGAAGTGAATATGCGCTGCATTTCGAGATTTCATAATTTGCCACGCCACAAATGTTTATTCTCCATTATGAACGATAGTTTACGAGACCGACTGCTTCTGGCTCATCCTTGCTTCCGAGCATGCGTGTTTGTACTTTGGACTTTTGTCCGACGGACTTATGAACACACGCTTGGAAAATCCAACAACACACATTTGTTTGCGGAAAATTTTAAAACATGCTAGCCAACATTTAGCCGCTGAAAATCCGACAACAATTGCCGGATGGAGCATACACACGGTCGGATTTACCGCCAACAGCCTGTAATGGAACATTTTCCGTCAGAAAGTCCGATCATGTGTACAAGGCTTTAGTCTGTTGGGTTCAATATTGAGTTGGCCCACCCTTTACAGCTGTAACAGCTTCAACTCTTTGCTGTGCCTAAGAAGATTTTGGAATAAAATACCATTATTCACTGCACTTGAATGGAAAGGTATTAAATCCATCTTGCTGTCCTTGACGGGGGAGAGTGGCTATTTCTCTTTGGAGCGGACCAGGTGGAACATCACAGCTTATCATTGCTGATACCAGGCGAGTTTGACCCCTATAATTTGGGGTCCATCAAGTTCGGTAAGAGGCCATCTGGCTTTTTTAGCTTACTTCTCCGTCCAGATTCTAAGCATTTGACCAGTCACCATTGCAGATTGTGAGAGGCGGCATCAGAAGTTGCTTTCACTATCACCTTGTTTCAAATAATTTTTTTTCCTGTTGGGACTTTTTAAAATATATTAAATATAAGTATTCCTTGTGGATTTTTTATCCTAAAGTTTACCTTTTTTTATGTTTTTTGGGACTCTTTCAAACACGATAATAATTAATTATTGATTATCTTAACCACCTGATATATTGATTTATTCATTCACATTGTATATTGTGTTTGCACAAATATGTACTGATGTGTTTGGGTTTTTTGCGCAATCTCTTTTTGTGTGTATAACTCTTCTGGAAAGGCTGTAAACAAGGATTAGGAGTGTGTCCATGGAAATGTTTGACCATTCTTCCAGAAGTGCATTTGTGAGGTCAGGCACTGATGTGGATGAGAAGACCTGGCTCACAGTCTCCGCTGTAATCTCAAAGGTGTTCTATTGGGTTGAGGTCAGGACTCTGTGCAGGCCAGTCAAGTTACTCAACTCCAAACTCGCTCATCCCTGTCTTTATAGACTTTGTTTGTGCACTGGTGCACAGTCATGTTTGAACAGGAAGGGGCCATCCCCAAACTGTTTCCACAAAGTTGGGAGCATGAAGTTGTCCAAAATGTCTAGGTATGCTGACTCCTTAAAAGTTCCCTTCACTGGAACTAAGGGGCCAAGCTCCCTACCAACCCTACACCATAATCCCCCCTCCACCAAATTATTTGGACCAGTACACAAAGCAAGGTCCATAAAGACATGGATGAGCGAGTTTGGGGTAGAGGAACTTGACTGGCCTGCACAAAGCCCTGTATGAGAAAATGGGATAGAGAGGACTAGGGATGAGCCCAATATTACAGGAAACTTAATTTTTCAACAAAAATGCTTATTTTTCATTCACCTACATTTTGAGGTAATTGTTTCTTCCAGTGTCTGTGAATGTGCACATTGTTGCTGTATATCATTCAAACTTTACATAAACGTGGAGATCCCAGAAGTTGGTCTCTTTTTTTGGCGACCATCAAGATGGAGATCCTACCCAAACTTCTCTATCTTTTTGAAACGCTGCCTATGCCTATCCCATCCTCGCACTTCAAATCTCTTCAAGGTGACTTGCTCAGCTTCTTTTGGAACTACAAAAGACACCGTATTGCTAGGTCTACCCTTTACGCCGCCCATGGCCAGTCTCGCCTTCCCAAACATAGGCAAGTATTACTTGGCGACTCAACTGTGCCCTCTTCCTAGTATACTCTTCATGCATACAAATGCTGGACACAAATTGAGAAGCTGTGGTTAGCCCCGGTCCACCCGAATTCTATGCTATGGAGCACTGATGTCCCGCTTAAAACCTTACAACTGCTGGGACCTATGTCGCTTGTGCGCTCTCTTTGGCACCGTGCCAAATCAGTGTACCCCTTACCTCTGACTTAATCTGCATTTGTTCACTGTGGCTACTCAATAAAATGAAGACATTTTAAGAGCAACAACCGGAGTGCGGATCATTTTTTCTACCCCCTTACCTCCCCTGCCTCACTGGCAACCTCATTTTGTTCACGTCTAATATCCCAGGCAGTTTGACCTCGCAGATATCTTATTCCTGGCTGGAAAGGGCCCAATTTCACTTTGGTAAATTGGTGGATTCTAGAACCAGAACGTTGCGGACCTTTCAAGATATGCAGGAAGCTTATAACCTGCCTAGACATGTCTTTTACAGTTACTTACAAATACAACATTTTGCTCAGTCCTTAGTAACAAACCTCTAGATATTTGAGAAAATCTGCTTAGAGGGGTCATCTTCTAAGGGTATGCTCTCACGTACTTATCATCTCCTAATTACGGACCTATCTCTGTCCGGGCCTCGGCATGCCTATATGCGTAAATGGGAGCAGGCCTTGGGAGAAGTGTTACCATTGAAAATGTGGCAACTTATTTGGTCGCAGGCCTCTAAGAGCTCTATTTGTACCTTGTACCTTGTACCTTGTACAAAGAGAATCAACCTTGTACCTTGTACAAGGAGAATCAACACAAGATACTCTATCATTGGTATCAAACCCCCGGAGCAGCTCAATTCCATATATCCCTCTGATGATCGCCAATGCTGGCGTTGTAATGCAGACATATGTACGTTATGCCATATTTTTTGGATATGTCCTCTAATCATCCCCCACTGGCAAATGGTACACTTTCTACTCCATTCCATCTTTGGCTCCTGGGTGCCTTTCAATCCATGCTTTTGGGTGTCCCACCTTCCTCTTTCTCTAAATTGGCTAGAAAACTCCACGCGCACGTGTTAGAAGGCTGCACACTGCCTTGTTGCCCTTGTATGGAAGAAGAATAAACCTCCCTCTCTGTTTGATTTGCACTCCAGGATTTGGGATGTGAAACGGATGGAAAACCTGACCGCTTCATTGAGCGATTCTCTCTATGCCCATAATCGGGCCTAGGAATTGTGGGATCAGTTAGAATCTCCCTTAGGCCCCTTTCACACTTATACAACTTGTCCCACGATTTGGGACTGCAAAGTAACATGACAAGTCGTTCCCCATGATTTCCAATGACAGCCATTCATATTAGTACGACTTCAAGACGTTCCGACTCCCTGCACTACTTTGGTCCGATTTTGATGCCACTTACACAGGCATTCCTTGAAATCGCGGCAAAATCGCTGCAAAAATCACAGCCGCGAATCGCGGCAAAATCCCGGTAAAATCTTTGAAGTCGCACAAGTGTGAAAGGGGACTTAATCTGAGTCTCCCTAAATTGGAGACGCCCCGTGCAGACGGTGACTTTGGGTCCTGGGGGGTCCTGTATAGGTGGGTGCTCTTCACTATTTTCTCTCTTCTTTTCTTCCTCTCTTGCCTCTCTTTCGCTCTGTTGATTCTTTTTGACATTTTTTTATTGTGCTAATTTCAGTGCCTTTTACTACTCGGCTCACTTCCACCAATCAGTTGTGACGTTGTAGTATTACTGTTGCTCTAGTTGTAATTATTAGACCTGATGTCATTGCATAGAATCTTTTTCTACAGGATCTACATGTCTTATGCCAGTTTTTCGAGCAAGTGCAATCCCAATGGGCACTTCTTATTGGATGTCATGTAAACTGTTTTCTACTTTTTTGTTTTTATTGTTGAAACTAATAAAAACTGTCAGTTTTCAAAAAAAATAAGTTTACATAAACGTGTGCCAGTGTATAGGTTTCTTTCATACCTGCCATTCCTAATCTGCATATTCATCAGATGCAAATATTAGCTATGCTGCCTATGAGTGCAAATGAGCAGATCATATGGCTTTGCTGATAAACAAAACCATTTATCACCATGTTGAAACTTTCATGGTAACCACATGGCCTTGTTGAAAAACAAAGGGTTAGCTTTATTGTTAGGCCCCTTTCACACTGGGGCGGTGAGCCGCGGTGACGGTAAAGCAGCGCTATATTTAGCGCTGCTTTACCGTCGTTTTTACCGCGGTTTTCAGCCGCTCGCGGTGCGGTTTTACCCCCCGCGAGCGGCCGAAAAAGGGTTAAACACCCCCCGCAGAGCGCCGCCGTAGCGGCGCTTTGCAGCGGTATTGCCGCGGTTTTACCGCGGTCTCCCATTCTTTTCAATGGGAAGGAGCGGTATAGGAGCGGTGAACACACCGCTCCTATCCCGCTCCAAAGATGCTGCTAGCAGGACTTTTTTTGTCATCCTGCTAGCGCACCGCTCCAGTGTGAAAGCCCGCCGGCTTTCACACTGGAGTTAAAGGGGCAGGATTTTTTCATGCGGTGAACAGGCGCTATTTTTAGCGCTGCACCGCATGAAAAACGCCCCGGTGTGAAAGGGGCCTTAGTGTTAGCATTAGGATTTAGGTTTACAATAAGGTTAGGTTTTGCTTTGTTTATAAACAAATTAATTGATCTTTATGTCTGTGCTGACTTTTTTCCAAATTTTACCAAATTACCAAAGCAGTGTAAATGGTAAAAATTCAGTGAAGGTGAAATCAATAACTTTGCTGTGAAATCAAGATTGTTTTAATTGTCCGCTTATCTCTAATAATAAAATGGAAGTAAAGGAGAATTTGATCTTTTGCTAAAAAAAATATAAAAGCACCTATTTTGCAAAAAGCAAAAAAGTGTATGTACAGTTCAATTAGTGGATCATGGGTGAAAATCTCTGGCTCCTGCAGACTATTTCTGGTCCATATGGAGCTGGAGGCCGTATTAATGGACTGCAAGTGTGGTGATGTCCCCTTATGCTCCATTGAGAACTACAGTCCCTCTATCATGCCAGACTTGAAGTTTTCTCACTCACAATTTTCTGTAAGTAAATGACTCGGCTGTGTGGGTGGAGCCATGCACAGCTGCACCAAATTAAAATTTGACAGGTGCCATGGGGAGAACAAGCCATGGGTTTTGTAAGTGTTCAGTGCATGCTGACCTGGTTTTGTAATACACCCTAAATATAAAAAAAAATGGTCACAAAGGTGGAGTGAGCCTTTACATTTATGGTGAGATTTTACATACCCCTTTATAATGGTTGTCAGTGAAATATTTTTTTACATTGGAGGTTGGTGTAGTCCCCCCCCCCCCCATGTCCTTTGGTGGTCAGGGAAATGCTATTTTAGATTAGCAGTATTTGTAATACCTGCTTACAATAGTTGACTTTGATGTAGTGTCTCATTATATTGGTGTTCATTGGACAGATGCTCACTAAAATTGGTGATCATTGTAGTGCCTATCTACTTTGGTGGTCAGTGATGATGTTCCACTACATTTAAGGTCAGTAGTAAAGTGCCCCCCTACATTGATCCCTTACATTGATGGTCAGTGGGAGCTTAGTCAAATAGATCTTTGGTGTCAGTAGTTATTTATTTAAGAGGTTTGGCTCCTGTGTAGCTGGCTCTGCCAATTGAAGGATGCTCCAGAATTATGGAGGATCTGTTGAGTTGAAAATCAGTATAGCCAGGACTGCTTGAATGCCAGCTGTGTTTTGATTCTCTACAAAGCACCCGCTTACTATCTGCACCAAGATGGACCATACCTACCACCCCATCCTTGGTATGCCACTGATTCGTTTAAAGTTCTTCACTTCAATTTCTTTTTGTTTTGTCTTTTTAACAATAAGAAAAGTTGTTAATTTTGTTAATTTTAATGTTATTCTAAATGCACCTTTACTATTTATAGTTTAATCAGGGAAGCAAATACATTTATGTATCAAGAAATATCTATGACTAATGTTTCATAGCTTTTAAATCATCATCTCTAACTACATTGCAGGAGTTTATAAATATTCAAATGAATGCATAATTGGTGAACTTTTCTAATCTGCATGTGTGATACAGAACAAAACAGCTCTTGAAATGCTTTACTTGCTAACAACGAAAATGTTGTATGAATTAAAGATAATGCTGCCAAATATAGCGGTCATTCTTCCATTGACACTTGTAAGTTAAAATGACCTTTCATACATAAACATAATTTTTTGTGACATGCATTACATAATGGTGGAATAGGTTAATTACAAAGTCACTCTTATGGTCATAACGTGATGCTGTCACTTCACAAAAAAAAAAAAATGTAAAAGTTGCCAGCTTGTATATAAAGGTCAGGCACTCAGAGGCATATGGGTGTATCAGGGACAAGGACAGCTGCTGCAATTTTGTGCACCTATAGGTACTTACACTTAGAGCTAGCAGCTTTAATTTTATAGGACACACTAACTTTAAATTTCATTGCTCACAAAAGTTCAATGATCAAGTTTTTATCAGGCATTGCGCATTCACCCACCTACTTTAACGATGCCACATTCCACCATTTGTACATCGAAAATGTTGAGGTTGTTTCCCAATTTACCAGGGCTCAAGTCCTGCGGGAACGCATGGGAACGGAGTTCCTGTACTTTTTCCACAACAGGAACTCAGTTCCCATTAGCAGCCGTGTCCTGCAAGACTTTGAAGTATGCGAGCTGTGTGGCAGGTGCTACACCAGCAGCTGCCGACACAGCTCGCAATAGTAAGTGCCGCACACCTGACCATTCAGGCATTGTCAGTAGGGGGCCCCGTGACAGCTTCCGCTTCGATCTACCTGTCAATCACAGCTAGCTGACAGGTAGATCAGGTCCCTGCTGCTAAGAGATTGTATTTAGTCAGACCTCTCGTGATGCGCTCCTCCCCGTCGGCCCCTCCTGATTTTCTGTCTCCTCATCCCCCCCCCCCCCAGTCTCCTACATACTTGTGAGTGGATCTTGGGTGGGAGTTCCCACACTTTTTTCCCCAGGACTTGACCCCTGCAATTTACCCTAGAGCTCGTCACTCAAACAGTAGTTTGCATATTTTATTGATAAGGTTTCTTTTAATATATTTGACTTGACTGAGAAACTTTAGAAGGGTCTGAGTAAGAAAATAGTTTTGGTTAAGGTTAATAGCTTTGTCAGGAGAAGAATGTGTAGAATAGGGACTAACTTAAATATCCTATGGCAATAGAGTATAGCTGTGTACTGAGAACTGATCGGTATAATGTACTTTAATAACCCTAGATAGCGTAGACTGAATAATGGTAGATTTGAATAAGATGGAAGTTAAAGTGGGGTAAACAGAAGACTGGACAGATGAGTGTATGGTCCTATATCCGTTGAGGGAGATACAGGGGGTGAAAAAGTGTTCTGTATGATTTTCTGCTATCAAAACGAAAATGGCAGAAAAATACTCTTGTTCTATACAGATCATTACCATATATTAGCAAATTCATTAGTAAATGCTAATCACGTGTTTCATTAGCATTATTCATTATGCATTATGATATTTCTTTTAACATATAAATTTAACATATAAACATATTTAACATATAAATCAAAAGCATTTTGTGTTTTTTATTTAGAATCTTGAAGCATAAAATATCTGGTGTATTTCTGTGGGGGAACCACAACACCACGTATAGCTGCCAATACAAGTGAATGGCTGTACGCCTGCTTCACCGATGGCTACTGCAGCGGCATTTACCCATGTATGTACGTACAGTGTATTTTGCTGAACGTGCCACTTTTGCATTCCGGTGCACCCTTAATATTTTTAAATTTAAAACTTTGTGCTTGTAACACAGAAGATTGCAACATTGGGAAAACCTTCAACAGATCAGCAGAAGTTGTAAGGTTTTGCTCCTTTCTTAGTTCTTGGTTTAAGGATTATCAGTGCTGGTTAGATCTGTACAGTATATTTCCTTTCCTTGTTCTTTCTCGGTTGTAGTAATGCACATTAGTTCTGACATTTCAGATGCTTAGATTCTCGTTTAAAAGGTCAGCCATCCCAAAACTGATATTTCAATGCTGATAGATTTTGACCTAAAAATGCCTGATATGTCCTTGGGATTTTGCTTGAGTTCCTGGTTCTTGCTGGTTTGCACTCCTACCGTGGCCATTATGAGAGGTTGCCATGGCCCCCAGTTAGATTTTCTAGATTTTAGCCATTATATGGTGCTTTATTGTGAAAATTTGAGTCGGAACATCTAGAACTACCAGCTGGGTAGGCTGGGACGCAGGGAGATCTCGCTGTTTGAGTATCCAAGACATTCAAGAAACCAGCGGCTGAATCAGCCCCCAAGGTCCTATATATAGGTTAAAGAACACTTTTGGGTGGGTAGGCAAATAATTATTCACTTTACTATATGCTTATTCAGTCTTTCTTCTTTTGTAATTGCTCCTTTATTTTTTATAGCACCTTTGTGTGTTTTTCTTTTAACTACATTTTCACTATCGAAAAACAGGTGCCAACTCTACAACCTGAACAAATGACTAAGTTTTGTGACCAAAAAATGAGGTGCTCTCCATAGTAATTTTGCCATTCAAACCACAAGCTTTCTTTTTTTTTTTTGCAAACATTGACCTGTCAAAAAAATTTTTAAATATCAGATGCGGCTAAATATAAGGTCTTATTAACTTTATAGGTTAAGTACATTAATGTTTGTGTGTGTCCAAACATTGGGTGGGGAAGGGCTTTAAAGACAGTCTTGCCCATATTGAGGGGTTTTCCCCTCACTTCCAGGTCAAGGAAAAAAATTATTAAAATTATGATTAATCCATTTCTGCATGCCCTTGGTTCATTGGTTACTGGGGTAACTAATTTGCTACTTTGCTACCAATTTCTTACCAGTGTAGATCTTTGCTTGATCTGCCAACAAGTTCTGAATGCAATCATGGATGATTTTGATAAAGACTGAACACTGTTGTACTGCTTTTCAGTTTTATTCAAGCAATTTTGTTCCTTTCACACCTACACCGAAGCAATCATGTGCATCCTTCATACTTAAGAACAAAAAGTTTCAGCTGAGGTTTTGTTGATTATAGCTCTCAGCAATTGATTTATTATGACCTTGTGCTAGCTTTTATTTTCTTTGTATCTTTTGTCAGCTGGTATTTGCTTAGTTTTTAATTTTCCTCAGAAAACATGTCATATGTGCCTGTGCTATCTGCAATTATCAATTAAAAATGAACTATGATAAAAATATAATTTGCATGCTATTCCACTGTATATTCTTGAAATTCTGCTTATTTCGTCTAGGGGTTGTTTTACATTTATGGTGAGTTTTTACATACCTCTTTATAATGGTTGTCAGTGAAATATCTTTTTACATTGGTGGTTGGTGTAGTCCCCCCCCCCCCCCCCCCTTGTCCTCTGGTGGTCAGGGAAATGCTATTTTACATTAGCAGTCATTGTAATACCTGCTTACATTAGTGGACTTTGATGTAGAGTCTCATTATATTGGTGTTCATTGTACAAAAGCTCACTAAAATTGGTGATCATTGTAGTGTATCTACTTTGGTGGTCAGTGATGATGTTCCACTACATTTAAGGTCAGTAGTACCCCCCCCCCCCCCCATGTCCTCTGGTGGTCAGGGAAATGCTATTTTACATTAGCAGTCATTGTAATACCTGCTTACATTAGTGGACTTTGATGTAGAGTCTCATTATATTGGTGTTCATTGGACAAATGCTCACTAAAATTGGTGATCATTGTAGTGTATCTACTTTGGTGGTCAGTGATGATGTTCCACTACATTTAAGGTCAGTAGTAAAGTGCCCCCTTATATTGATCCCTTACATTGATGGTCAGTGGGAGCTTAGCCAAATAGATCATTGGTGTCAGCAGTTATTTATTTGAGAGGTTTGGCTCCTGTGTACCTGGCAGTCCAGGGTGGTCATCCAGTCCCACTAAACCGCCCCTTTTCTACTAGTCATTCACTGCCTTCTCACAGATATCTTAACATAATGTTATCAAGAGCCCGCCAACATACCTGAGCTGGAGAGAGATTGCAGCTGCTGCAGGAGTGAAGAATAAGGCCCCTTTCACACGATCGGACCGCTCAGAATGGGCGCTCCATGTTAGTCTATGGAGCGTGGGATGTCAGCGGAGACATGTTCGCTGACATCCGACCCGGTCCGATCCGCCAAAAGCAGACGTATGGCTCTACGTCCAGATCCATCGCTGGCGGATCGGGTGAGATCTGATGAAAACGGACACACTGTCCGTTTTCATCCGATCTCTCCATTGTGACCAGCGGTGCTCGTAAGCCCCTCCCCACTCAGTGAGCAGAGAGGGACTTGTCATCCGCCAGTTCAGCGGAGAACAACGGAGAGATCTCCCGCTGAGCCGGCGGACAGAGGCGGACTCCGTGCAAGCGGAGTACGCCTCGTGTGAAAGGGGCCTAAGGGAAATATTTCTCTGCTTTACAACCCTCTAGACTACACAAGAAGTAATCCATTAATATATTAGTGAAGGGGAGTTTGAACCCTATTTACATTTTATAGCTGAATTCAGCTTTAAATCGTTTGTTACCCCAACACTTCATATTCCTGATATGTGCCTGCTATACCACGTACTTGTATGAAAAAGTATCCTATTCTATTTGTATTGCTCCCTTTGTGTGATATCCCTGGTGTTCCTGCCAGGCTCTTTGCTTTCCTGTTAAGGAGAACACACCGTGTTCAGTTCTCTAGCTATGCTGGGAACTCTGTGTGCTCTCCTCCAATGATCAGACTTGTCCTGACACGCCCCTGCTGTACAGCCATTCACTGGGAAGCTCAGTTTGCTGCTGCTTCTCCTCCCCAGCTCTTATGCAGGTGAGAACAGAGTGAATGTGATCACTTATAAAAAAGGGAAAAAGGTATTTATAATGTTTTTTTATCAATACAAAAATGTTTTGCTTTTCATTTCTATTGGGTTGTTTTACAAGGTGATCATTTACAATCACTTTAACTATACCTGCTATGAGAGAATTACAGGAGTTTCCATTATTGAACATGCTAGTTAACTGACTGTGATGGTGATTCAATAGCTATAATAATTGCTAAGTAACTAGCCAAAAGTAAAAGCAGTTCCGACTTCACTTGCTTTTTACTTGTTCAAGATCACTTGAGTCAGAAATTGTCAAAGGGAACGTATAGTACATTTGCAGAACATATTTTACATTATTATTGCAGTGTTTACCCTAAAGTAATTGAGTCGAGTAGAGTGATTATTACAAACTTTTTTTATTGAATTGAATATGGGTTTTTGTAGAATAACCCAAAAAATACAAATCAAAGCAATATAGCGCATTTCGGTGAAAAACAAAACTGTAATCTATAGCAACATATACAAAAAATTGTAATGTGCAAAGGATTTAACCACTTTCACTTGGCTGCTTTTTTAACAGAACAGACACAACTGAGTTCATTTACTTGACTGAAAAGGGCACCAAAATATTGTGTATGTACAGTACTTAATGTGTTTAGTTAACCTAAGAAAAAAAAAAATTGGATCCTGTTTTCTTAAAGCGGACCTTCAGTCATTTTCCTTCATTCAAACCTTAAGCCCTTGCTTTGTAGTCATTGTGAATCAAAAATGTAGATATGTGGGAGTAAATACCTTATTTTCTGTACTTCCTCTTTCCCTGTTTGTAAAATGCCTAGGCGTATGACGCTGTTTCCTGTATTTGCACTGACTTCTGGGAGATAAACGTCAGCTATCCCAGCAGTGCTTCTTTTTTTTTTCCTGCTCACTCTTGTGAGAGTTTGCTGGCAGGGGAGGGGCTGGGAGAGTGGAGCAGGGCTGTGGGGAGTGAAAGGAAAGCCGAGGATGCCTGCAGGGTTGGATGAGGTGGGGATAGGAGGAATCAAGAGATTGTGCTGGCCAGTGAAAGGAGAATAGCCTTTCTATTTTTTATATGGATATTTCAGCCCCTGTGTGTGAATAACTGTAAATTTTTCGTAAGCTTCTGAGAGGTAAGATACATATTTTCTATGGCGCAAAGATAGATAAATAAAATACATACGCTGCGCTACCTATATATAGTGTAATACACACTCTATCAGTGTAAATATCAAATGCATATATTAATATCAAAATATAAATGTGTCTTAAATAATCAATGAATAGTGAAATAATTAAAAAATATTGGGTAACTTTAAACGAATAAAAGTTATAAATGAAGTACATATAAAATACACAACTTAATCCAAAGTGCTCCTATGCAAGGTAGTGATCATAATACATATATAGATAATATGTGAGTGATCCTGAAAAAAAGTGCTCATGTGCTTCAGTGATAAACAATTGTGTGACTGGCGATCCTGCCAGAAAAGTCCTTATATTTTAAAATGAAGAGAATTACATATCCCAGTGCTCAAGCATATACATGTGATATCCAGATGCGTCTCTGCTGACCGCAATGTGGAAAGTTCATATATCTCAAAACAATTCAAAAGGTGATTCAAAACATGCAAAAGCTGCCTATCGTGCCGTCCTGTCCCCTCCCCAACGCGTCTTCGATACAGGGATTACGTGTCTTGTAGAATTTAGTTTTCCCCCTGAAGAAGATACGTAATCCCTGTCTCGAAGACGCGTTGGGGAGGGGACAGGACGGTACGATGGGCAGCTTTGTCTGCTGAGGAGGAGGCTCATACCATCCCGTTACCAGTCCGTTATCTACCCACTTGCCACAGACTGTTACCAGTCCGGTAAATACCCGCTTGCCACAGACTGTAGCTGCGGCTTCGTATGCCCTCCGTAGAAATGACAGCTCACAACATCAGTGGGGGGATATAAAAAAGGCATTTAAACATGGAAGGAGTAAGTGCACAGACATCACTGTTTACAAATGATGTTGTATGGTAATTAATTTCCATACTAATGTTTTTATTTTGATTTGGCTACCTTGCCTGCAGTTCCTCTTTAACTGCTTGCTGACCAGCCGCCGTCATTATACTGTGGCAGGTTTTCATGGCTGCGCAAACCGCCGTAGGTATACTTTGCTTGCTTTAGGAGGTATAGGGGGCGTGCGCCAGTGGCACGACGCCAGAGCCGATGCGCGTGGCTGGATGTCAGCCTGATTCCCTGTTCTGTCAGGGAAGTAGAGAGAGGGCTGCTGTTCCTAGTAATCAGGAACAGCGATCTCTCTCTACTCCCTGTCAGTCCACTCCCCCCACAGTTAGAAACACCTCCCTAGGGAACACTTAACCCCTAGATCGCCCCCTAGTGTCAACCCCTTCCCTGCCAGTGACATTTATACAGTAATCAGTGGCTATTTATAGCTTTGATCGCTGTACAATGGTCATTGGTCCCAAAAAAGTGTCAAAAGTGTCCGCAATGTCCCAGTCCCCCTAAAAAATCGCTTATCACCGCCATTATTAGTAAAAAAAAAAAAAATTTATTATAAAAATGCCATAAATATATGTCCTTTTTTGTAGACGCTATAACTTTTGTGCAAACCAATCAATATACGCTTATTGCAATTTTTTTTTTACCGAAAATACATAGAAGAATACATATTGGCTAAACTGATGAAGACATTTTTTTTTTTTTTTTTGGATATTTATTATAGCAAAAAGTAAAAAATATAGTTTTTTTAAAAAAATTGTCGCTCTTTTTTTGTTTATAGCGCAAAAAATAAAAAGCACAGAGGTGATCAAATAACACCAAAAGAAAGCTCTATTTGTGGGAAAAAAGGACCTACATTTTTTTCGTGTACAATGTCGCATGACTGCGCAATGCAGTGTTGTATGTAAAATGGCTTGGTCATTAAGGGGGTAAATCCTTCCAGGGCTGAAGTGGTTAAAGCATGTTATACAGCACAGTGCTTGTGCTGTGTAAAGTGGTCCCCTGTAACACCTGAAATACCTGGCTGATCCTGCCTGGCTATACCCTTCCCTCTGTAAACTGACCACGGTATATCATGGCTGCTGAGCCCTAACACCGTGGTCAGCTTATGTGTCTCCATCATCTGCAGCCCTGCTCTCTGCTCTCCTCTGTCTTCCTGCGTCCTCCTCCCCCTCCCCTCCCTGCCTGTCATCTCGTACCAGTGGCCGCCCCCCCCCCTCTTCCTGCTGGTATCATAACTTATTGTTGTTGTTACAATAAATGCTGTGCCCCACTGTATCTGTTTTTCAAAAAATCAGCTGATAAATACCTTATTTTATTGCGCTGCTCGTCGGTCACGTGACCGGCCATCTCTCTCCTCCTCTCTTCTCCTCTTCCCGGCTGATGTTTTCTCTGCTTTGCTGTCAGACCAGAATGATATTGGGATGACACCAAGCTATGCAGTGGAATAACGTCCTTACAGGAGGTCTCCAATTTACAAGCCGACATCAATGCTCTGTCTAATTGGGCAAATATGTAGCAGATGAGGTTTAATGTTGATAAATGTAAAGTTATGCACTTGGGGGCTAAGAATATGCATGCATCATACATGATAGGGGGAGTACAACTGGGGGAATCCGTAGTGGAGAAGGATCTGGGGGTTTTGGTAGATCATAAGCTCAATAATAACATGCAATGTCAAGCTGCGGTTTCCAAAGCAAGCAAAGTTCTTTCTTGTATTAAGAGAGGTATGGACTCCAGAGAGAGAGATATCATTTTGCCCCTGTTCAAATCATTAGTAAGACCTCATCTGGAATATGCAGTTCAGTTTTGGGCACCAGTTCTCAAAAAGGATATCGGGGAACTGGAGAAAGTGCAGAGAAGGGCAACCAAACTGATAAAAGGCATGGAGGAGCTCAGCTATGAGGAAAGATTAGAGGAACTGAATTTATTCACTCTTGAGAAGAGGAGAATAAGGGGGGATATGATCAACATGTACAAATATATAAGGGGTCCATATAGTGAACTTGGTGTTGAGTTATTCACTTTACGGTCAACACAGAGGACAAGGGGGCTCTCTTTACGTCTAGAGGAAAAGAGATTTCATCTCCAAATACGGAAAGGTTTCTTCACAGTAAGAGCTGTGAAAATGTGGAATAGACTCCCTGCAGAGGTGGTTCTGGCTAACTCAGTAGATTGCTTTAAGAAAGGCCTGGATACTTTCCTAAATGTACATAATATAACTGGGTACTAACATTTATAGGTAAAGTTGATCCAGGGAAAATCCGATTGCCGATAGGGGGATCAGGAAGTGATTTTTTTCCCCTGCTGTAGCAGATTGGAGCATGCTCTTTTTGGGGTTTTTTTTGCCTTCCTCTGGATCAACTGTGGGTATAGAATGGGGTATATTGGATTGTACGATATTTTTTTTTTTTATTTATTATTTTTTTTTTTTATGGTTGAACTGGATGGACTTGTGTCTTTTTTCGGCCTAGCTAACTATGTAACATTGGATGATAAAATCAGCAGTGCTTCCACTCATTTCAGATCTACCCCTTAGATTTAGAGCGACTGCACTTCCAAGTGCACTTGCAGTGCAAGGTGGATTTGCCTTTTGTAAATAACCCCCCATGCATCCTCCAACACACACTGAACAAAGGCTGCCGAGAACCCAGATTTTTATAGGTAGGGTCTGGCACATAAGAAAACCTCCATGCTTGGCCCTTCTAATATCACAGTTCAGAGCCCTGGAAGTCCATTAATGGTAATTGATTGCTATAGAGGCCATATTAGTTTGCTATTTTCTCGATTTGTGAACAACTTGAACTTATGGTCAACCTGAACCTGAAGCTCATGACTATTAAAGAACAAAAAAATAAAAAATATTCATTCACCAGTGTAGGTCTTTTCTCAAGTCAGCTGGGATTGCCATGCACATTTCAATATTTGCTAGGAATGGAATCAGTTTGTCCTAGTGTGTATGTTATGTTACTAGAAAGTGCTTATTGTTGGCAGTGAAGGTCCTTGTAATTATTTTGATTATGATTAGAATTGGCCTTCTACAAGGTTTGGCACTGACCATGCTTGCAAGTCTACAAGTCATTGTTTATTAAAAGAGATCTTTTCTATGAACAGTCAATGTCATGCTTTAATATCTTGGTTTATCACTAATAAACAAAACATTATATGTAGACTGCATACTTGATTATCATTTAGTATTTCATACCAGAAACAAGGTCATCCTACAAGGTATAGCTAAACTAAATATTAAGAGATGAGCAAGGATGAAGAGTGTATTGTCTATATTACAATATGAATTTTACCAATTCTCCATTCTTCTACTTGAAAAACTTGGTCAATCCAAATTGCACCATATCTTATATCTTAGACTCATTCTCCTACTCTTATATGTACAGCTAGCTTGTCATTATGTATACAGACCTCACAAGTTGCTCAAAATGGGACTTTCAAACAATACATTTGAAGGTTGGAGATACAGTATAGTGTTGAGGAATTTTTAATGAATTACTCTCAGTTACCTCTGCAATCTGCCAAATGTCATATGACTATTTCTGAGCTGCTCTTAGAGACTATACACATTAAAATCTGATTGCACAACCTCTTTTGGATCTACCAACAACTTTGTAGTACAAGGGTCTGACAGATTGGGTACAAATTGATTGGACAGTTTGGCAGGTCTTCATATTACATAGCTTTGGTAGATCTAAAGTTGATTGTACAAAGATTTTACGGTCAGATTGTAATGTATGGTGACCCCTAGAGATTGAGTCTTATGGGATCTGCAGATCTTAAGTCTAGTACACATGGGCCGAATGTTCAATAGAAACCGGCCGTCCGGCTGTGATCAAGGCTTTGAGCAAAAACACGTAAGCCCATCTTTTATACTCACTACCATGTACTAATAAAGAAATTTGCATCGACTGAGGAATTGCTGGCTCTACTATTTAATTGGAGAAACTGGCAGTCCGTCCGTGTGTATGACAGCTGGTCCAACAGAAGCCGGCCATTCAGAATTTTCAAAAAAGGTCTGCTGACCAGCGTTCAGCGTTCTTAGCCAATGAGTGAGAACACTGACTGCAGAGTTCTGGCAGGGGGGGGGGGGGGGGTACACCTTTTAGAACACAATAGCACAGCAGTGAAGATCACTATACTAACATCAGATTGTTAGTACAGCGGCTCTGACCTGAGCTGGTGTGTACTAGGCTTCAGCCATAGTAGTGGAAGCACTGTTTACTTTTCTTTATTATACTTTAAAACAAGTGCATGCATGTATTACTTTTTGCTGTAAGGATTGAATGATGGAAATGGTGCGCTTTGATTTATAATAGCAGTGGCTCTGAGAAAATGATTGTTATACTAACACCCACCTGGAGAAATGAAATACAGCACACAATAAAGCATTTCCTTTATTTTTTTATTTGTATCCACCATTCATAAACACTTTATATACAGAAGGCAGCCTGCTACTTCGCTATTTACTTCTAAAGATTTCTATTACTTTATATAATAAAAGTTATTCAGGTAACTATATTGCAAGTATCAGCAGGGGGGAATGTATTTTTCTACTTGTCGTTGCTAGCATGAATCCCCGTTACTGGAAGATGTATTAGCAGCTTTCAGTAAAAAGTGCCAGGATCAATATTGAAAATATGTTATTGCTGCGTTTTTGACTGGTTTGTTTTCTGCAACCTTACTGTTCAAGGCCCCTTTATTGTGTAGCACAGTATTTTATCTGCTTTGACAAGCATCCCTTAATAAAAGGTTTACTGTGACTAGTTCAGCAGCACTCAGAGAAGTGTGTCTGAAAAAGGACTTCTACTATATATATAAAGAGCAAAAGTCAAAGAAGCACTTCTGCAAACATCACATATAATAACATTAATGTACTTAAAGAGGACCTTCCATAAAAACGGAAGGTCCACTCTATTGAAAGTCCCCCAAAGTGAAACTGGCTTGGCCCCAGCTTCCAACTCTTCCACCATTCCTCACCTCTGCCTTCTGGGATAGCTGGGTATTCTCAATCCTGTAAGTATATACCCTTGCATTAGGCTGCAGTGCATTTTCGTGGGATTTTGAGTGCCCAGCTATCCCAGGAGGTAGTAGAGAGGTAAATGAAAAAAAGGGGTGGAAGGCACGTGATATATAACGCATGAATCAAAGTGATATGATGTATTCATAGACAAAGTAGATAAATACAAAGAAATTACTACCAATTCATTAAAATGGGTTACAAGATATTCATTAAAAATTAATAATTCATTATGCCCATGCAAGGGCAAATGCTCAAGGTAGGCTAACGCGTTTAGAGGTTTTCCCTCTTCTTTAGAGCCTTGGAGAGAAGAAGAAGAAGAAAAAGAAAGTCTGTAGGGTGTGGTTGATACACATGAAGAGGAATGGCTGATTCAGAGATGTATCACCTAGTAGGTGATGTATTCTCATTTACTCTAGAGGTATCCGCATCACAACGCTCTTTTACATGCAAGGCGAGCCGGTCCTCTTGCATCTTGAGCCTCTCTATATTTGTCAGTGAGGTCACCCATCACAATAAATGACAAAGGGGAGGCCAAAAGCTTTAATTCCAACAGACAGGACTTGTCCCGGACACAGGTAGTAGAGAGGTACAATGACATCGCCATGACCTGGCCCAGAAGTGTTCATTTTAATTTGCTTTTGCAGACTGTAGAGTGAGGGGATGATGGGTGTTTATTAACTCAGACAAAAGTGGAATTATAGTCTTCTAATGCCTTATTTATACCCGTAAAAAGGATTGACTATATATAAATACGCATATCAGCATTTATTATTTTAAAATCATTGTAATATATATGGAGGTGAGGGCAGCCATACTTGCATAAGTGAGTTCTGTTTCCTTCTTATGCTAATGATAAAATTCAAAACAAAAAACATTCTACAGTTTCTTATGATATGAAACACCCACAGTGCACCACGTAGAACTTGTTATCTTTATTGAGTCTCTAAAGGCTATGATGCAACTCAAAGAAGCTTTTTTAATGGTAAGGTATTTATACAGGGGGTCCCCGGGTTACAAACAAGATAGGGACTGTAGCTTTGTTCTTAAGTTGAATCTGTTTGTAAGTCGGAACAGGTACATTTTTTAAGTGTAGCTCCAGCCAAAAAATCTATTTTTAAGTTTTTTAGATAACATAGAGAACGGTCATCACCCCATGCAACATTTGTTTTGCTGTCTGTGCCCCTGTTCAGAAGATTTCACCTCACCTTCTGTCCCAATGACAATTGGATTTTGAAAATTTTGGGTTGTTAGGGAAACATGGACTGGTGATAAAGCATCAGTGGAGACACCTTTTTCCCATATTAACTCTTACAGGAGAGAATTTCCCTTCCTAGGGGTGGATTTCCTCTCACTTCCTGTTGTCTCCTTCCGTTTGTAAGTAGGAGTAGTTTGTAAGTCGGATGTTTGCAAGTAGGGGACCCCCTGTATATGTAAACATATGATGCTTTTTGGTAATGCTGACAAATTCCCTGCTGATTCATGTGGAGTGACATTTTTAAAGCTGAAATTAGGTGGATTTTTTAATTGGGATACAGCACCATACACATTAGGTATGTGTAATGGTGTGTATCCCATTGACTGCAGGTGGCTGCCTCTTCTCAAAGTCTACAGTGGTGTGTCCACTTTACAGCGACCAGATACTGTGTTGTGAAGGTTAACAGCAGCAGCTCCTAATCAGGAAAGTTGTGGCACTCACCCTCTCTCTCCTGCCTCCTCTGTCATTCGTAGAACTATTTTTACTACACTGCCATGATGCACTGAGTTCTGTAAGTGGAGGAGATGCTGCCAATCTACTCCTCCTCCTCCTCCATTCACAGAACTCAATGTATCACGGGAGTGTAGTAAGAATAAATACCTCCCAATCGTCCCTGATTTGCCAGGACCGTCCCGGAAATTGATCCCTCTCCCAGAGTCCCAGGGAATCAGGGCGGAGTCACGGAATGCCCACGGCGCATGTGGGTTGTCTTGGTTCCTGCATGCCGCAAGCTACACCTGCATGGCAGCCGGCATCTCTCCCTTCTGCCTAGGACACACACAAGACTGCAGAGTGCACGGAAATCACCCCGCCTCCTCCTGCTGTGATGTTTTCCTGTACACAGAGGAGGATGGGGGAGGATGGGGGAGGAGGCACACCACATCTTCTGCCAGAAGAGAAGTTAAAATACAGGAAACCAGTGGTGGCTGGTGCTCAAAAGCTACTGTGCCATCAAACGCAGCCACTGTGCCCATCAAAAGCAGCCACTGTGCCCATCAAACGCAGCCACTGTGCCCATCAAACGCAGCCACTGTGCCATCAAACGCAGCCGCTGTGCCATCAAATGCAGCCACTGTGCCATCAAATGGAGCCACTGTGCCCATCAAACGCAGCCACTGTGCCCATCAAATGCAGCCACTGTGCCCATCAATTACCACTACTATGCCCCATCAGATGCTGCCAGAGTGCCCATCAATTGCCGCTACTGTGCCCCATCAGATGCTGCCAGTATGCCCATCAATTGCAGCTACTGTGCCCCATCAGATGCCGCCAGTGTGCCCCATCAGATGCTGCCCGGCACTTACCTGTCTCAGAGCAGGTCAGCAGCGGTCTCCTGCACATCCTCCTTGTCTTCCTCCGTCCTCTTTCAGGTGTCCAATCACAGCGCCTGATGTTTCAGCCAATCAGGTGACCGGTAACAGACCCGGCAACCTGATTGGCTGAGAGGCAGATTCAGTGTTAGCAAAGCAAATTCCTTGGTGGTTGTTTCGGTGGCCTCTCGGTCCCTTCCTTGTTCCGTGTTCCACCATCCTGCCACATATCATTGGGGATTCAATTGAGGCCTCATATTGTCCATCTGGCTCTGCACACAATGGCTTCCTTCCTCCTAGTGACATCCAGGAATACATGAAGATTTTGCCATCGCAGCATTGCCTCACCAAGCCAGTCCACCACCGACTGTTGCTTAAGGTACTGTCACAGTGAGGAGCTCGCTTTCCAGTCGCTCCATCTATGCAAGGAGATTTTTAGATAATTGTTTATCTAATTATATATCATTATTAAATCGGCACATGATTTTATCTCATTGAGCTTTTTGATTGTTTGTCCTCTCAAGACTGCCCCGATCAGCGCTTCCAGTTGTGGTTGCCCCTGAATGTTTTTACTTGTATTCACACCCCTCCTGGTGTGGTCACCCACACAGCTGCTTTTTGGGCTCTTGCTGGACATTCATAAGGTTCCCAGTGCAACATATGTCCTATTTTCCTGGCGCCAGACTGTATTTGTAATTTTAAAGTATTTTCCTCCTCTTCCCCCAGTCAAGGCCTTGACCTCAGCCAGACCCCACTGCAGCAGAAACCCTGGGCCAAGAAAGCCCTGATTCTCCTAATGGGGATGAACAGCACCCGGATTATTCTGTTGAGGATGGACACTCTCAGGACGATGAGAACTGCCTGCCGAAGCATACTACTAGAGGACCAATGCTCTTTAAGTACTTTAATTATGTTATTTGAATTGTTTTCTTATTTGGTTTATGGTATTGTTCTTTGCTTTGGTTAGCTGTCATATTATTCATAACTGCAATGCTGAGGAGTGCATTCTGTAAGCAGGATGGAAATATAGGATTGTGTTACGCAGCCGCCACTGCAACTGTCAAGTGAGATTATTATTTTTTGTTTACAAACTTTTATTGAGAAAATGTACAAGAATATACAGTATAGTACGTACTTTTAAAGTCATAATGATGTACAAACAGTGTGTCAAAGAGAACAACGACCGTGATCCTATCTCGGTTACAAGTAAAGCTCTTTCAAAGCAAGCACAGTCCATGGAGCATCGGTGACACATGTGAATGTCCAAATGACATGAAAACTTATAATGCCATCATTACACAGAATCAAATATTCCTGTTGGATAGTACTGTTGAACATGAATAAGGCAAACAAAATTGTGCCAACAACCAAAAACAGAAACTATAGGATAACTAAAAACAAAATAAAATAGAGTAAGTGTTGACGTGCACTGCATACTTGCAATATTGCTGTATATGTACGAATAAAGCCCTTTTCTAGACATTTTCATCTATTGAGTAGGCAAAGCTATCAAACTCTGATAGTTTGTGTGATTACCCCGGGGCAAGGTGATCTGCCCGCCCCGGGGTAGGCCAGGGGTCCCATTTCTTCTCAAAGGCTGGCATGGAGTCCATAAGTGTGTGATGAATGCGCTCCATCAGTTTTATAGAGTCCATGCGGTAAATGACTTGCGGCCAGGGTACCACCGCCTTCCGCCAGTTCATGGCTATGGCCCAGTGCGCTGCGCTGAATAGTGTGTGTATTAATTTCTGTTCTGCGGGCAGGGTTCCCGGGATGTCGTCAAAAAGAATGCATATACGAGCTGTGAGGGCAATGTCATTGGCAGTGATCTGTTGTATCTTTTCCGAAACTTTCCTCCAAAGGGGGTCCAAGTGTTTACAGCTCCAGAAGGTGTGGAGGAGAGAACCCTCCTCTCCACAGCCCCTGAAGCACCTGTCTGAGACCAGAGGGAACATCCTATTTAGTTTGTACGGGGTGTAGTACCATCTAGTATGTAATTTAACCACTGTCTCCTTTACAGCAATTGAGCGCGTACATTTATGCATATTACCTATCATGTCACACCATTCCTCCGATGTGATATTCAGTGCTAGGTCAGTCTCCCATGCTAACATGGCCTGTGATTTAGGCTCTGAATTGAAGTCGTTAAGGTGACAGTAGATTGCCGAGATCACCCCTCCACCCCTGGACCCCTCAGGACAAAGTGCCTCAAATGCAGTTTTAGGGGCTGCTCTCCACTGCGCTATTGAGTTCTGGAAATAGTGGCGAATCTGTAAGTATTTGTAGAACTCTGAATGGGGGATACCCCAATTCTGGTTCAAGTCCTCAAAGGAACGGAAGTTCCTCCCCTGACATAGAGAGCGTAGGGTTACCAGGCCCCGAGAGGACCAGTGTGCAAAATTAGATTCCGTCCCAAAGGCCCCCGGAAAGCCAGGGTCCCCCAGGAAGGAAGATAGAGGAGCTGGTTTAGAGGACAGACCAAACTTATCCCCGTACAGGGTCCAGAGGTAGAGAGACTGCCCCACCACCCCATTAAGAGCTGCGATATCTCTTTGGTTTGATTGGGCAGACCATAGAATCCCTGGGAGGTAGTATGGTTTAATCGAGTCTTGCTCAAAGCGTATCCAGGGAGTACAAGGGGATGGGAAATGCCATTGGGCATGCTGGACCAATCTTGCCGCCAGGAAGTACTTCCACAAGTCGGGGCAGCTCAAACCCCCCCCAGCCCTGGTTCTATACATCATGTGTCTGCTAAGTCTGGGTCTCTTATCTTTCCAAATGAATTTCATCAGTTCCGACTGCAAGTGCCCAATTGTGGCTCGGGGCACGTACAGTGGGAGGGCCCTAAAATAAAACAACAGTTTCGGGAGGATAGACATCTTGACTGCCTGAATACGGCCTAAAAATGAGATATGGTATGGGGCCCATTGGTTTAACAAGCTTTTGATTGTGGTAAAGACCTGTGGGTAGTTTTGTGCATAAATCGTCTTAAGGGTGGGGGCCAGTTTTACTCCTAGGTATTGTAAGGACTGAGGGGACCAGGAGAAATTAAAACTATTCTTCAAGGATGTCACCAGCCGGTGCGGTAAATTAATAGGCATGGCTACACACTTGGATGGGTTCACCCCCAGGCCAGATTCCAGTTGAAACTCCTCCAAGGCCACTAAAAGGTTGGGGAGGGAGGTTAGGGGGTCAGTCAAGAATAGCAGGACATCATCTGCGTAAAGGCTTAATTTGTATGAGGATGCGCATTTTTCATACCCTTTTATGTTGGGGTTGGAGGCTATATATCTAGACAGGGGTTCAATCGCTAAAGCGAACAATAAGGGGGACAGAGGACAGCCCTGTCTAGTGCCTCGTCCAAGGGTAAAGTAATCTGAGGAGCAACCTGGGAGTCTTATACACGTCTGGGGGTTATTATATAGAGCATGGAAACCATTAACGAATCCACCAACGATTCCAAATCTGTGTAGAATTTTGTCCAAGTAGGGCCATAGGACACTGTCAAAGGCTTTATTAATGTCAAGGCTAAGCATAAGGACTTTTCTCGAGTGAAGGTTGGCGTCCTGGATAATGTTGGTGGCTAGGCGAATGTTGTCCGTTATCTGTCTTGTTGGGATGAATCCTGTCTGGTCTGGGGAGATTAGGGATGTGATATTGGTCGCTAGTCTGTCCGCTAAAATACGGCTAAATATCTTTAGGTCATTATTAATGACCGAAATGGGCCTAAAGTTTTGGGGGAGGGTATGATCCTTCCCTGGTTTAGGTATTAGGGACATATTGGCCATCAGCATGTCCTTTGGGAAGGGTTCCCCAGAGAGGACCTTGTTATATAGATTGGTCAGTCTAGGAGCCAGTAAGTCAGCAAATTTTTTATAGTACATGGCTGAGAAGCCGTCTGGGCCGGGGGTCTTTGCAGTTTTAAGAGAGGAAATAACGGTTTTTACTTCCTCCTCAGTACAGGGGGCATTTAAAGATTCTAATTGATCCGCTGTCAATTTCGGTAACCAGGTTGATTCTAGCCATGTTGAGGGCCTAAGGGGGGCGGGCGGGCTAGGAGCCTCCATAAGGGACTGGTAATAGGTCTTAAATATTTGTAGCACAGTTTTGGGGTGGGTTGTGAGGTCTCCCCTTCTGTCTCGTAGTCTGTATGTGTGAGTAGGTTGTGTGGATTGCTTCAGCTTTCTCGCAAACATGGTCGATGAGGAATTACTATACAAGAGAAATTTGGCCTTAGACCATCTCAATGCTTTTTCGGTTTGCTCAGAGAGGATAGCGTCCAGTGCCCTCCTCTTCTGTTCAATTTGTGCTAAAATCTCGGGTTCCTGAGAATGACCATGTCTACGATACAGCCCATCCAATTCACTAGTAAGTGTCTCTATATTCTGGATTCTGTGTTTTTTCCGGGCCGATGCCATAAGTGAGATTATTATTTAAGAAGGTAACATCACAGGTAAAGATCTTCAGATCATTTACTCTCATCTGGGTTAGCTGCCAGAAGTAAACACAGTGATCAATTAATTGATGGTTACCTCTAGAACTAGGAGAAACTGGTAAAAGACTGACTTGTTCTCTGCACTGAGCTCCAGGCAGCCATCTTGAGGGACCCTATGTCTGATTCAATACAGAGCTCTTTGTAGATTTGGGAAGCCATCTTAGACTCAGAGAGGTTTTATATATAACCCCTGCTGGATCATTTTGGGAACGTGGAAAGTGTAAAGTGGGAACAGATAGCTGCTGGTCAGAAAAGGTAGACAAAGCCTAGAGACGGGTTCCAGAGGAGCAGGGACAGATTAGAGAGAGTCCTGCATACCTCCGGAAGAATACCAGGCAATTGGGGGAAGGACCTTGTCATCCAACGTTTTGTCTGAATATGCCAGCATAGCACCACACTCTTTAACCTTAATGGTGCTTTTTTAAAGAAGGAATCCTAAGGCACCCTACCAAATGTAAGTCTTGCATTATTGTGAGGCATTGTGGAGAATGTGTATAAGTACTTACTGTCCATAATTAAACTTTAGGGAAGCAAATGTATTACCGTAATAACTACCTATTTATTAAAAAAAAAAAAAAAAACGAAAGAAGTTATCCTACTTGTTCACTTTAACTCACAGCCTTAGATTTGATGTCATATATGAGCAAAACTTAAACATTATGTGAGGACTTGTCTGATTACATAAAGTAGAATAGATCAGTAAGGTAGACTCTTACACTACATATTGTATATGTTACCCATACAGATTATGCTGCCCACAATCAGGTTGTAATGTGGGTGGCCCACTTATGAAGCTATACATCAAAGTAAAGAACAACATAAAAAAGGTATGTTTAAAAATGCTGTCAATAAACTATAGGGAAATGCCAGTTATCAGTAATGCTAAAATAATAGAATGGTCATTATTATTGTTATTTTTATTTATAGCATTTTGTAACATACATTTCCTGATACTGTATATAATAAAACAATCTTTCAACAGAAAATGTAATGTGTCACATCTGCAATGTGCTTGCAGATTTTGATCTGAGGGCAGAGTAATTGAGTTTCTATGGCCCATAGCAGGTGATCATTAAAGACATTCTCCTTACATTACTGGGGCTGCCTAGATACATTTCCCATGCTAATTAGGACATTTATTCCAGAACGCGTGTTGAAATGAACTATTTTATAGCCCTGTAAAAATAGAATTACCATGGAGAAACGCCATGTTTCACTGTGGGATGTACAAATAGGTATGCATTTTGTACGTAATTAAATAAGATAATGACACTTATATGCAACAGTAATATATACACCAGGCAGTGTTGTGCCTCATCTCAGTGATAATTTGATATTTGGTTTATTTTCATAATATAAAATGTTATTTAATAACATACTATGTTATTTAAAATGTAATATTATTATTTAATGTTGATAGGGCCTTTATTTCAGTTTAAACTGATTTTCTTTGAGCCTGTGGTTTCAGGGGTGTTAACTTGGGGGTTCATTTCTTATGGGATTTTTTGGATTTTATTGATGTCGATAGAGTTCTTTTTTTTTTTTTTTTCTTTAATAGTATTGAGGCCTGGCACTTTCCATTGCCATCCCTGCCTATGTTTGCTTGACCAGGGCAAGGGTGGACTTACCAGGAAAAAAAGGAAACAAATACAATTAAAAAAATGAAAAAAAAAGTAAACGCTGCAAAAAACAATACAAGCTATTGGATTGTTAGTACAGCGGCTCTGACCGGAGCTGTCATTTTTTTTTTTTTATTTAGTATTGTAGTCTCTTGAACTGAAATAAAAAACGGCCATCACGGCCATCACGGAAGAACTTAGACTCTTAAAATGATTGTAAACTTTTTTTTTTTTTTTTAAATAACAGACATATCATACTTACCTCCACTGTGCAGTTTGTTTTCCACTGTGTGGCCCCAATCATCGTCTTCTGGGGTCCCCCGGCGGCACTCTCGGCTCCTCCTTGCATCGGTAAACCCCCTGGGAGAAGCACTCTCCCAAGGGGGTTACCTTATGGGCGTGCTCCCGGGTCCAGCATTTGCATGCATAGATACAGCATGCCAGACTCAGCCCTGCCCCCGGCATCCTCGTCATTGAATTTGATTGACAACAGTGGGAGCCAATGGCTGCGCTGCTATCAATCAATCCAATCAAGAGCCGAGACAACGGGCAGAGAGGTAGAGCGCGTGTCCGCCGAGGGAACGGACGGGCTCTGGTGAGTAAAACGGGGGGGCTGGGGGGCCAGTCAGTGTCAGAAGTTTTTTCACCTTAATGCATAGGATGCATTAAGGTGAAAAAACACAAAAAAACACGAGGGTTTGCAACCCCTTTAATTCAATGTTCAGATCTTGACGAGATCTGCAGTTGACTGGCACTGTTCATCCTAATTTCGGATGCAGTAGAATTTTCTCTGATTGCTCATACAGAAATTCAGAAAAAATATTTGTCAGAGCATTCTCTATTACTATTATGGAAAAATATCGTATGAAAACCCTGAAACATTTTTATTTGATTGATATGCCAATGTTTCAAATTCTATGTTTGATTTTGGGATGCACATACACATTGCAGTATGTACGATTTTTTTTCCTGAATGAAAACTACATTCACAGTTAGAATGCCATAAATTCAGAAACACATTCCCATGCTTTTCATTTGATTTTTATCATCACTATGTTCCAAAATGATCATCATTTTGACCCCATTAACTAATAGTAAATCGAACAAATGTTCTTAAAGCACATTTTTTGAACAAAGTTCTATTGGTGCATGGTTTGCTTACAGTGGAACTTTACTCATAACAATTTGATAAAATAATGTTCAAGGAACATACATTCCACATGAATAAATATGCTAACAAAATTATTGTGTTCTGTAAATTGAGAATAAAAATCATTCCGGTTAAAAGTGGTAAAAGTGGAGCAATCATTAAGGGGGAAAGAACACACTAAGGTAAGGAGGTGGGGTTACTGATATAAGGAGGAAACCTTTATATCAGTGCCCCCTACATTATTGTATTCACTCCCCCCTTACATCAGTGACCCCCCCCCCAGACTGGCCTGGCAATGCTGTCACTGACCTCCTCAGGTGCACTGTGCAGGGATCAGTCAGACGGCTTCAGCTTGGTGGCTCTGGTTTTATCCTACAGTCGCCTCCCCACAGTCCACACACGTCTGACTCCTCCCGTGCACCCCATCCAGGCGGTACTCTCACTCCTCTCCAGACTCCCTTTAGAGACTGCAGACATGATATAAGAGATGATCAGAGACTGCACACATGATACAAGAGATGGTCAGAGACTGAGGACCATCTCAGGAGATGGTCAGAAACTGCGGACATGATGCAAGAGATGGTCAGAAACTGCGAACATGATGCAAGAGATGGTCAGAAACTGCAGACATGATACAAGAGATGGTCAGAGACTGAGGACATGATACAAGGGATGATCTGAGACTGCAGACATGATACAAGAGATGTACAGAGACTGAGGAAATGATAGAGGAGATGGTCAGAGACTGCGGACATGATGCAAGAGATGGTCAGAGACTGCAGACATGATACAAGAGATGGTCAGAAACTGAGGACATGATACAAGAGATGGTCATAGATTGCAGACATGGTACAAGAGATGGCCAGAGACTGCAAACATGATACAAGAGATGGTCAGAGACTGCAGCCATGATACAAGAGATCAATGCAGCCTCACTATACCCATCTGCAGTCTCACTGTGCCCATTAATGCAGCCTTGCCAGTGCACATCAATGCAGCCTCACTGTGCCCATCAATGCAGCCTCACTGAGCCATCAATGCAGCCTCACTGTGCCCATCTGCAGCCTCATTAATGTCAACAATGCAGCCTCACTGTGCCAACAATGCAGCCTTACTGTGCCCATCTGTATCCTTGTCAGTGCCTATCTGCAGCTTTACTGTGCCCATCTGCAGCCTTACTGTGCCAACAATGCATATTGACTGTGCCCATCTGCATCATCAGTGCCCATCTGCAGCCTCACTGTGCCAACAATGCAGCATGACTGTGCCCATCTGCAGCCTCACTGTGCCCATCTGTATACTCATCTGTGCCCATCTGCAGCCTCACTGTGACTATGTCCATCTGCAGCCTCGCCAATACCTTGATTACACATAACGGGTGTCTCCCGCTGTCATGCAGCTGCAGTCTGAACTGTTTGGCAGCCGTTACCTGTAACAAAGCCCCGCCTCCTCTTCCGTGATAAACAGTCGACTGCACACTAATACAATGCTGGGAAATTGAATCACTGTTCTGTCTATCACGGACGAGGAGGTGGGGCTTTGTTACAGTGGACAGCCGCAGAACAGTTCAGACTGCAGCTGCATGACACAGCGGGAGACACCTGCTGTATCCTGGTAGGCCAGTCTGGCCCTGGTTAAAAGGGGCAAGCCTGAAGTGATCTATCAGAACTTCATTTTCTGACTAAAGTACCACTTTAGCGCTTCATCCACCTTAGTGGGAAGGCCAAACCTGCAGATATTACTGCAGGCTGCTGAGTTTTGAGAGTCACAATGGCAGTTCCTCTATTGTAGGCCCACCTCTCAGCACACTTTTGAAGTTTGTCTTCAGTGTCAGAAGTAGCAACTCAGCAATAATGTCAGTTTGAAATTTGGGAAAGCAGCATCTCCACTCCAGATGCTAATAACACCAAGCTATCTGCTAGCCTCTCTGTAAATTTTCCTGGCTTTAGTGCAATCCAAGATACTGTAATACCTTAATATGAGATTATACATTAATCTAGAAATACAACTATAGAGGTGATTGGACTTCAAAATTATTTGCTATGGTAAATACTGATGGCTAACAGTATGAATGGATTTAACTAAGGATTGGGTGTCTCTCTAGAAATGACACCTGTAGCTACAATAAGATGACATGTCCTATTTTCCTCTGATGTTCCTGATACTTCTGTTGGGTCTCATTACTCATCACTGCCTACTGCTGCTGCCTCCATTAGATCCTCCTGAGCACCACTCAACCCTAACCCTGTCGTTGGCCCATGCTGCTTTAAAAGCCACTATTGTGTATTATCTATTGTAGAATATTCTTGTCTATTGTGTGATTATGTCTAGCATTCCTGGACTGACCCCATTGCCGACCCCACCAAATTTGGCCATATTTGAGCCCTTCATGCCCCGATCAAATTTGAATTTGTTCTACATTTTTAAGTTGATGCACAGTTTCTGGGCTACAATTCTGCATTACCCCTCGGTTTTGTTAATGCCTGCCTGGTTTGACCCGCACATTACTCTTAACTGCTCTGTGTGATAGTCTAACTGTTTTTTATAAGGATTACTGAGTAGTATTTATAAGTGGTAGCAACATAAAAACTCAGAGTAGATATTCTAACTATTTTAAAATCTTCCTCTCTGATGTGACCTCAGGCTCTTTAGAAAACCCATCTGTTCTTCTCCCAGTCCTTACTGGGGAAGGGCCACTCTGCTCAGACACTATCGTCTGGTGCATAAGTCCCGAGAGCACCTAAATGGCAGATCACATATACTGTATCATTTGTACCCCAAAAGTAGTTGAATTCTCAGTAGTATCTCAGGCAGTGGGCTACATTTACAAAGGTAAACTTTGACAACTTAGACAATAGTGTTAATTTTCAAACTAGAACTAAAGCATTACAATATGACAAACCTAAGAAAAATCTGCTGACTAACGATTTAAAGATGTATACAGCAAAGTATAAGAAAGATTCTTTGGGAGTGTTAAATGTACAGCGGAACTCAACTAATTATTTCAAGCAGTAAAAGTTTCATTTGTGGCAATAGTCTTGGCAGAATTGTTTTCGTAATTAAAAGAACTGTTCCAAGCAGTTATATAAAAGCAATTTTAAAATGACTGTTTTTCATCAGCTAATGTACTTAATGCCAAGAATAGTTTGTGTACTGCATCTTATTTATTTACCATATTAAAACGGTATGCTTATTTATTAGAATGTAATGTTTTTAGTTAAGGCACATCTTTTTTAAGCCCTTCCCAGCTGCATTAGTATTGCTAGGTGTAACAATCCACCAAAAAAAAAAAAATGTTTTTTAACACTGTGTTTTTAGTATCTGTAAGTAAACCTAGTATATTATATATTAAAATAAGAATAATTTTAAACTAGTTATTATTATTAGTTTATGCAGCACATTACAATATAAAAGGGAGACAATATAGTTACAATACAATAAAATACAAGAGGATTAAGAGGGCCCTGATCAGAAGAGCTTACAATATAATAGGATAGGGCAGGTGGTACAAAAGATTGTAACTGTGGGGAATGAGCTGATGGAAGTGGTAAAATATTAGTTGGAGGCGTGATAGGCTTCCCTGAAGAGTTGAGTTTTCAGGGATCGCCTGAATGTAGCAAGAGTAGAGGATAGCTGGACAGGTTGAGGTAGCATGTTACAGAGACTCTGGAGAAATCCTGGAGATGAGCATGGGAGGAGGAGACGAGGGAGCTTGAGAGTAGAAGGTCTTGGGAGGAGCGGAGGGGACGGTTTGGTGTTTTCTGAAGACAAGATTGGTGATGTAGCTCAGGGCAGAGTTGTGAATGGCTTTGTATGTTGTGGTTAGTATTTTTAATTTAATTTGCTGGGCGATTGGGAGCCAGTGTATGGATTGGAGGAGAGGATTGGCAGACACTGAATGGTGGGTAAGGTGGAAAAGCCTGGTAGCAGCATTCATGATAAACTGAAGAGGGGATAACCTATGGAGAGGCAGGCCAATGAGAAGGGAGTTTCAATAGTCAAGGTGAGAGATAACAAGGGAGTGAATGAGGAGCTTGGTGGTTTCATTTGTTAAAAATGGGCGAATTTTTGAGATGTTACGGAGGTGAATTCTACAAACTTTTGTTAAGAATTGAATTTGAGGCTGAAAGGACAAGTCATAGTCTAGTATTACACCTAGTACCCTGCTTGAGAAGAGGGACTGATGGTTGCATTGTTGATTTTGATGAAAAAGTCATGGAGGGGGGGGGGGGGGGGCACGGACAGGGGGCAATATTAATAGTTCAGTTTTAGAGAGATTTTGTTTAAGGAAGTGGTGGGACATCCATGCTGATATGTCAGTTAGTAAGTTAGTAATGTGAAAGGAGACTGAAGGAGTGAGGTGAGGAGTAGACAGATAGATTTGGGTGTCATCGGCGTATAAGTTGTATTGGAAGCCGTGGGCGGTTATCATGTGACCAAGGGAGGAGGTGTAGATAGAGAAGAGAAGGGGTCCAAGAACAGAGCCTTGGGGGACCCTTTACAGAAAGGGGCAATGGAGAGGAGGAGACAGAGTTGTAGGAGCGCTCTGATAGGTAGGCAGAGAACCAGGATAGAGCAGAATCTTGAAAGCCAAGGGAATGGAGTTTACTGAGAAGGAGCGTGTGGTCAACAGTATCAAAGGCCGCAGAGAGGTCAAGTAGTAGGAGTATAGAGTAGTGGCCGTTGGTTTTTGCAGTTAGTAAATCGTTAGTGAATTTTTGTAAGGCAGTTTCCATGGAGTGCTGCGAGCAAAAGCCAGACTGTAAGGGGTCAAGAAGGTTATTTTCACTGAGGTAGGAGCTAAGACGGATGTAGACCAAGCGTTCTAGAATTTTAGAGGTGAATGGGAGCAATGAGATGGGTATTAAGTTGTTCAGGTTGGTGGGGTCCAGTGAGGGCTTTTTAAGTATGTTATTAAGTTTGGTGCATGTATGTCTGTGCTTAGTAAGAATAAAAGTTCTTTGCCCATACACATGTTGATTACCTGCAAAGAAGGCTTGTTTTAGATCCCCTGAGCCAAAAAATTGAGCATTCTCTGACCCATCCTGCATATTGTTTTGGTGATGCATTTGCAAGATACAAAAGCCTTGTCATATTCTGTTTGTTGGAGGTCAGGATTATATTAGGAGCTACGATGGAAGGACATTATAGGTGGGTGTCTCTTTTATACTTTTATTGCTTATTCGCATGTGAGGTTGGATGGGAAATTAAAACCCTCATGGTTGACCCGCTTTTATCCCCATGCAACTGTTCGTCTGCAGAGGCTACGCGACAACGACGACATGCCATGGCAGGAATTATCCCCCTGTCAATTATCCCATATGGCTGTATGCTGGAGAGGAGACCTGACACTGGATCCCAGCAATGGTGTGATTTTACTTTTACTGTTCCCCCTCATCCAAAGTGGAGATTGAAACTCTTTACTGGGCAAGGGGTCTTAAACACTTTGGATGCAGGGACCCAGGATCTTTCTCAGGGGCTGATGTCTATGTATAGAAAATGTTCATAAAACATTTTCCAGGATTTTGATGAAACATTTGCTAGAGATGGATTGGCTGAGGAAATAGCTAGAGATGAAGGACAAGTGAATCCATTCAGGATCAGAGGTTTGAGTAAAGAAACATGTGGAAGAAACAAAACACTTTAGCGCCACCCTTGGGGCTCCTTCTGCTAATTTCGTGTTAGTAGAAGTTTGGTGAGTGTTGATTTGCGCTTTTCTTTTTGCTTTTTTCATTTAGCGCTATTATTATTATTATTCTTGATATCACTTGAAAAAATAGCCTTTGAAAATTGGTTTGCAATAACTCCATCAGTATCACCAGCAAATCAGCTGCATTATTATCCCATTAAAGAAGAATAGAATTGTGCGCTGCATTTGGAGATTTCATAATTTGCCACGTCACGAATGTTAATTCTCCATTATGAGCACTAGTTGACAAGACCAGCCGCTTCTGCTTCTGAGCATGCGTGGACTTTTGTCCGAAGGACTTGTGTACACGCGATCGGAAAGTCCGACAACAAAAATATGTTAGCGGAAAATTTGAGAACCTGCTAGCCAACATTTGTTGGCGGAAAGTCCGACAACAAATGTTCGATGGAGCATACACACGGTCGGTTTGTTTTTGCAAATTACGTTGGCATTCCTGCCCGCCAGTACCATACTTCATAACCATTGAAACCAAAGTATCCCTGGACTTCCAGGTCTTGATTCTTACTGCAATTGTACATTCCCCAGTCTGCCTACTGCTTTAACCTTAGCCCCATGAGCAAGTGTGGTGAACCCAGAGATCTGACAATAGCAGGCAGTGTTGACTATCCCTACTTTCAAGGGCTCTAGTGGATATTATCTGTTGCTGTTTGTCCACTTTACTCATCCACATTACACCCCCTATAAGTATTTAGTTTTAATGGCCACACCGCTGCTCCTGTCTGGCATTCCTCCGATAAACTGTACACTGACATTCTCCCTTTTCTTTTTGTATTCATGCATGACTGGAGGCCCACCCTACCACCACCTCAAGAAGCAACAACAACCATCACACCATATCTTGAAACCAAGGTGCAATGACTAGACTGTCCTTAACTTTCCTTTACCATGCTAAACTGTGCTGTCTCACGATCCGATCCGATCTTTGCAAACATCACACAGCATTCCCATGTTATTGGACTAAAAGATCCCAGGATCCCGCCATCGATTTTTGGAGTTCCAAGGCAGAGGAGCGTGGAAACATCGCAGCACAGGCACTCATGGTCTGGTTGTGGAGTCTAAAAAGCACCAGTATTTCGCTACTGTCTGAAGTCTACCTTAAAGGGTTTGGCGTGCTCAAAAAAAGAAGAGGAGATCGCAATGGTGGTGGGGAGAGTCGGGGCTTCTGGGCTGTTGTGAGTGGGTACAAAATCATTGAGGGAGGGCATAGGTTCAAGAATGAGGGTTCGGCGTGCTCAAAAAAAGAAGAGGAGATCGCAATGGTGGTGGGGAGAGTCAGGGCTTCTGGGCTGTTGTGAGTGGGTACAAAAACATTGAGGGAGGGCATAAGTTCAAGAATGAACAGGGGGAACTGATGTGGAAATACAGAGGCCTTAGTTTTTACTTCCAAGGACATCAAATTTGATTAGTATGTATGAACTTTTTGTACTCTCCGCAATTTCTGTGAATAGGCACTATACATCTGTCTTCTCACCATAAAACCCCCATTTCCTGTCAAAGGTCTATTTTAAATGCTGCCACCTAAGGGAATAAGCCCTGATGATCTATTCAGACACCTCATAGGGAGGTGTTATAATAGAATTTCCTGATATATGTCCAGCTGCTCCACTGGATGTTTTGTTGGCCTAAACAACCTCTAGTACCAGGGTCTTGCAAACCAAGAGCTGCCTCTGTGGAATTTCTAGACACTTGCATGGCAGAGTTCTTCCGCTGTCCTCTCTTTCTCCTCCTGGTCTGCACCTGAGCCAAGGCTCAAGGTCACCCCCCCCCCAGACTTTGGAGCTCCCTCCAAGGCCCTGACAGCCTAACACTCCATCATCATCTTCCACTCGATCAACTCCTCCCCAGCTAGACTGACCCTGGGTATTTAAGGAGGCCTGCCTTAAATACAGTACAGTTTAAAGACATGAGACTTAATACAGTACAGTATAAAAAACGCTGGAAGGGACATTTAGGAGAACCGAGTACAGCATAGTACATAGTACATACCAGAGTGAGAACGAGGCTGATGCAGAGTGATCACATAATGTCCTGTGCATGGGTCAGGAGAGCTGGTGGTGAGTTTGATTGGTCGTCCTGCATGGGTCAGGAGAGCTGGTTGTAAGTCTGAGCAGTCAATAAACAGGTAAGTCGTTAAACGAGGAGTATCTGTATTCTATACATGTTTTATAAAAATCTAACAATAAACAATATATCAAGCAACATAGCAATCCACATTATCATACTACTTCTTCAATATCTGCAATGGTACATGTAATTATATTACATTTTGACCTTTGTGACAAAGTCTCTTTGAAGGCTGGAGAAGGTATAATGCAGAGCTGGCACTCCTTGTGGTTATCTGGCTTCCAAGATATAAGGTGACAGTATCATGCATAGTCTTTGCTTCAATGTCATTGAGTCGTGCTCTGGAAATTAGATCCTCTGATCATTCATCAATGAACCTCTTTGCCTTTAGTAAAATAAGACCAACTACTTGGAGAATTGTATTGATTTTGTATTGATTTTGTGCAATTTGTTGCAACATTGCAAGTCATGTAGATAATCTTTCCACAAACAATTCCAAACCAAATTAGTGAGATGTTGAACTTGTTTCTTAGTGTTTTCTGTACAGACTGAAACAGATGAAATCTTTTGGAGGGACTGGAGCTGTTTGAGAAGAGTGTAGCTACGTGTTTTAGTCTGGCTTTTCAACCCAAGAGATGGACCTGGCTCAGTTTCCTCCAAATTCAAATTTGACTTCTTTGTTTATGATTGTACTTGTGGAAATTAATTTTCTTTTCTTCTTTTCTCACTTGGCTTAGGGGTTTTATGTTGCTGAGAAAAGCAGGGGAACCTCTGGACTGTTCTTTTGCAGGAGAGGAAGGAGGTCCTGATTCCCTATATAGATCTTTAGTGAAACCTCATTTAGAATACTGTGTCCAGTTCTGGAGACCTCACTTACAAATAGATATTGATACGATAAAACGAGTCCAGAGACGGGTAACAAAAATGGTGAAAGGTCTGGTGGATAAAACATATTGAGAATGACTTCAGAAACTTATTATGTAGAGTCTGGAGCATGAAGGGAAAAGGCAGACACATTTGAAACCTTTTAATACATCAACGGGGTGAATAGGGGGGGGGGCACACCTTTAGGCGCTACTCTCCTCTTACTTTCTCCGTCTGGGTCCCCCAAGATTCTGTTCTTGGACCTCCCTTTTTCTCAATATACACCTCCTCCCTGGGTCAGCTGATAGCCTCCCATGGCCTTCAATATCATTTATACACTCAAATAATATTTATACACCCACTTCTATCTCTCTACCCCTCTGCTCACTCCATCAGTCTCCTCATGCATCACTAATTTACTGACCGACATATTAGTCTGGATATCACACCACTACCTCAAACTCTACCGGTCCAAAACCAAGCTCATAATATTTCCTCCCCCATATACCTCTTCCCCTGACTTCTCTGTCAAGATCAATGGCACAACCATCATACCCATCCCCCCATGCCAGGGTACTAGGTGTTATCCTGGACTCTGAACTCTCCTTTCGTCCCCACATCCAATCACTTTTCAAAGCTTGCCACCTCAACCTCTCCAAAATATGCCCCTTCCTAACCAATGACACCACAAAGCTCCTAATCCACTCTCTGGTTATCTCTCGCCTTGACTACTGCAACTCCCTCCTCTTTAGATTACCTTTACATAGGCTATCTCCTATTCAGTCCATCATGAATACTGCTGCCAGACTTATCCACGTTACAAACCACTCAGTATCTGCTACCCTTCTCTGCCAATACCACCATTGGCTTCCACTCACTCAATTAACTAAATTTAAAATACTAGCAACAACTTACAGAGCCATCCACAACTCGGCCCCGAGCTACATCACTAACCTAGTTTTAAAATACCAACCAAATCGTTATCTGCATTCCTCCCAAGACCTCCTGCTCTCTAGCTCCCTTGTCACCTCCTCCAATGCTTGCCTCCAGGACTTCTCCCGAGCCTCTTCCACCCTTGAAAATTCCCTACTTCAATCTGTCCGACTATTTCCTACTCTATCCACTTTTAGGCGATCCCTAAAAACTTTTCTCTTCAGAGAAGACTATCCTGCTTCCACCTTACAATTGTACTTTTATTTTCTCCATCATAGTTACATAGTTACATAGTAGGTGAGGTTGAAAAAAGACACAAGTCCATCAAGTCCAGCTTATGTGTGTGATTATATGTCAGTATTACATTGTATATACCTGTATGTTGCGGTCGTTTAGGTGCTTATCTAATAGTTTCTTGAAACTATCAATGCCCCCCCCGCTGAGACCACCGCCTGTGGAAGGGAATTCCACATCCTTGCCGCTCTTACAGTAAAGAACCCTCTACGTAGTTTAAGATTAGACCTCTTATCTTCCAATTTTAATGAGTGGCCACGAGTCTTGTTAAACTCCTTTCAGCGAAAAAATGTTATCCCTATTGTGGGATCAGCTCTTTCCCCACAGTTATTAATTTTTGTATCACTTGACCCTCCCTTTTTTTGTAAGCTCTAACGAGCAGGGCCCTCTGATTCCTCCTGTGTTGAATTACGCTACTGTCTGCCCTTGTGTTGTAAAGCGCTATGCAAACTGTTGGCGCTATGTAAATCCTGTATAATAATAAGGTTTAGGAGGGCAGTTCTTTCAATATGAAACCAAAATCAAGAACACAGGGACATGACCACAAAATAACTGGAGGAAAGTTCAAAATTAATCTTAGAAAGTATTATTGTACTGAAAGGGTAGTTGATGCTTGGAATAAACTTCCAGCAGAGTTAGTGAGCAATCCAACAATAAATGGTTTCAAACATGCTTGGGACAAACATAAATCTATACTTAGACAAAAAAGTTAAAGAAAAGAAAAAAGAAAAAACTAAAAATTACAAAACTTGTATAAAAAAAAGAAAAAAATGGGCAGACTCGACGGACTACTCTGTCTTTTTTCTGCCATCCCTTTTCTATGTTTCTATGAGTTAAATATTGCTTTAGAAGGTTTTCATCTGAATTAGTATTAGGCTTTTCTTGGGCTGTTTAACTTGTGTTGAAGAATGCTGCATTCAGCAATTGTTCAGTCAAATTTTTGATTGGTTCATTATTCCCATCACTCCACATATAATGGAGATGGACAAAGACAAACCTGTTTGAAATGCAGCTTGGGTGACAAGGTCATGACTCCTTTCCATAGATTACAGTGGTGGAGGGAGTGTAGTTACCTAGGAGCAGGTTATTTGTAGGCTTACCTGGTGTAAATAAAAAATGTCTGAACAAAAGAAAACTAGTGCAGTCACCACATCTAAAGAATTGCACAATAATGGTTAATAATAGGCCTTTGCTTTATGCAGTAATGATGTGGGCATATAATTTTAGAGATGCACATGACATTGATTAGTTAGAGATCAATTATTTTCTCAATATTTGTTAATATTTAACGTTTATTGTATGAATAGTTCTTAATTACATACAGTATATACAGGGAAGACCATATTTCTCATTACAGAAATAGGCTCTACTTCTTGCTACTACTATTCTTCACAATCAAACACTATGAGTTGGTTGCTCTATTGAAAACAATGCAGTTCCAGTGTGAAAGCTTATCTCTACAGCAGGTAAGAAGGTAGACAGAACCACCGCAGGGTTGTCAGTAGCTCCCTGTAAAAGCTATTAGCTAATATCCATTTTTTTTTTAATTTATTAGAAGAGCAAGAAAAACACCACTCACCAATTTAAGTTTGTTTCACAAATAAATAATACAATAATTGTTCATAATTATTTTTCACTAAAATCTGGTAAATGTTCCTTATACAATATTTAATAGCACATGTATATTAAAGGAGGATCTTTACAGGGCTTTTAACATACCAACCAACAGTCAGTGGTTGTGTGAGACTGTCCCGCATTTTCAGCTTAGTCCCACAATCCCCTATACAGGGGATATGTCCCTGATTATGTACATCTTAGTGATCTGTGATGTCTATATTTGTATTTTATGGAAGATTGAAATAAATTAAGTTTTAACTTCACACCACCTGGAGTGTGGTCAAACTGTGGGAGGAGGGCATATGGGCTCACCTGTTCCTGACTTTGGTAGGAGGAGTTATATGAGGAGCTCCTCCCTCCCCAATTGCACATTACTGTTCTTCCCCACCCTTTGCTTGACATTATTGTTCTCTTCCACAACCCCCCCACTGGGCACTGTGTCTCCTCCCCATCCTCTTAACCTCACCTCTGTTCACTGTGTGTCACTTTCACCTTACCTCTGCTCTCCATGCAGCCCTTACACCTGACCTCTGCTCTCCTAGCATTACTTATACCCGACCTCTGCTCTTTTAGTGTTACAGTTGACCGCTGTTCTCCTAGCATTACTTTCACCTGGCCTCTGCTCTGCTTACATTGCCTACACCTGACCTCTGCTGTCCTAGTGTTACTTACACCTGGCCGCTGCTCTCCTAGAGTTACTTAAATCTGACCTCGGCTGTCCAAGCATTACTTACACCTATGCTCTTCTAGCATTACTTACACCTGACTTTGGGTCTCCTAGAATTACTTACACCTGCCCTATGCTTCTCTACCTTTACTTACCCCTGACCTTTGCTCTTGTAGTGTTTCTCGCACCTGGTCTCTGCTCTCTGTATGTGTTACTTACACCTGACCTCTTTTTTTCCAGTGTTATTTAAATCTGACCTCTGTTCTCGTAGGGTTATCCCCCTAATCCATGCGCCCAGCCCCATATCTACATGCAGGGTGCCCGACACATGCGTGAGAGGAGAAGCGACCGTATTGGCCGGGAGCAGAAGCAGGGGGGAAAGCGCAGAGGAGGAGAAACAGGGGGAAGCTGCCTGCGACCTGGATGGGGTAAGTGCTAGGCTGGTTGGCGGATAGGACTAGCGACGGGGTGGGGGTGTTTGTTCATTGATCGACCCGAGCGCCGGAGGGGTGTCGGGTGGTTTGTTTGCTGCCCTCCCCAAAAAATAGAGCACCAGCCACCACTGCTTACACCTGACATCTGCTGTTTGTGCTTTACTTACACCTGACCTCTGCTGTTTGTGTGTTACTAACACCTGACCTCTGCTTTTTGTGTGTTACTTACACCTTACCTGTACTCTACATGCTTCACTTACACATGACTTTTGCTATCCTAGCGTTACACCGGTTGACCTCTGCTCTTCATGCATTACTTACACTTGACCTCTGCTCTTCTAAGAATTGCTTACATCTAACCTCTACTCTCTTATCATTACCTACATCTGAACTCAGCTCTGTATGTATTACTCACACCTGAACCCTGTTCTTCTAAGTATTACTTACACCTGACCTCTTCTCTCTTAGTGCTACTTACACCTGACCTCTGTTCTCCCATCGTTACTTACAGCTGATCTCTGCTCTGTGTGTGTTACTTACACCTGACATCTGCTTTTCATATGTTACTTAAACTTGACCTATATTCTCCATGCAGCACTTACATCTAACCTCTCCTAGCATTACTTACACGTGACCTCTGTTCTCTTAGCATTACTTACACTTGGCCAGTGCTCTCCTAGAGCTACTTACACCTGACCTCGGCTGTCCTTGCATTACTTACACATGACCTATGCTCTTCTAGCATTACTTACACCTGCCCTATGCTTCTTTAGCTTTACTTACCCCTGACCTTTTCTGTTGTAGCATTTTTCGCACCTGGCCTCTGTGCATTACTTACACCTGACCTCTGCTCTTCCAGTGTTATTTACACCTGACATCTATTCTCATAGAGTTACTTACACCTGACCTCTCCTGTCTGTGCGTTACTTACACTTGACCTCTGCTTTTTGTGCGTTACTTACACCTGACCTGTACTCTACATGCTTCACTTACACATGACCTGTGCTATCCTAGTGTTACATCAGCTGACCTCTGCTCTACATGCATTACTTACACTTGACCTCTGCTCTTCTAAACATTACTTACACCTAACCTCTACTCTCCTATCATTACTTACACCTGAACTCTGCACTCTATGTGTTACTCACACATGACCCATACTATTCTAAGTATTACTTACACCTGACCTCTGTTCTCCCACCGTTACTTCCGCTGTGTGTGTTACTTACACTTGACCTCTGCTCATCTAGTGTTACTTTCATCTGACCTATACTCTGCATGCAGCACTTACATGTGACCTCTGCTTTCCTAGCATTACTAATACCTGACCTCTGTTCTCCATGCATTACTTACACCTGACCTCTGCTCTTCTAGTGTTACTTATACCTGACCTCTGCTCTTCTAGTGTTACTTACACCTGACCTCTGTTCTCTTAGCATTACTTTCACCTGAACTCTGATCTCCATGCATTACACCAGGGGTCAGCAACCTTAATGAGGTGGAGATCTACCTGAACAACATGGGAGAAGTCAAATATCACCAGGCACAGTGTCGCCTCTTCACACCTGATTTAAACCTCTAATTGCCATATTACCATGTTGCATGGTAATGATGGGTTTATATCAGTTGGTGAGGAGGAAACATTTTACCTCCTCCCCACCTGTCAAAGAGAGTCGGATAACTTTTCAAAGGAGCAGCACAGTTGCTTCTGCACTTGTGAATGAGTCCTTATTCGGCAGTGGCACCCTTAGGGCTGGTTCACACGTAAAGTTAGGGGGTGGTTGAGTCACTACCCCTATCACTGCCCCCATTAGCTGCTGAGTCAGCAGGAAAAAAGCCCCCTGTTGCTTTTGGTTGGTGCTACCGCCTGACAATTAAACCTGACAATTAAACCAATTAAATTAAGCCACTCTGCAAGTGCCCCGGAACTGCATGTTTATGCGGGGTCCAAGGGGTTAAAGCAGGTGGTGAGAAAGCAACACAATGCTGCTATTATGCCCAGTGTATTTCTTCATACTGACCTGAAGATCTTTTCTTTCCTGCTACTGGCACCAATCTGGAGACCGCTAGTTGGGCTAAGAGATGCTCCCTACAACAGCTCCAACTTTACAAATAGTCCCTCTGCATTACACTTTGTTTGATGCTCTGGAAGCAAGCCCAAACCACAATCTACCAGTCAACTGGCTGCAATCTACTGGTAGATCGCGATCTACAGGTTGCTGACCCCCGCATTACACCTTACCTCCACTCACTGTGCCTTACTTACACCCGACCTCTGTTGTCCTAGTGTTACTTACACCTGTCTTCTGCTCTTTGGGAGTTACTTTTACCTGGCTTCTGCTCTCTGTGCCTGTGCATTATTTACACCTAACCTTTGCTCTTACAGCATCACTTACCCCGACCTTTGCTCTCATATCGTTACTCACACTTTGCCTTTGCATTTTGTTTTTTACTTCCACTTGACCTCTGCTCGTCCAGTGTTACTTACGCCTGACCTGTACTCTCAATGCTTCACTTACACCCAACATCTGCTATCCTAGCATTACTAGCATTACCTTACCTCTGTTCTCCTAGTGTTACTTACACCTGCCCTCTGCTCTTCATGCATCACTTACACTTGACTTCTGGTCTTTAAAGTGTTATTTACACCTGATCTCTGCTCTTCTAAGCATTACCTGATTCCCTATCTGGTAAAATGGATCCAAGTGGTTATACAGCTACTTGATTACTTTTACAGGCGGTGGAAGGGGGTCCTTCCCACCGCCGCCTTTCCCGGGCTCCCCCCTCCCACCAGGGAGCCCAGGAATGATCAGACCAGCTGCATTAGCTTACCTGCATACATTGAGAGTAACTAACGTTGTTCCTCCCACTGTGTGATGTCAGAAAATGGAAGCGATGAGGATTTTGTCACTTTGTGTTTCCATTTATTTACCAGCTTGCAAAGTAGCAGTTCAAACTGTTCTTAGTTTGATTAGCTGCTTTGGAGGCCAGAGGAGAGATATGGGGTCTCATAGATTGTAGATATTTCCATTAAGAGTATCTTTCATGGCCCAGGTTATCACAAGGGATGTTGTTCATCCCTTGTGATGGCAATGAAGTTGATCATAATATATAAATAAATATAATAAAAAATAAACGGACAGTGTAAAAAAATAAAATAAGTTAAATAAATAATAACACTTTTAAAAAACGTGCCCCCGTCCCCCCATACTCATGTGCACATCGGTCTTGCACACATATATAAACAGAGATCGCACTACATGTATAAGGTATCACTATAAACGTCAGAACGAGAGCAATCATTCTAGCACCAGACCTCCTGTGTAATTTAAAATCGGTAACCTGTAAAGGTTCTTAAACCGTTGCCTGTGGATAATTGAATGTACCATAGTGTGATAATTTTAAAGCATGACATGTTTGGTATCTACTGACTCGGCGTAACGGCATCTTATATTTTACAAGAAAATTGTATTATATTGTGTTTGTGTTTACTTAAATTTATTAAAATAATTTTTTCCTGATATTTTTTGTTTGATAAACTGCTGCAGAAATATCGTGTGACATAAAAAAATTGCAACAGCAACAATCTTATTCTCCAGGGCCTCTGCTTAATAGTATATAATATTTGGGGGTTCTAAGTAACTTTCTAGCAAAAAATACAGATTTTTACATGTATGTGAGAAATGTCAGCATTAGCCTGGGGGTCAAGTGATGAAATCCCATACAGTCTTATCACCTTTTCAGACTACACATTGAGATGCCTATGCATCGCTTATAAAGTACGTGTCACCAAGATCCTCCTTCTACACCTACAAAGGTGCATGCAGCAGACAATGTAGAAGAGAACTGTGCTTGATATGTGTTCTACCTGCCATGCTTTGCTACATAAAAAAAACCTGCAGGAGAGAAAGAAGCACAGTGGATGAAGGACTGACACATTTTCATCACCATCACACTTAACGACGGCATTACAGCCTTTAGTGAAAAAACCTGCTGAAAGAACAATTACATGAAAATCCATGTTTCCCTTGGATGTGTTCAAGTGTTTTACTCTAACCCACTACATTTTTAAGCCATAACAGCTTTTTTTTTTATCAACACAGACCTTGATTATCTGCTAAGTGTTGAACATCTGCATCTCAAGATCTTTTAGTCTATCTTGTAGAGAGAGATATTACATTTTGTTGCTATGTGATTCCACTTCAGCATTTTCTCCAGCATTTGCTAATAAAGATGATCATTCTCGACTTAACTTTGAGACCTTCAACGACAAGTCAAATGATATATGGTTTTCAACATTTTTTACAAATAAATATGTATAATGTGTGGTGTTCATTTGTATTCAGCCCCCTTTACTCTGATACCTCTAACTAAAATCTAGTGGAACCAATTACCTTCAGAAGTCCCCTAATTAGTAAATAGAGTCCACATGTGTGTAATTTAATCTCAGTATAAATACAGCTGTTCTGTGAAGCCCTCAGATGTTTGTTAGAGAACCTTAGTGAACAAACAGGATCATGAAGGCCAAGGAACACACCAGACAGGTCAGGGATAAAATTGTGGAGAAGTTTAGGTTATAAAAATATCCCAAGCTTTGAACATCTCACAGAGCACTGTTCAATCCATCATCTGAAAATGGAAAGAGTATGGCGCAACTGCAAACCTACCAAGACATGACTGTCTACCTAAACTGACAGACCGGACAAGGAGAGCATTAATCAGAGAAGCAGCCAAGAGGCCCATGGTAACTCTGGAGGAGCTGCAGAGATCCACAGCTCAGGGTGGGAGAATCTGTCCACAGGACAACTATTAGTCCTGCACTCAACAAATCTGGCCTTTATGGAAGAGTGGCAAGAAGAAAGCCATTGTTGAAAGAAAGCCATAAGAAGTCCCGTTTGCAGTTTGCGAGAAGCCATGTGGGGGATAGAGCAAACATGTGGAAGAAGGTACTATGGTTAGATGAGACCAAAATTGAACTTTTTGGCATAAAAGCAAAACGCTATGTGTGGCGGAAAACTAACACTGCACATCACCCTGAACACACCAGCCCCACCTTGAAACACGGTGTTGGCAGCATCATGTTGTGGGGACAGGGAAGCTGGTCAGAGTTGATGGGAAGATGGCTCCTGCTTACCTCAGAGTCTCCTGTGAGGCAAGGAGAAGAGGAGAGCGCTGCTCCAGATGGGACAGAGACAGGTGTTTTTTTGGGGAGGGGGGGGGGGAGTGAACAATTAGTGGGGTGTTTTTGATTTCAATGGGCAGGGGCGCTTTAGGAGTGGTGTATACACCGCTCCTACAGCGCTGCAAAGGTGCGGCTTGCAGGATTTTTTTTAGCGTCCTGCCAGCGCACCGCTCCAGTGTGAAAGCTTTCACACTGGAGTGAGAGGAGAGGCGCTTTACATGCGCTATGCAGGCACTATTTTTAGCGCTATAGCGCCTGTAAGGCACCTTAGTGTGAAAGAAGCCTTAGACTTTAGAATCACTAAAGTCTTATAGTAACACGATTCACCTGCCCTGCAGTTTTGCATTTATTTTATCGCACTTTGCCTGCAGAGCTATCTGTATGTAAAACATAGTATTACATTTCAGGTGTAAAGATAAAATTATGCTTAATGATATCTGTATCTGTTAGGTGAATATGACCCAGAGGGAGCCAAGGATGCTCATGGAGAAACAATACTAAAAAGCCTTTGTATTTTGCCCTGCAGAGATGTCAAAAGCATTGGTGACATTTCCACTGTTATGGGAAATTCATTCAATACTTTCCGCATCCACTTAAAAATGCATATTTATACTTTAGCTACATTTTATATCCTACAAGGTTTTTTTTCCAGACAGACTCCATGGCAGCCTACGTATGGGTTAATCCCGCCTCTCATACCTCATTGGAGCCGTCTCCCATAAATCTTTGCGCCGAGCCAGAGGCCGTGTTCCTTTTTTTGTCCTTTTCCTAGGACCATAATGAAGTCTTACCTTTTATAAAAATTCTGCTATTCAGGCCTGGTGGTGTGCATGCGAACTCTTTATGGCGGTGCTTTCTCCTGATTCAAGCAATCCCTAGCTATTAGCAGGGTGGATACGGATGATATCTGCGATGCCACGAAGAGCTTACTAGCCTGAACATTGGCAGGCAAGCAGAAGTATGGCCAACTGTCCCAGCTATTAGCCGGAGGCCTCCTTACCACATGCCCCGGTCATGCAGGGGGTAGAGCATCAGCTCCCAGTTCCAGGTCTGGTCGCGATAGTGCCCATAGTGGTAAAGTATAAGTATCATGGCAGCCATTATCTGTGTTGTCTGTGCTTTCTTTTACAGGAGTAACGCTGGTGCCCATTGCTATGGCGGCTAGAACGCATCTGCATTTCAATCCGCCGTTTCTGAGTCCTCAGAGCCCTCTGCGCAGCAGCTGGCCACGAGTGGAATTGAGGCTTGGTTCGCGCATGCACGGTATTGGCAAGATGGCAGCGGTCGCGGCGCAGGCGCATGGTGACATCATCATCGGGCGGTACATTTAAACAGCTGATCCCTGTGGGCTTAGGCGGCGGTTTCCCTGGGCATCTCTTGTTCTACAGCTGAGGTAGGTGATCAGGCTGCAAGCTTTGCTGCTGCTGCCTGTTCTATTTTTCTTTTTTGATGGTCTGTTTGATTGCATTACAGTCCTGCTTACCTTCTGCCATGGATCTGTCTTCGCCCCCCTGGCCAGGTAGGATTGTTTAAAAAAAAAAGTATTTTTTTTGTTGGTTTATCCTGCCTGTTTGTTTTGGGTTATTCACCAGGAGCGTGTTATCTCTTCCTTTCCTTTCAGTCCTTCTAGGTCTGAACACCAGTTTCACCAGATTTATCTTTGGCACGCAAAGATAAAGACAATCCTAGGTCACAACACCATTACTCATCGTCAAGTTTCAGACACCATAGATCATCCTCTAGATCTGGACATCACAGGGAAGATCCTAAAGCTATGTCTGGGGACCATTCTCACCGCCATTCCAGCCGCTCTGAAAAGAAAGCTTGCTGGGGATGTGGGGCTTAGGTCCCGAGGGTAAATTCCTCTGTGAGCCATGCTATACCTGAGCTGTGAGGGAAAGAAAAGGTGGAGACCAACAAGTGGAAGCACTGGTCAAAAAGGTGGTTCAGGAATCCCTGAGCAGAACGGACTCTGGCCGTACCATCAATCCTTCTGTTGATGCAGCATCAGCCCCTGTGGGGGACGACCCTGGGGCTCCGGGTCCCTCTCATCATAGCTACTTCTTAAGGGAAGTCTCAGACAGTGAGGTGGAGGTGGATGACCCTGGCGCAGGTTTTGATTTTTCCCTATTACCACAGTTGGTCAAAGCAGTCAAAGAAGCTTTGAGGTGGGAAGAGCCAGTGGAGGCAGAGTACTTCAAACACCTCAAGAAAAAGTGCCCAAACTTCCCCTTCCTGGGTGAACTTGGCGAAATCATTACAGATGAATGGGGAGGCATTGAGAGGAAGAATTTGCTACTTTTTAAAACAGCAAAAATTTACCCATTCAAGAGCGAGGATGTGAAACATCTAGAGTCGGCTCCTCTCATTGACGCAGTCCTAATGAGAGTGGTGAGGCATGTCACGCTTCCCCCTGTGGGGGAAACTGTTTCTTTCAGGGATGGCTTGGAGAGGAAAATTGATATTGACCTCAAATGCATTTATATTACAGTGGGTATGGCCTGTAAACCAGCTCTGGCCCTTGCAGCCCTGTCCAAAGCGATGGAGGCCTGGACAGATGAAGTGGATGCATCCTTAGGAAGCATCTCTGAAGAGATGGCCAGGAGTTTACTAGTACATGAACTAAAGCTGGTGTAAGTCTTTCTGGGGGAGTCCTCCCTTGACATAATTTGACTGGTGGCACGAATCATGCTCTCATCCGTCACGGCTAAGCGTGCCTTGTGGCTGTGCCCGTGGGTAGCTGATCCTGCCTCTAAGCAGGTGTGGTGCAGGATTCCCTTTGAGGGCTCCTCTCTCTTTGGGAACAAGCTAGACTGTGCCATCACCTGTACCATGGGGGGCAAGTCAGGGTTCTTACCCCAGGATCATCGCCTGCTAGGTCAGAGAAGAGCTCAACCCAGGCAAAATCTGCTCACCTCTATAGACCTGGCCATGAGTTCAGGAAGAACTGGTAGAGAAGCCAGCCTACAGGCCAAAAATATTGATCAAAGATTACTGGATCGTCAAAACTGTCTCTTCAGGACATGCCTGAACGTTAAACAGTTCACCCACACTCTGGTTTGTACCGATAGTTGTGCCTCACTCAAGCAAGTCCTTCTGTCATACGCAGACTCTCTAGTGGCTCAGGGTGCCACCATACAAGCTTCAACCGACGAAAGATTTCAAGGTGTCTACTCGCCCCTCTTCATGGTTCTGAAAAAGAGACAGCCTTCCTTGGTGGCTACAGCAGAGAAATCTCTTCAACTGTCACTCTATAGCACCTGTTTCCTTATAGATTAGGAACAGTTACATTTAATAGATATACAGATGCTTTCTTTCACTTACATATAAAAATTGTTAGCCTGTGGGGGAAAATCCGTCCATAAGAGAGAGAGTAGGGGGTCCCATCCAGCAGGATTTCCTTGTTCAGTCTCTAATAGAAGCTAACACTGAGGTGTCTTTGTCCCCAGGCCTTTGGAGGGGATGCCCTAATGGACCAGTGGAGATTTCACAGGGCCTATGCTTTCCCCCCGGTTCCTGTCATTCTCCGGTTCCTGTTAAGATTTAGGTGGGAAGAAGCGGAGATAGTGGCAATAGTCTTGTACTGGCCAAACAGGCCATGGTTTCTTCTGCTGATGCAACTCAGCTTCCGGGACCCAGTTCCTCTGCCCTCCAGGCCAGATCTCCTGTCGCAAAGGGATGACTCTACATCCATGCCTGGCCCATCTGCACCTGTTGGCTTGGTTGTTGAGAGGGGAAGGCTGGAGGCCCTAGGTTGTCCAAGCAGGGCTATCTCTACATTGCTAAATGCCAGAAGAGCAGGTACCAACAGAGTCTACCAAAGGATCTGGTCAAAATTTGTAGACTACGTTTCCACCACTGGAGGTTCCTGCAATAACCCAAAGATACAGGATATCCTAGGTTTTCTGGATCTTTCCTTGTCAGTTAGCTCCTTACGGGTTCAAGTCTCTGCAATTTCTGCCTTCACGGGCATATCCTGGGCTAGACACCCTCTTACTAGGCAGTTCTTCAGAGGAGCAATAAGGCTCAGACCTCAGAGAAAGCCAAGATTTTCCAAGTGGGATCTTCCCCTTGTCTTGTATTTCTTCCCAGGAAGAGAGATGGAACACATGGATTAGTTTTCTATCAAGGAAATTTCTCCCCTAAAGTTGCCTTCCTGGTGGCCATAACATCGGCCAAGGGGGTCTCTGAAATTGGCTCTCTATGGTACAAGGAGCCATTCCTAACATTTTTCCTGATCAGGAAGTTTTGATTCCAAGCTTTGATTCCTATGCTGGGTTCAAACCCCAAAGTATCATCTGTCTTTTACGAGAATCAGGCGATTGCTCTTCCAACGTTTAGGTCAGCTGAGGACTCTAGTGTTCTGAAACAGTATTTAGAAGCCACGGCTCTTTTTCACCAGTCTGAGCATCTGTTCGTTCTCCTCCATGGGAAAAACTAAGGCTTGCGTGCCTCTTCTAGGTCTATTGCAGCATGGATTGTTCAGGCCATTCAGTGGGCCTATAAGGCTAAGGGTTTGGCACCTCCGGAGGCGGTGACTGCTCATTCAACCAGGAGCATTTCTACATCATGGGTGGCACATTTCGCTCCAGAAATGATTTGCAAAGCAGCCTCATGGTCTTCAATTAATACGTTCATGGCGCACTACTGCGTATAACCGGCCTCTTTGTCTTCTGTTAATTTTGGTTTGCATATTCTGTCTGTTGACGGTGTCAAACCTTTTTTTCTTTAACCAGCAATTGCCCAACCGGGTGTGTATGGCTAGTTATTTCCCATATGTAGGCTGCCATAGAGTCTGTCAGGAAAACTGAAAATTTCTTATTAAATACTTACCGTAATTTTCCTTTCCTGATGGACTCCATGGTCTCTGCAATACACATAAAAGTAATTGAAAAAAACGGCCTGGAAATCCCCCACAGTGCATTACCAGGCCCTTTGGGGACCCCGAACCAAAATGTAAAAAAAAAAATGTGTGGGGGTCCCCCCAAATTCCATACCAGGTCTGGTATGGATTTTAATGGGAGCCCCACGCCAAAATAATAAAAAAATGGTGTGGGGGTCCCCCTAAAAATCCATACCAGACCCTTATCCGAGCACGCAACCTGGCAGGCCGCAGGGGAAAAGTGGGGGGATGAGAGAGCGCCCCCCTCCTCCTGAACAGTACCAGGCCACATGCCCTCAACATGGGGAGGATGTCCCCATGTTGATGGGGACAATATTCTCATCCCCACAACCCTTGCCCGGTGGTTGTGGGGGTCTGCGGGCAGGGGGCTTATCGGAATCTGGAAGCCCCCTTTAACAAGGTGGACTCCAGATCCCGGCCCCCTGTGTGAATTGGTAATGGGCTACAAATGTACCCCTACCATTTCACAAAAAATAAAATATAGCCGGTTTTTGACAATTCCTTTATTAATTTCTTTTTCTTTCCCCGCTTCTTCTTCCATCTTCTTCTGGTCTTCCTTCGGGTTTCTTCCTCCATCTTGTTCTTCCCCCGCTTCTTCCTCCGGCCCTCTGCTTTTTCCTCTGGTGTTCTCATCCGGCATCTTCCTCCATGGCTTCTTCTTCCCCGCTTCGTGCTCCAGACGATCCGCCTCAATGGGAGTCTCCCGCTGTGTGACGCTTCTGTTCTGGTGACAGTTCTTATATAACTGAGGGTGGGTCCACCCGGTGACCCCGCCCCATCTGACGCATGGGGACGTCTCTATGGCTTTCTCTGTGTTGTCAGAGGGGGCGGGGTCACCCATTTATGTCACCCCATGAAGCGGGGAAGAAGAAGCCGTGGAGGAAGATGCCGGACGAGAACACCGGAGGAAAAAGCAGAGGGCCGGAGGAAGAAGCAGAAGAAGGAGCGTGGGAAGATCAAGATGGAGGAAGAAAACCGAAAGAAGACCAGAAGAAAATGGAAGAAGAAGCGGGGAAAGAAGAAGACATTAATAAAGGAATTGTCAAAAACCGGCTATTGTCTTTTTTAACATTTTTGACACTTTTTTTGTGAAATGGTAGGGGTACATTTGTACCCCATTACCAATTTACACAGGGGGGGCAGGATCTGGGGGGTCCCCTTGTTAAAGGGGGCTTCCAGATCCCGATAAGCCCCCCGCCCGCAGACCCCCACAACCACCGAGCAAGGGTTGTGGGGATGAGGCCCTTGTCCCCATCAACATGGGGACATCCTCCCCATGTTGAGGGCATGTGGCCTGGTACGGTTCAGGAGGTGGGGCGTTTTTTCACCCCCCCCCCTCTTTTCCTGTGGCCTGCCAGGTTAAGTGCTTGGATAAGGGTCTGGTATTAATTTTTAGGGGGACCCCACTCCATTTTTTTTTTAATTTTGGTGCAGGGTTCCACTTAAAATCCATACCAGACCTGAAGGATCATTGTTCCCTGTATGAAATGAAGCCATGCGGGAGTGGAGTCCCCAATTCCATCTCCTGAGCTTCACTACTGATTGGATTGCTGCCTATCAGTGTATAGCCCATAGTGAGATGGAGGAGATGAGCACAAGGCAGGCCAGGGCACATTAAGAAGCTGGTATCCCTTTGGAAAGAGTGCCCAGGGTTTCGGGTGCTCCTGGAAACCATAACTGGAATTAGGTTTGCAGGAACTTGGAGCTGACTACTATCCAGGTTAAATGTCTTTTACACATCTTATTCTGGACCACAAGTCTACATTTAAAGAATATGTAAACGCAAAACATTTTATATTCTTGATATGTGCCTGCTGTAACATGTACTCCAATGATCAGACTTCTGCTGATACATCCCCTCTACACAGTCATTTACTGGGAAGATCAGTGTGCTGCCTTTTCTACTTCCTGAGGTACTTATGCAGCTGAGAACAGAGATTAGGTGATCACTTATCTTATCAAAAGGGGAAAAAAAAGGTATTTATTTCAATGTATACATAAATGTTTTGCCTTTGATTTCTATTTTAAACCGAATGGGTTGCTAAACAAGGTAAGGGTTTACATATACTTTATGCGTAATAGTGGCCAAGCTCTGGACATTCAAGTATTTACATATTCTTAAATTTTATCTCCAGGATACACACCACAAACCTCCCAACCTTTCATATGGCTGTTATCATACTACTTATTATGACCTTTTCACCTAAAATAGTAAAAAAAAAAAAAGATTGCCTTTTATACTTTCTGATCTCCCCGGGTTAAGTGGGAGAGTACACAGTGATCCCACATATAATTTCTTCTGTTTCTCCTTACCCCACATTGAACTAAGCATCCCATCATGCTTTAGAAAGTTAGTTTTCTGTGTTGGTGCTCATTGGGCGAATTTGTGGGTTGTTTCAGATGAGTTGCTCCTGCAGGCACTGCGGAGCAATTTATTCTTAAATGCAAGAGCATCAGATGACGGAGGTCATCCGAGTTCTTTCAGCAGCTCAGATGTGATCTGTGTTTACCTTAGATATTGAAAGTCCATTTTAAAGATGAGTTGCTCCACAGTGCCTGCAGCTACAGAAGTCAGTCAGGGTTTTGTTTTGAAGCCTCATTTACTACTTGTTAAAAATATGCATATCCAACAGATACTGGTAATACTGACATATAATCACACACATAGGTTGGAGTTGATGGACTTGTGTCTTTTTTCAACCTCACCTACTATTTAACTATGTAAGATGCTGGAGATGTGAATCAGTGGTGGGATCTCTCGCAATTTTTTGCACGTGTCCAAAAATTATATACTTTTGGCAGGAGGTTAACTCACCTGTCCACCTGGACCTGCTGATGCATCTTTTGGGCTTTCCTGTGCGGGAGCTAGGGAAAACCCTTAAAAATGTGATGATGCATATTCTTACAGCAGCTATATACTTATTATTGCTGCTCGGTGGAAACCGACACCTCTCCAACCCTCACCTCACCACCTCGACATTGTCTGCTTTTGCACAGGACATAGGAGAATTTGATGATGATCAATGGATAAGGACACTAGAAGCAGTAAACACTGTATGTATCTCCTCATCCCAGAAATGTAGCTTTTTTATACATATGCCTTGGCATTGTTAAAAGCTCTGTAAATATTGGACCAGTATTTTTGATGCAGTTCAAGATCTATGCAGTACAACATTATTACCGGACTCTAAGATGGCGATTCTGGGTATATTTCCTGAGGTCCTTATACCACTGTTATTTGGGTTAATGCAGAGACATAGTTTTTTTTCTTGCCTGTAATCTTATAGCGCAAAGGTGGTTGTCTCCTTGCCCTCCAACATTTTCACAATGGCAAAATGCTGTTAATGCTATCTTGTTAGAGAGAGATTGACATACCAGCACAGGGGCTGCCAAAAAATTCCAAAATGTATGTCCTTATCCATTGATCATCATCAAATTCCTTAGTTATCTTCTACTTTAGCATATTCTTCCTCCGGACTTTCTCCATCACTCGCCACTTTATTCAAAGCTACAGTATAGTTTCAATCTGCACAGTCGGTAGAAATTATTCTGAATCTGTGGTTTTCATCTGCCTTTTTTTGGGGGGGGGGGGTGTGTGTATTATGATATTGTTTGGATTAGAAAGATTTGCTCCCAGGGGTTGCTTTGATTTTATCCTGGACGTTTGTTTTATCAGGGTGTAATATATTGCATCTACTCATAATAATTACAAGACATAATAAGTATGTTGTTGCTTTAATTGCTTAGTGTTGAAGTTTATCCGTAGCTCCGAATCCTATTTTGATTTGTGTTATTTTTTATTGTCTTGTATGTTTGTTAAAACTATAATAAAAATTACTTGAATAAATGTGGAAGAAGTGGTCCTTGTAGGTTACACTGATATCAGTTATATTCATCAAACATGCCATAATAGTTTAATATTTTAGAGAAATTTGAATCATGTGTTCACCATACACAGAATCTCACTCTTGCAAACGATATATGTCAATCATGTTTATATTTGTGTCCTGTTATGTTCAATAGGGTCCTTGCTACCGCTAGTGGACAGTATTATAAACTTATTAACAGATAATGACTATTTATTTTTTTCTAACAATATTTTAGTCAATATGTATTACATACAACATCTGTGTCATTTGGAGTACTGATGAAGTTCTGAGCCCATGATACGCAGTGGATGACTTTTTGTGTGGATGTGTTTTTTTCCTGTTGTCCTTTATTGAATCAATGAAAAACACTTTAGACTCTAAGAGCACTTATTTGCTGCCCTTTTTGGCTAAAATGCATATGGACCTCTGTCATTTGAGATGGGCTTCTCTTTTATGGAGTGCTGTCTAACAGAAGCAATTTGGCTCTATTTTTGTTTAATAAAACCTTTTTTATATTGACAAGGAAGACAATAAAGTGCTTGTACAATATAGATTTGGAACGCATAGATGTCAACCATCCACATTTACATTGAATATAAAATATAGGACCAGGTACAAAGCATCACATCATATGTAAGGTATATCAAAACCTTTTTTTTTAAAACACAAAAACAATAAAAAAGAAAAACATAGGGCAAAAGAAACTAAAACAAAACAGCCTAAGTTTATTGTGGGGCGTTTACTCAGAAGTCTCCTTTGTCTACTCTCGGATGCACAATGGGAAAATTTCCAAACTTGGGCTATAACCATAATAACTCTAAGTGGTCTTATAATTGTAATAACCTATCCATCATTAATTGTGGTGGGGCAAGACTTGGGTTATTGAGCCAATTTTGCTAAATAAGGTGAAATTTGTCTACCGCTTTTCTATGGCGATAAGCCAATTGCTCTCTAAGGAGGAGAGAATTAACGTAGGCAATCCACTGCTCCCTAGAAGGTAGCAATTTGGCTCTATAAGGGCTTCTCTAATTGTATATTAAGGATCCAGCGTCTCATTTTCATCTTTTCTTTGGAAAGCTAAGGAATTATCTGTGATGAGATATATAAATATTCACACTAATTATCCCATAGTTGCTACATTATTTATTTACAGAAGGAAAAGCATCTATTATTTTTTGGAAACCCTGCAATACATACCGTAGAATACATATACTAGGCATGCTATGGTGTGTGTGAATTCATTCATGAAGAAATCATTCCACTCTGTTTAATTTCAGTAAAATGTCAGTGAGTACACTACTTTATGTTCGCAAAATAATTGAAAGGTCTCATTGCTAGACAAGTTCTAATAGGTTCTGCTAAATTTAAAACTCATTTTAAATGATTGGACAAAACTGCCTGAGGACTAATGGCAGACAAGTATTGAGAAATGTGAGATAAGAACATAACGTGCTGGCAGGTAATTTAATACAGTCTAGTTTTAAAGGTACATAAAAAAGAGCATAGAGTTGTTATTCATTAGTTAACACCCAGTGATTTCCTAACTATTCTTTTTTTCAGCTTTTTTAGAAATATGAATCAATCTACTAGATAAAAATGATGAACTGTTTATTTTTGAACATGATTCTTTATACACTAGGACTGATTTGCCACAATGTACACAAAAACTGATTTCCATAGTGTAGTGTAAGGCCCCATTCACAATTGCCCATTTGCATTTAGCTTTTCTAAAAGTAGGGGAAGTCTTCTTGGAAGTATAATCAACTTCCCAGATATTTTTTTTCATCTGTTCCTGCTTTAAAGCAGGTTTAGGTGCATTTGGAGTATCTAATTCTGATTCTGGACGCACAGAATTCTATTCTCTCTAAACACAGCTAAACTGACAGCACCAACATGCAGGTAAAGGTACAGTGTGAATGGCACCAATGAAAAATGATTACATGCATTTAGAGATGTCCTTTAAATGCATATAAGTGCTGGTTTGACATGATAGTGTGACTGAGGCCTAATGCCGTGTACACACAAGCGAAATTTCCAACAAAAAAAGTCAGACGGGAGCTTTTCATTGTATATTCCGATCATGTGTATGCCACATCAGACTTTTTACATAGAAAATTCAGACGGACCTAGAAAGAGAACATGTTCTAAATTTTTCCGACGGAACCAATTACTATCGGGAAAACCGCTCATCTGTATGTTGTTTTTCCGACGTACCAAAAACTACGCATGCTCTGAAGACGAGACGGAAGCTATTGGCTACTGCACTTCCTTTTTCTAGCCCCGTCGTATGTGTTGTACGTCACCGCATTCTAGATGGTCGGACTTTGGTGTGACCGTGTGTAGGCAAGACCGTCGGAGAAACCATCAGAGTTTATTCTGATGGCAAAATCGCTCATGTGTACGCAACATTAGAGTGTGCACATTTATCACCTGCCCAATTTTTTTTAAATTACGTTTACGAACAGAAATTTGGATGGAAAAATTGATCTTTTTACATTCCACTGTCAACATCACAATCATGTACATTGTGATATATTTACATGAACTTAGTCATAAATCAATAAGAAACTATTCAGGTATGGATGGTAATAAAATGTGCAGAAATTATACCTTCATACTAACTATACTTCAGAACACTGCAAATAACTTGATTAATGTAAATGATATATTGCCCAAATCATTTTTTTTAGATTTGTACTGTGTACTTTTGGGGAAATTTGCCTTCACTTCCTGTCCCACAGATGCAAAAAAAAAAGAAATTGGAGGAAATCTCCCAATGTGAAAGGAGTTCCCTTCTTAGACAGCTGTCCCTAGAACATATGTGCCCATTGGATAATGTTCAATGGCCAAAGCTTTTTTCGCATAGCTTCTCTTGTGGGTCACAGGGATCTACTTTTCAGCTGACCTCACAAACCGCTCTAGGTTCTGGAAGGATCCCTACAATAATATCAGAATTCACTAAGATGCTTGACCGGCAGCTGGCTCAGCCTCTTAGCATGCCGCTGAAAATCTGAGCCAGCTGCTCCCAGCTGCTCCGAGCCAGGCGCTCCAATAACACTAGAGGGGCAGTGTAGAGAGCAGTGACTGACAGTCACCGCTTTCCGTTTAGAGAAGACCAAGAACTGAGAGATCAGCAGGTTTGGAGTTGGCAGGGGACAGCTACAGCATCAAACTGGTATGTATGTTTGTTGTAAGTAAGTATGTATGTTTTTTTCTTGTTATTTCTTACCTTGACTATTGCAATTCCCTCATGTATAAGATACCAAACATTAACAACATACAAAGCCAGCCACAGTTCTGTGCCTAGCTACATCACCTTCACTCAAGACCTCCTGATCTCTAGCTGCCTTGTCACCTCCTCCTTTGCTTGCCACCAAGACTTCTCCAGAGCCTATCCTATCCTCTGTAAATCCCTACCCTAACCTGTACAACTATTTCCTGTCATGTCTGCCTTTAGGCAATCCCCGAAAAGTCATCTTTTTGGGCAAATGTATCCAGCTTCTAGCTAGCAACTGAATTTTACTTTCTTGATGAACTTGTCCCTACACAGTTTCTACCTTTTGTATCACTTTCCCTTTCTTTTAGCTTGTACGCTCTCACAAACAGGACCCGCTTACTCTCTTCTCCTGAATTGTATTGAACTGTACTGTATTCCTTTATTTTGTAAAGTGGTACACAAACTGTTGGTGCTATATAAACCCTGAATAACAATAATAATAATATAAGTACAATATAATAATAAGGAATTACTATACAAACTCCATAATCAGCATTTAAACACCTGGGGGTCTATTTATAAAAGAATCATCTTACAAATATTAACATGAAAAAGCCAGCCAAACATCGTTCAGACTACATACACAGTATTTAAGCATTTTTTTAAGCCACATTTTGAGACACCTCTCCAAATTTCAACATTAGAGTGTATTTATAAAATCTGAAAAAAAAAACACTAAAATATTGTAGTGACAATGTACACAGTATTTAATCTTTCACTAGACTGCATTTTGAACAAGAGGTATAACAGCTAGCTTTTAATCCAAAAATCAACATAGGCGTGTTTTTTGTTTCATAGAGAAAAGCAAGCAAAATATTTTACTGACTCCATGCACAGCATGTAAGCACTTTTAACAGGCAGCAGTTTAACATTGAGATACCAGACAGGTTTTAATCCTGAAATCACAATAAGAGCGCACTATTTCAGACAATAGCCACAAGTATTTTTGATAGGAGTGGAATGGGCTGCAAACTAGGAGACACAGAGTATAATTTAGCCTACAGCAAACACTATAACTTTGGTAGCTGAGGTCCAGTTGCTGAAACTTTATGATGGTAACTGTGGCAGGCCAGTAGTAGTGGTAGGAGGTGGTAATAGTAGCAGGCCAGCAGCAGCCAAAGGTCCTGGTACTGTTGACAGTTAGATGGTAGTGGTTGTGATTGGGGTTGCTGCGACAGCAGACAAGCAATTTTGTCTCTGTCACAAAAGCAAAATTACACACTGAATGCCTTTACTCACAGCCAGGGCCGGACTTACCATTGGGCTTGACTGGGCTCAAGCCCATGGGCCCCGCGCAATAGGGGGCCCCGCGGGCCCCTCCTGTTTATGTTTTAAATACCGTATCTTCTTTATGTTTTAACCACTAGGCTCCCTGGACTTCCTCCTGTTTACTTCCCCAATGCGCGCCGCTGGGGGCGCGCATCAGGGAAGTTCTGTGTTGGCCGTGTCCCTTGGACACAGCCAATCACAGATAATGCTAAATGGCCAATCACAGCGGCCATTTAGCACTCGATCGCAGTGTCCAATGGGAGATGATCTTATATGTAAACATATGAGATCATCTCTCATCGCTGGCTCTCCCTCCTCACACAGAGACAGCGTCAATAAAAAAAAGGGGGAAAATAAAGTGCCATCTCTCAGTGCCATCTGTCCCCAGTTCCACCTGTCCCCAGTGCAATCTGTCCCCAGTGCCACCTGTCAGTGCCATCTGTCCCCAGTGCCACGTATAAGTGCCATCTGTCATCAGTGCCACGTATAAGTGCCATCTGTCATCAGTGTCATGTGTCATCAGTGCCACCTATTAGTGTCATCTGTCAGGGCCATGTATTAGTGCCATCTGTCATCAGTGCCACATATTAGTGCCATCTGTCATCAGTGCCGTATCAGTGCCATCTGTCATCAGTGCCACCTGTCAGTGTCAGGTGCCATCTGTTATCAGTGTCACCTGTTATCAGTGCCACGTATCAGTGCCATCTGTCATCAGTGTCACGTGTCATCAGTGCCACGTATTAGTGCCATCTGTCATCGGTGCCACGTATTAGTGTCATCTGTCATCAGTGTCATGTATTAGGGCCATCTGTCATCAGTGCCACATATTAGTGCCACGTGTCATCAGTGCCACGTGTCAGTGCCACATATTAGTGCCATCTGTCATCAGTGTCACGTATTAGTAACATCTGTCATCAGTGTCATGTGTCATCAGTGCCATGTATCAGTGCCACCTGTCAGTTACATAAATTATGTAATTTTGTTTAATTGTTTGTTCACAATCGTGATCTCTATTTTTAGTCTCAGTTTATCCTGAATTGTGTAGCTCTAATACATAGCTTGTGTATGTATAATTTTGTTCTATTTAAAGTAATGTATAGAAGGTAGGGCCCGGAAAGTGACTCAAGCCCAGGGGCCCCCACCACCCTAAGTCCTGCCCTGCTCACAGCACACTGGACATAGGGCAAGTCAATAGCTCCAACATGTACTATGCAAGTTTCAGCCAGTGATCCAACATGGACACCCCAAAATCCACAGGTTCCTTGGTTTGAAGGTTTCATTCACCTTAAATCCCAGTTAATCTGAGATCCTAAGATTTGGGCCCTGCTTATGACTTCTACCATCAGCCATGCCTGCCTGCTGTTGTTTAAAAATGTACCTAAAAGAATCGTTAAAGCTGCCCATAAGTGGATCGAAATTCAGCGATTTTTTCAGTTTCTTCAATTAATGTGGAACCATCCCTGTTCAACAGTTTATATTGTTTTGATTGTTAGCTCAACTTCTGTCAAACGGATAAATTTGGTCCCGCTGTTAGAATACAATGTCCCAGTGGGGGATTCCTTCATCCAGCTTTTTTGTGTGGATCTAGGAATCTGTTTATTTTTCATTCAGTCAACTGACAAAGAAAAAAAAACTATTCATCAATGGCCAGCTTAAAGCGGAGTCCCACCCAAAAATGAAACTTCAGCTTATCCGGTTCCTCCCCCCTCTGGTGTCACATTTGGCACCTTTCAGGGGGAGGGGGAGCAGATACCTGTCTAATGCAGGAATTTGCTCCCACTTCCGGCGATAGATCCGCGGTGATCTACACCATATCCAGCCCCTCCTCTGCCCCCCGCTGTCTTCTGGGAGATACACAGATACCAGAAGACATCAGGTACCAGTCAGGACGCACAGCATGACTCTTGTATGCGCAGTAGGGAACCAGGCTTCACTTCCTGATTCCCTTACTGAAGATGCTGGCACCTGCACCTGTGAGCCGAGGGACAGGTCGGCTTCGGGTGAGGACATTGCGGGCGCCCTGGACAGGTAAGTGTCCATATTTTAAAAGTCAGCAGCTGCAGTATTTGTAGCTGCTGACTTTTATTTTTTTCGGAGGAACTTTGCTTTAAGACAGCTACTAACACCCAATGACACAAATACCATTGCGAAACGCGTAGTGGCTGCTGGGAAGATTACGCCATGTCATTATGTAATTTCCGGTCCAGGCGAAAGCGAGGTCTGAGTAGAAAACCGAGTGAAAACGAGGCTTGCAACGCACGCCGATACATGAGACACGCGGTGACATCTATACACCCATACAAACGGCTGGATGAGCTCGGTGCGGGGCTAAGGGCACCATAAAATGTGAGTGTAAAGTCTATTTTTTTAAACAAATTTTAAACAAACAGTGTAAGTGTTTTGTGCAATGATTGCTGTTTGTTTTTTATAAGGATAACACTGCATACCTATAGTGTACTGGGGACAGCAAGGATAAAACATCAAAAGTGGAGTGGTTATCCTTTCTTAAATGAACCAAAGGTGCATTCACACCAATCTCTGGTGAGTGGCTAATTCATGTGGTGGTGGTGTTATCACTGAAGTGGTGGAATAAGCACAAGTAATCACTAAAGAAAAACTGAGAGCACAGGAATTTTATATACACAGAGCATAGCCTGCACGGGATCACCAGTGGAAACTGGCATGTTGCACATTAATTGGACAATATAAAATAGAATTAAATGCATGAATATTTGACGTTTATATTGGTGTTATGTATATGTTGATTGATAGTGTGTGATAATATCATATACTACTGTGCACAATTGTTATTTATATACTATTTGGATTTTTCATTTATATACATATGTTTTTTTAGGGAATCACAAGGTTTATTTCACGATTAAAAATAGTGGTGTACTAATGTTTGATATTGGGGTAGCGATGCCAACACTATTTTTTACCACAATTACGAGTTTCTTTGCGCCTGTGACTCACATAGATCTATTTTGAACAGCTACTGCCACCGCTTCTTTTACTTTATGCAACCTGAGGGTTAGAGGCACCTTTGCTATGAAAGGGCATCCTGCAATTCTCTAGTAAGGAGGCCAAAAGCACCTCTACCAAGTGGTGCATTTTTTGATCCCTCTGTGATAGCAGCATGAGAGCTGCCATTTTCTTGTATCATAGATCCAAAAAAGTGGCCATCCTCTTATTCATGGGCCAGATCTTTGGGGCTTTTGCAGGCACTTCATCATGAATGACCTCATAAATGTCACACATCATCTTGCCTATGGTGTGGGGTCAGCCATCTCTGGGCCTGCTCCTGAAAAGCTGATAACATTTTTGGCCCAGTGTGGCATCTGTCCCCCTGGTATTTTGACTGGGATATTGTGTAGGATTTTAGTTGCTTGTTGGGACTGGTGGCTCTGGCGAGACACTGGATGAGACCACTGAGGCTACTGAGGGGGTAGAGGTGACTAAGCTGTGCAGGACATGGGACAGCACAACCAGCTAATGCGATGTACCCCATCCTGTATCCTACCCAGCTGCCAGCAAATTCAGCTATTGCACCATAAAGAAAATTCTGGAAAATGTGTCTGTGGTCATGTGGACCTTGTCACTAACCATGTGATCCTTTGACATGGAGACATTGCCTTTCACATGCTGTAGAAGGTAGGAATGGCCTTCTGGGTAACAAAAATGGCAGTTGGATTCCTGCCACTGGGGTTCAGCACAGGGCAAAGTAATGGAAGGAGTCAGACTCCAAAAGTTGGAATGGGAGTAGCTGGAAAGCCAGAAATTTTGCCTATCTGGCATTGGAACACTTGACATGGTAGTGATTTGGTGATTTTTCCTTCTGCTTCAGCAGCGGAGGAAGAGACATCTGCCTGGTAGAAGATGCTGCTGGTTATGGCAGGGTTGGGTTTGGAGATTTATGGTGTAGTTCAAGCCTACGCTTGGCCCTGCTCTACTCTATTACTGTGTGGCCTCATTCTAACTGTCTTCCCTGCTTGATATGTTGTAAGGTAACCCTCCCAATCTCCTTGTCATACTTCCATCCCTATAATTTGAAGCCACAGAAGTTGCAACAGATTCAGATAGAGATTCTTGTGGAGGAGAGGGAGAAATGGAAAGAGATCAGTGAAGAGGAAGAGTGTGAGTCATTTCCTGCCAACTGGTATAATTCATGTGCTGCTCCCACAAAGCTTTGTGGTAAAAAATACTGTGTTTTTTCAAGCATGTGGCATCCAAATGCCTGGTAAATTTACCACACTTGATACACTGTCAGCACAAGCTACATTAGAACATCTGTTGCAAACAAATGTGTTGAAAAAGGTACAGACTGATATGCTTAATGGAGTAGCCTAGGAGGTAGTAGTGGCCTGCACCCAGAGGGCAAATCAGTAGGAGAGTGGAATAGGATGGTTGCTCCCTTTACTCCTCTATAAACTGCCCCTGTACAAAATCCTGCCTTGCTACTTATATGTATATAATTCACATTCCAACAGTCATTGGCCCCTGGTTTCCTGCAGCTGCATGAACATCAATGGCAATTGCTGCTCCCTGTCTGTTGTCTCTTTCCTCAACATCGCATAACAAGAATTCTTTACAATACTCCTACATCAAGTAACTCACACTGTGCTGAAATAATTCAGCTAACTCCTCTATGCCAGTTTGTGGGGCAATGGCGGGATTAGTTGTAAAGGAGGAGGAAGGAGAGGGCACAAATAATTTTCAGCTGCTGGGAGAAATGTGCTGCTCGGCACCTGGGATGAAAAGCAGGATGAGGAATGCTTTGTTAGCCACTCCAAACCTCTTATATTAGTTCTGGCTCTAAAGCACATCCACTGATGGAAAGAAAAGGTAGATACCTTATCTTTTAATAATGGAACTAAACTCTCCTATCCTTTACAGCCAAGGTGTCAGGAACCATGAATCAGAACTGAGATAGAAATGCAGTAAAAATCGTGACCGGATGTGAGGTGCGGTGTGGGTGAGAGGAATGTGAGAGCGTGTATGTGCTCATCTCCACCCTCCGTCCCATGGAGAAGCTGAAAATGCCGAGACCCGTGACTGCCTTTTCATAGCGGCACACTGCATCCAGCCCGGAGATCCCCGAGATTAACCCGAGGCATCTAGCACAGTCAGGCGGCACATCTAGTGCAGAACTGTAGCGTGGCTATACGGAAACAACCGAAGCGGGCCGAACGTGACGTCACACGCTATCCCCTGCCTCGCCGCCAGTGAGAGAGAGCGGCGGGACATTCAGACCTGCATGCCGGTTCTTGGAGCTGTACACACCGCGGAAGGGAGAAGATAAGACACCGGAGGAGGGGGGGATCCCCAAGGAGACTCTCAGTCTGTCTAAGAGAGGTGAGAAGACACTGCATAATTTACTCCCCCCCCCCCCTCATTGCAACTAGCGGATCGGTGCATTTTTTTTTTCTCTGCTTCCCTGCTGCTAAAAAAAAAAGGGGAAAAGGAAAAAGAAACATATAAACTGTGATTGTGTGATTTGCACATTTGCCTAGCGTTGATCTTGTGTCGCTTCACTTGAGGATTGTTAGAGACACAGGATAAGAGGTGTTGTGCATGTTACCCGGCTTCTGTAAGACAGAACCCTGAGGTCTGGGGTTTTTTTTTTTGGCTACGCTGTGCATGGGTACTGGCGTCCTCCTAAACTCCTTTTTAACCGTAAACGCAGTCTGAGGACTGATACTCGCCAAATTTAAACTGTGTGAAAACATTGTGATGTGCATATCTGCCTATTACATGCTCTGCTGCAATTAAGGACTGCAAATAGAAACGCTGTGGTGTGCATATATACGTGAATATACGTGAATACATACGTACCCTCCTGTACTTGTTTCCTCCTTTTTTCTCAACCACTCTGGCCCGGTCATAGGCTGTGATTTACATATAGGACTGTCCCCCTTGTTCTGCTTTTTGGCTCTCTCCCCCCTTTTTTTTTTTTTTTTTTTTTTTTTTTTTTTTTTAAGGGCCACCAGAGGACTGCTTTTCATAAAATTTATCCTAAAGCCGGTATTTGACTGGGTCGGACCCCAGAGGGGCCCAGGGGGGGCAACATGTCAGCAAGGAGGAGAGGGGAAGAGCAGGCCAACCTGGAGAGTGTTGGGACACAATCATTAAGATCAGCCAAGGATAAGGAAAAAGGGTCCCAGCCCACATTAACAAACGGGGCATCAGCAGCTGTAGCAAAGTTGGAAAAGTATGCCCATACCCCAGTCCATAGTCCAACCAAAGGGGGACAGCAAATCCAGGCGAAAGTGTCAAATGACAGAAAGAGCCAAGGGCAAATAAACAACCAGACAGTCGCTGCGGGGGCCGCTATAGGAGGTGCAAAGAGCACAACCAATAAAAATGTAGGAGCCCCTGGAAAATCAGATTTGGCTTCAGCTCAGGCACCAACGGCTGAAGGAGAGCCGACACTAAAGGACGTACTGGCGGCAGTTAACACATGTAAACAGTCCCTAGGGGAGTTATGTGACCAAATGAAAAATATTAAAGAGGAACTGTCCCTGATGCGCCATGAGCTGGAAAGAACGGCTGACAGAATAACAGCAGCAGAAGGGAGAATCAGCCAAATAGAGGATGACATGTTAGAGGGAGAGAAGGGTGAGAGAGAAGAGGGTAGAGGAGGAAGGGAAGAGAGTAAGAGGAGAGTAGGAGGATAGGAAGAGAGAGGAGAGAAAGTAGAGATAGGAGGAGGCGGTAGAGGTCGCGGCCATAGACGTTTCGGGTTCGTCTATTTTTGCGACCCCATTTGCGACTCGCGCGCGCGGGTGCGTCGTGCGGTCGCGCTCGCGCCGGTAGCTTTTCGATCTCTGTTCCTGACTCTGCGAGGTCTCTATCTTCTGTAACTTCCTTTCCCCGTTTGTCGGGGTGTAAAATCCCTCTTAACCGGCCTACTATACTCTCCTCTTTATCTTCTTTCTCTAGCTTATTATATCTTTTCGAGCTTGCGCTTCTCCTCTCTTTCTCTCCTCTCAGCTGTTATTCGCTACTACTCGCTTGCCGCTCTTTTCTCTAAACTCTTTCGCTACTTGCCTCTCGCTGCAGCTGCTAACGTTTTTTGTCTTCGTTCTTACTCTTCTTCTAGCTCTCGCTTCTTTATGCTCTCTCTTACTTTCTCTCTCTCTTCTTGTTTGTTTCTTCTTTTCTCCTTTTTCTTTTAACTTCCTCTTCTTACTCTTTTCCTGTAGTATCCTGCTCTTCTACTCTCTAGTTGGTCTTCTCTTTCGCTCTACTAACTTTCTTCTTTTTCTTCATCAACCTCTCTCAACTTTATAACTCTTTACTCTTCCTCCTTAACTCTCTCTCTCTTGCTCGTAACTTTCTTCAGTTCGCTCTTCTCGTTCTTCTTTTTCTCTGCCTCTTTCTCTTTTTTCCTCTCTCTCTTTTTCTCTTCTCTTACTTTCTTAACTCTTAACTCTTTTCGCCTCTTCGGCTTATGCTACCTCGTTCTAATTTTCTTCGTGTTTCATTCTCTTCTTTCTTCCTCTTCTTATCTCTCCTATCACGTCTGTATTCTTCTCTCTCTTTCACGATTTCTACTTACTGCCTCCCTTTATCTCTCCTCTCTCTTTTGACGTACGTTTCTTCTACTTTTTAACTTTCCTCTTCTTCTTTTTCTCTCCTCCTCTCGCCTTTTTCTTTCTCCATCTCTTACTCCTTTCTTCTTCTTACTTTACCCTTCTTTTCTTATTACTTTCGTACTAACTCCTTCTTCTTTCCCCTTCTGCCTTTAACGTCGCTTACCTCTTCTTTTACTCTCTTTAACTTCTTTTCTCCTCTTTCTTTCTTGCTTCTTTCCTCTACTCCTCCGACTCTAGCTATGACTATTCTGTTGTTTCTACTCCTTCTCTCTCTAACTTTTTCGTTTCGCGACTTCTCACTTCTTCTCGTCTTTTCTCTCTCTCTGTTACTTCTTCCTCACTGCGGTCGTACTCTCTCTCACTTAACTCTCTCTCTCTTCCTTCTTACGGTGCTCCTTACTTCTTCTTTCCTCTTCTCTTATTTTTCTTGCGTACTCTTTTCTTTTCGTCTACTCTTTCGTCTCTCCTCTCTGTAACTGAATGTCCATTTTTCTTCTTTCTTTCATCTGTCTTCTCTCGCTACTTCTTTTCTCTTGTTTTGTTCTTTCTCCCTCTCTTACTCTTTTACTATATCTTCTAACTCTCTTTCTTTTAGTTCCGCTTTAACGACATCTCTGCTTGCAGTATGTCTCTTTCGTTTGTACTTGCCCCGCCACCGTGCTTCTGTGGGTCGTAACTTACTCCTCTGCTACGTCTTCCACGCGTACTGTCTTCCTCTTCTCTCTCTCTTTCGCTTCCCGCTGTCTTTTCTGTGCTTTTCTCTCTCTTTCCTTTCTCTCTCTTTTAACTCTTTTTTCTGGCGGCTAACTGCTTCTCTTCTTCGCTTCTTTTCCCTCTCTCTTGCTTTCTCTACGATTCTTCTACTCTTGCTTCTCTCTCTCTCATCTACTCTCCCGACTCCTTACTTGCCTCTCTCCTGTTTCTCTTACTACTCCTCTCGTTTTCTCTCTTCTTTTTTACTTCTCTTCACTCGTTTTACTGTCTCTTTCTTCTTTGCGTCTTACTCTCCGTGCTCTTACTTACTACGTCTTGACTGTCCTTCTTCTCGTCTCTCTTCTTCTCCTTTGACTGTGTACTCGTCTGCGGTCTTTTCACTTTTGAGCTTCTCTCTTCTCCTTCGTCGCGGCTATTCTCGACTCTCTCTTCTAAACGCTCTCCCGTACCCACCGCCTTTTCGTCTTTCCACTCGTTCCTCTTATCTACTTTTTTTCCTCGCTCTCGCTCTCTGCTCGTTCTTTCTTACTGCTATAACTCTCTTCTTACTGTTTCGTTCTACTTCCTCTTTCTTTGCTTCGATAACCCTTTTCTTCTTTACTCAGCTCTCTCTCAACCTCTACCTCTCTGTCTCTACTAAACTCTCTCTATTTGCTGGTCTTGCTCTTCTGGCGTACTCGTCTCGGCTCTCTCTTTCTTTCTACTCTCCTCTCCTTTTCTCTTCCTCTTACCTCTTCTTCTTTCTTTCTTTTCCTCTCTGACTTCTTCGTCTTCTCCTCTTCTCACTCTTAACTTTCGCCTTACTTGTCTAACTCGCTGTTATCTTTTAACTCTTGCGTCGCGCTCTTCTATCTCGCCTCTTCCTCTCTCTTTGTGTTCTCTTGTCGTTTCTCTCTACTTTCTCTCTTCGCTTCTGCTCCTGCTGCTTGACTGCTGTAACTCTTGCCTTACGTGTCTCGCCTCTCTTACGGGCGCTTTCTTCCTACCTCTGTCCTCTCACATTCTCTGTCTCATCTCTGTCTTATACTCCGTCTCTCTCTGCTCTTTCTTTCGTAAATCATTCTTTCTTTCTCCGCTTTCTTCACTCTTCCGGCGTCTCTCGCTGCTTTCCGACTACTGCTAACTTCTCGCTCTGCCTCTGTTGTCTTTCTTACTCTCTTCTCTCTCTTTACTCTCTCTTTCTTTCTCTCTTGTACTCGGGTACGGTCCTTTTTCCTTCTCTTGCCTACGGTCTTTTTACTCGTCGTCTTTTGCTTCTTCGCACTTTATCTCTCTTGCGTCTTTGTTTCTAACTCTATCTTTTTTGCTCTATCTCCTTTTCCTGTTAGTGCTGACGTTTAACTCTCCCTCTCACTTGTCCTCTCGCTGTTTGACTTCTCGCTACTTGCAGAAACGTAGAGCAGATTTTATAGAAATCAAACGCAAACTTCAGAAATTTGATGTTACTTATGCTTTACTGTACCCAGCTAGACTAACGTGTGGTAGCAATGGGAGAGTTCTGATCTTTTCTGTCGCTCTCGCTCTCTCTTTTGTACTCCTTTACGGATTTTTCTTCTCTTTACCGAACTCTCTTCTCTTTATTTCTTCTTTCGTTTCTCTGAACCTGATACTACTTACTACTTCGTCTCTCTCTTCTACTTACGCGTGCCTCTAGCGCTTCTTCGCTTCTCCTCCGCTTCTACTTACTTGTTTACTCTTTGGTCTACACTTCCAACTGACTCTTCTTTCTTCTTCGTAACCTCATCTCTCATTGGCTCGCTTCCTTCTACCGCCGTAATTCTCTCTGATTCTCTCTCTCTCTCTTTCGTTGCTCTCTTCTCTCTTTCTCTCTACCCTCTTCGCTACACTCTCCTTTTTCTCTCCTTTCTTGCCTAAACTGCTCGCACCCAATAAGCCAAGAGGAAAACTGGTCCACTTTCTTGTTTTTTACTCTTTTCTATGGAGAGCGTCTCTCTCCTTTACAGACTCCTTTCTTCTTTTCTCTTTCTTACTTCTCTCTACTCTCTCTATTTCCTCTTCTTTCTTCTCCTCCTTTCCCTTACTTTTCTCTTTTTCTCATTCGAAGGGGACAATGTGAGGCTGGTAGGTTGCCTCCTTTCTTCTTTCTCCTCGGGCGCGGCTCGTACTCTTTTTCTCCATAATCTCTCTCTCATGGACAAAAGTGAAGGATCGGATCCAATTGTATTTATGGAAAAGTGGCTTTTTGGAAGAGAACTCGCCTCTCTCTTCTTCTCCCCTCTATCGTTTCCTTCTCATTCTCCTACTCTTCCTTCTCTCTTCTGATACTTACTACTCCTCTGTCTTCTCTTCTTCATCGTAGTCTGTCGCTCTTCTCAATCAAACACGTCTCTCGATTCGCCTTTACTGCTCTACCCTGGGTGTTTCTGCTCTCTAACTCTTATTCTCTCTTCTCTACGTTCCACCGCTCTATCTGTGAACTTCTTCCTTTACATTTCTCTTCGCTCTGCTTTACTTTCTTCAATCTTCGTTTCTTTTGCTTCAGACTCGTCGCTTTCTTTCTCTCGAACTCGGTACTCCTACTCTCCTTCTTTTCTTCGCAACCTCAGTAACTTCGTACTTCGCTCTTTTACTCGGCCTCTTCTCGCTTTTCCTTTCTTTCTCCGTGCGCTTGTTCGGCTTTTCTTCTTCTCGTTTCTGTCGAAGGCTTTCTTCTTGCTCTCTCGACTTCTACGCGCTGATCTTTCATTCGCCCTCTCCTCCTTTATTTCTAACTTGCTCTGCTTTCTTTTTTTTCTATCTCTTCGCTATACCGTGGTTCTCTTGTAACTTTTACTTTTCCTTTCTGCGCTTTGGCTACTCTTTCTTTTCTATCGGTCTCTCGCTCTTCGCTGCTCTTTACTCCTTCCCCGTCGCTACCTCTAACTTTCTTTTTTAACTTCATTCTACGATTTCTTCGAAACATCAACGTTTTCTCTCTTTTTTATTTCTCTCTTCCTGCTCTTCGCTGCTTCCTTTTTCCGGCGTCTTTTATAAACCTCTACTTTCTTCTTGCTTCCTGCTATCTCTGTCTCAGTTGGCTTCGCCTAACTCCTCGCTTTGTTTCTTTTTTTTGTTGTCTAAGTCCGCTTTGCTTCTCTCTCTAACTTAGACAGGCTAACGCTAACTTACTTTTTTTCTTTTTCTATTCTTTTCTTTTGTTCATCGGCGTTCTTTTTTTTCTTTCCTTTTCTCTCTTCTCTCTTTTCTTAAACAAACCACCCTGTTATCTACTCTTACGTCTCCGTCTTACTCTCTCTCTACTACTTCTTTTCGTTCCTACGTTATTCCGCGCCTACTACTTTTTTCTCTCTTTGTGTTCTTCTCGGACGCTACCGTTTCTGCTCTGACTTCTCTGTGCTTTCCTCTTTCCTCTCTGCGTCTCATCTGTTTATCCTCCTTCTCTTCTCTTACTTACTACTCTTCTACTTTACTCTAACTTACTGCTGCTTCCTGCTTTCTCGTGCCTCTTCTCTTTCTTCCTTCTCTGCTCTACACGTCTTAATTTGCTTACTCCGACTTACGGCCTACGTCTCTGTTGTTCTTACTCTATCTCTCTGTCCTTTTTTGCTTTTCTAATCCTGCTCACTCGTAAATCCGACTTGGCTTTTCTGCTCGTCTTCTCCCTGCTCTCTGCTGCGGCCTTGTCAAGCTACGCGTCTAGTCGCGTCTTTGCTTACCGCGGCTCTCTGCCGTTCTTTGCTCTCTTGTTACTAACTCTTTATCTTTACTCCTTTCCTCCTTCTTCTCTCTCTTTTCTCACTTCTTCGGAATCTTCGTTTCTCTCTCTTTGCTTTTAAAACCCAATAAAAGAACAATCAGATAAATTTGCAGGAAAACTGGACGAAATGGAGAACAGACTCCGAAGGGACAATGTGAGGCTGGTAGGCCTCCCGGACAAAAGTGAAGGATCGGATCCAATTGTATTTATGGAAAAGTGGCTTTTTGGAAGAGAGACTTTTTCACAACAGTTCTCAGTTGAAAGGGCGCATAGGGTCCCGTTTAGACCCCCCCCCCAGGGAGGGCATCCTAGATCTATACTAATGAAATTCTTGAACTTTAAGGACAAAGTTATGCTCCTCCGCAGGGCTAGAGAGATGGGGAGTATTTTTTACAAGGGAGTCAAAATCTCACTGTACCCTGATTTTTCACCTGACTTGCAGAAACGTAGAGCAGATTTTATAGAAATCAAACGCAAACTTCAGAAATTTGATGTTACTTATGCTTTACTGTACCCAGCTAGACTACGTGTGGTAGCAATGGGAGAGACTTTTTTTTTTGACTCCCCAGCAAACGTGACTACATGGTTGGAAGACCGGAAAGATCAATTAATGATTAAAACGAGGGGATGATGGGTTTGGGGATAGAGGAATAAATATAGAGGGATGAGAGAGGAGGTGTCTCAGGGGAAAATATACGCACAGGGATCAGAGGGTGGAAAGAGCCATATAGCACAAAAGTAAGGAATGAATGGGCGGGGGGAGGGGCAAAACACAGTTGTCAATGTGTGTAAGGATGGGGGTGGGGTGGGAGGAGGGGGGAGGGTGGGAGTGGATTTGTATATAAGCATAGGGGGGGGGGGGGGGGGGGGAAGTTTGTGGGTAAAGGGTGTGTGGTAACGGTCACAAAAGAAGTCCTTAGGGATAACCTAGAATGGTATAAGGGGGGAGGGGGGGTGAAAATGCAACGAAGTAAAACACGGGAAAAATATTTAAGTTACACGGAAGTAAGCAGTAAGCTAAAAATATTGTCAGATAAACACTTAGAAAAAAGATTAGCACTTTTTCACGTAGAGAAGAATATTAAGACAGGTGAAAGATTTTTTTGTTCACACGGGGTATTCCCTCTGGTTAAAGGCTTGGTTACCTTGCCCTTTCTTCTCATCTCTCCTTTGTTTTTGTTTTTTTGTTTTTTTTTTATTTCTTTTACTTTTTATATGTTATTATTCCTCTCTTCCGGGTCCTACGTAGCGGTAGGATGGGTGAGCATCACAGTACAAGTATAGTATAAGTATAAGATGGGATCAATTGACCTCTGCATTAGAACCTTCTACCCCTTATAGTTTTCCTCTCCTCTAACAAGGGCAGGGGGATAGAGTACCTGGGACATAGCATTCTCTTTCTGTGTACATATCCTCTTTCCCCCTTTTCCCCCTCTTTCTTCCCCTTTTTTTTTTTTTTTTTTTCTCTCTCTCCCACGTTAAAGCATGCAGACTAGGATACTGAGTATTGGCTCCTGGAATGTACGGGGGCTGGGCACACCGGCAAAGAGAGCAGCAGTGGTAGAGACCCTGGAGAGGAGTGGGGTAGGACTGATCTGCCTACAGGAGACGCACCTAACTCAAGACTCTAAGTTACAAAACCAAAGCAAGAAATATCAATGTCAATTCCACTCAGTCCACACCTCTTATTCAAGAGGAGTGGCTGTGATGGTAAGGAAAGAGTTGGGGTTTTCCTGTCGGCAGATCAGTATAGATAGAGATGGACGGTATATTTTTTTGCACTGTGTAATTGAAAACCGAGAATATGTTCTAGCAAATATTTACATTCCCCCTCCGTTCAAACTTGATGTAATGTATAGGCTATTGGAATTTTTAACAGACAAAGTTGGGGTACCGGTTATAGCAGTAGGGGACTTTAATGAGGTTATCAATAGAAAACTTGATAGGTTCCCACTGGGTGTACATGGCCAGAAAGTAGATGAGAGTCGATTATATCAGTTCTTACAGGAAGCAGGGCTCTTTGACATGTGGAGGTCGCGGAATCCAGGTGTGCTGCAATTCTCATGTTACTCAAGCTCCTACTCCACGCTCTCAAGGATAGACCTAGCCTTGGGAAACGAAGAAGCATGCCAAACCATAAGGGATATAGAATATCACCCTAGAGGAATATCTGACCATGCACTATTGGTTGTCTCAATAAACTTAGAAGGGAAAAGATCCCCTGTAGTATGGAAAATGAACCCAGTGTGGTTCGAATTAATAGGGGACCCAAATGAGGTGTTATTTAAACTCGAAGAATTTATAAAATGTAATAATGAGTCGGTGACAAAAGGAATAATGTGGGACGCATTGAAGGCGTATCTAAGAGGTATTCTTATTCAATCAGTATCAAAAATTAAAAAGACCACAAGGGAATGGGAGAGTAGGATTAAGAGAGAGCTGATGAAAGCAGAGGGAGATTACGTCAATAACCCCACACCGGATACACAAAGCGTATGGCTAACTAAACAACAGGAATATAAAGATATAGTCATCAAGAAATCAGAGAATAAGAGATTGTTCCAGAAACAGCTAGCTTACGGAGAGGGGGAAAAAGTTGGGAAAATGTTGGCACATTTAGTGAGAACCAATTCTCCTCCCTCCAGCGTCCCTGTGATCAAGACTGAAAAAGGTGAAATATCATCTAAAAAGCCAGTAATTACAGAAACTTTTAGATTATATTATGAAAAACTGTATAGATCGCGCGGGACGGTGGAGGAAGGGGAAATGGACATATTCTTCAGAAACGTTGATATTCCGGTTCTCACAGATGAAGAAAGAGGGATAATGGAGGCACCGCTAACGTTGGAGGAAATCCAACTGGCGGTGAAAGAAATGGCCAATCAGAAATCACCAGGACCAGACGGCCTCCCAGTAGAAACCTATAAACAATATGGGAAAGTACTATTGCCAGAGCTTCTTAAGGTATTCAATTGGGCGAAAGAGGAGGGGATGTTGCCAACGTCTATGACGGAAGCAACAATAATAGTTCTACATAAGGAGGGGAAGGACCCGCTAGAGACTAAGTCTTATAGACCTATTTCCTTGCTCTGTGCGGATGCTAAAATACTTGCGAAAGTTATGGCAATCAGACTAAATAAAATTATCCCTAGACTTATACACCCGGACCAAACAGGATTTATCCCCTGTAGATCCACCAGTATAAATATCAGGAGACTGTATCTCAATATGCAGATACCAACAGAGGATACAGGGACAAGGGTGGTTATGGCCCTAGATGTGGTCAAAGCTTTTGATAGTTTAGAATGGGGATACCTATGGCGTGTTTTAAGGGAATTTGGATTTGGCCCCTCATTCATTGAATGGATTAAAACCTTGTATACGGGTCCCAGTGCTAAAATCAGGGTTAATAATGATTTCTCTGACAAAATTCAATTAGAGAGGGGGACAAGACAGGGGTGCCCATTGTCCCCCTTGCTTTTTGCGCTGGCAATGGAGCCGCTGGCCAGCGTAATTAGATCAGATACGAACATACAGGGGTTTAGAAGAAAGGGGGGAGAAGAGAGAATCGCATTATATGCGAATGATGTCCTCCTCTTCCTGGGGGATGCGGAGCAATCCCCCAGGCAGGTGATGAACATCCTCATAGATTTCGGGAAAATTTCGGGGCTGACCATAAATTGGGAAAAATCTGCACTAATGCCTATAGACCCCTTAGGGAACCAGAGGACACCGGATAGCCTACAGCTAGAGGTGGTCGAACAAATTAAATATTTAGGTGTAAATATAAAGAAGAACCCTAATAATTACATCAATGATAATATCGTACCTTTGCTAGCTAAATTTAAATCTAAAATTGCAATTTGGAGACGCCTCCCATTATCGGTGGCAGGGAGATGTAATTTGATTAAGATGCTGTGGCAGCCACAGCTTCTGTATCTGATGCATAACTGCCCGACATGGATAGATAAAAAATGGTTCAGGAAAATCGACACGCTGTTTAGAGAACTTATATGGAAAGGATAGGTTTACAAATACTACAACTAGGAACAAGAAAGGGCGGGATGGCACTGCCGCATCCACGAAGCTACTTCCTAGCCGCCCAACTGCAACATATAGGGGGGGTTGGAGGAAGTAATAAGGATCTAATGATTGCAGGTACTCCGCACAGATCAATAATAGAGGCTCTTGAGGCAAATTAATTTTGTTATAGAACCCCCACGGTGAGGCTTGGGTTAAAAGTCTGGAAAGCATTAAAAGCAGTAAAAGGGTTGGAGGGCATGACAAAACACACCCCCCTCTGGAATAACAAAAACCTGCAGGAAGTGGAGAAGGTAGGGAAGAGTAAAGAGTGGGAGATAAAGGGGATAGTTAAGCTAGTTCAGCTATACGAGGGAAAGACACTAAAGACATTCACCGCATTAAGAACAGACTATGACCTACCGAAACACTCATTCTATAAATATCTACAAATTAGGCACGCCTTAAACAGGCAATTTGCGAAACAAGGACCAAACTGGGTCAACTCTCCGGTATATCAAAAATAGGCTCCCAAGACAAGACCAAAGGATTCATAGCAGAAATTTACCCATATATATGCGAAGGCAGTGTAGAAAGTCCAGCACGACTTAAGAGCAGGAGGAAGTGGGAAAAAGAATTTGGAACCCTGTCACATGAACAATGGCTGAGAATACTTGAGAAGGGACACATGGTGTCGGTCTCGCCCGCACAAAGGGTCTCATACCTGATGTTATTACACAGGACATACTACACTCCTAAGAGACTCTTTGATTTCGGGTGGAGAAAGGACGCCAGGTGCCCCAGGTGTCAAGACACTGGGGACCTAGCACATATGATATGGAAATGTCCGAAATTGTTTCGTTACTGGTCAGAAATTCTCGATACGCTGAACACAGTGTACGGCGCGAGGTTAGAAATGAGTCCCAGACTGTGTATACTAGGTCTGGACGAAGGAATAGTAGGAGGCCCCTGGGTAACCAAAGCAGTGATGAGATGTCTATTCCAGGCAAGAAAGTTAATAGCGCAAAGATGGCAGGCCGAGAAACCCCCAACGGAAAGAGAATGGGCGAGATTAATAACAGAAACAATATGGAGGGAAAGAACGGTATACACGAGGAGAGGAAATATGAAAGAATTTGTAAAAATGTGGAAAATATGGATGGATAAGCAGGGATGCCCAATGTAATGGATAAGGGGGTGGGAGACTAAACGGGGAAGAATACCGTATAGGTAAAATAGAGGGGACAGAGAGAGCATAAAGGTAAGGGGAATGGGACAGGAAAAGAAGGGAATACAGTAGAAGTAACAAAGGAAAGGTGGGAGGTATAAAACAACTACAGGTTAATGGTAATTTTTTTAGCAAACTGTGAGAAAACGAGTTTATGGAAATTAAATGTGTGTATGTATTTTGTGTTTTTTTTTTGTATGAAGAAAACAAATAAAGATTATATAATTTAAAAAAAAAAAAAAAATCACACTTTTAATGTAATGGTAAAAATGGTACAGATCAGTAGACGTGGTAAAAACATAAGCCATGATTGGAAGCCAATTCATGTGGTCAGACAAGCCAGTAATCAGGAAACCAGAGATCAGCATAGTCGGAAGCAGAAGAACAGGATCAGGAACCAGAAGGGACGTCAGCCAGGCAAAGTCTTTCACAGGAGAATCTTCCGATATGTTGACCGAGGCGAAGGTAGGAAAGGAATGAACAAGGCAGTTAAAATAGCCAGAAGGGGCTGGCTGTAGGCCAGACTGACAAACAGGTAATGATCACTGGGTAAGCCACTGTGGAAACCATAAATGCTGACAATTATCTGACAGCTGAGAAGCCTGAGGACAGAGAAGAGAGCTGCTGAGAGCCCAGCCCTGACACAAGGAAGCTGCCATCTTGACCTCTGTTTGATCTGTGGTTGCTATGGTACTGCATGTGTGATCAGTTATGACACCAACCATTTGATGGCTTGACAGTTCGGTTAGGAGCTGACATAAGCACACTAGTAACTGTAACAATTATGATTCCATGTATGCCTTAAAATGGTTCTAATCCTCAGGAATGAAATAGGAACAAAGCATATCCTTCTATGGAGTAAATGTGTCTCAATTACGAGCACTGGGGTTGATTTTCTAAAACTGGAGAGTACAAATTCTTGTACAGTTCTGCATAGAAACCAATCGGCTTTTTGTCAAAGCTTAACTGAACAAACTGAAGTTGGAAGCTGATTGGCTACCATGCACAGCTGCACCAGATTTTGCACTCTCCAGTTTTAAGTAAATCAACCCCACTGTGTTAAGTGTCATTTCTGTCTGCTGCTTCATTTATTGTACTATCAGCATGAATCACTTCTGACAAGTTTTCCTGACTCCAAGAGAAAAAAGGTGACAGGGGAGGCATCTCCTGCTGATCGACGTCCTCAGCTGTGTTCATGTGTAATGTGTGAAAGAGGGGGGGGGGTGTCTCATGGTTTTGCACAGAGCAGCCCCAATCCTCCTCTTCTCATGTCCCCCACTGGCATTCCTTGCCCCTCTCCCTATCCCTGCTGAATGCCCACACAGATCATGACTTGGCCCCTCTCCCTCCTCACCTGCTGTAATGTCAGCTATGACATAGTGATCACATGCAGGTTGAAGGTTTAAAAATATGCTGGCGCATACAAAATAAGCCTTTTGTCTGCTGATGAATAATGCCACCTTCAGGCTGCAGTGGCATCTGCAGTCAATGCCATCTATTTAACCCCTTAAAGTGATTGTAAAGTCTCACTTTTTTTCTAAAAAAATAACAAACATGTTATACTTACCTGCTCTGTTGCAGTGGATTTGCACAGAGCAGCCCTGAGCCTCCTCTTCTCGGGTCCCTCTTCTGTGATGCTGGCCCCTCCCTCCTGTTCAGAGCCCCCACAGCAAGCAGCTTGCTATGGGGGCACCCAAGCCAAGTCACAGCACCTTGTGTCCATTCAGACACAGAGCCCCGACCCAGCCCTGTCACCTCTCTCTCTTGATTGGCTACCTGACTTTGATTGACAGCAGTGGCAGCCAATGGTGCCGCCACTATATATCAGGAGAGAGAATCTTGGACGCCTGAGACACTCGTGGACATCACTGGATAGAGAGGGAACTCAGGTTAATGCATAGAAAGCAGATAAGATTAAAAAATCCCTTTAAGGACAAAGGCAAAACAAATCTTAAAGTGGTTCTAAAATCAAACAGTTTTTTTTTTTTACCCTAATTCACTCCCAGCATTAGGTTAAAACACTCTCCACTAACTATTTCCCCCATCCCATCCTTAAACATCTAACTCCTCTCACTGATCCAACCCTGTCCGGGCTGCATCACCACTCACTTCTTGGTCGCACAGGAGACACTGAGGGCAACTGTCTCCTGTGAGGGGGGGGGAGTGGGTGGGGTTTACCAGCACTGTGTGTTTGTCTAGGGATGCACACAGCCCGACTCAGGGGTATGCCCGAACTCCCACCCATAGGAAGAAGGAGCAGACAGCGTTGGAGGGGTAATGCCAGGAGGTAAAGGACCATTCTGTGCAATATTGTTGCACAGAACAGACCAGCAAAACTTTTTTTAACTTTAAATAAAATAAAAACTTTAATGCCTGAAAGCAGTTTAGCAACTTTGACATGTGTTAGTAAAACTGTACATCATTGCAGTGACTTAGTATATGCAGGTGAAGAATACCTAATGGATATCTACAGATATCCAGAACAACTAAAAACTGCATTCAGGGCACTGTGTTGTTGGCTCATACTGTAATTTAGGGGCTGAATGTCCTGCAGATCATCAGGTATTTTTTAACTCAATATTAAAGAGGAAAATATGGAGAATGTGTATGTATTGCGCACGGGAGTCACAGACCGTAGCACGGAGCTCTGAAGGGACGGCACGGGTATACCGTCCCTTTAGTAATACTTCATATAACCAACGCACACTTTCCTGGATGAGCTCTCAAGTTTGGGTGCTGTAGCAACAACCAGCTGAATACTGGTTCAAGTCACAGTGAAGATGTTTGCCAGCACACCATGGAACAACATAAATAGCGTCCAAACAGGTAATGTATTGCATGATCACAACACATGCAATCATGCAATAAATTACCCGTTTGGACGCTATTTTTTTCGTTCCATGGTGTGCTGGCAAATATCTTCACTACTCTCCCTTTAGAGCGCATGCGCCGGTGACGTCACCGGCTGCATGCAGTGTGAATATCTCCTAAACCGTGCAGGATATTACTATTACTTCCACTTTAATACTGTAATTGTCAGATACAGTTACATATTATTATTATATGTTTGCACATTTTCAGCCTATAATGAAGAGGAGCATCTTTATTTTTCATAAAAACTGTTTACCAATAATAAAAACTTCACATGACTAATCCAAAAATTAATAAGTTTAGGTAAGCAAATTAACCATATTTATTTTCAAGTTTATATTTTACAACCTTTATAGTAGAACAATTGTTAGTTTCTCTTGTTCTAACGTGCCTGGAACATTAAAGTAGAAATCTGCTTCAAAAAGAAGGCCACGTCAGGTCTAAATAATAGCTTCCAGTTTGTTGCCTGCCTTTGTTGTCAAGGATACGAAGAAGTGGAAAACCTAAAAACCCAGTGACCTGTAATTTGCCACCTCAACCTTTGCAGCAATGAAAAGATAAAGATCAAGGATGCTAGTTTTTCAGCTATCCAGCTGTAGGCAGAACTATTCACAATATAGCCATCAATAATGTTTGTGCTTTTGTTTTCATGTAATTATCTTAGTGTGTGCACCCAAGTGTACTATAGATTAGCACAGCTTTTCTGTATGGCCTAGAAAATTGGTCAGCTGGCCATTTTTTAATCACTGCCAAGAGGAGAATACTTACTTTTTTATTTTTTTATTTTAAACAAACTAGTCTACACATAATAATAAAGTCCAATTAAAAATGTCATTAAAAAAAAAAAAAAAAAAAAAAAAGGAACAATAAAAGCTAAATTTTTAGGTCAAAATTAGTTTAGAACATTCAAGCTTACAAAAAAACACAAACTAACCGCTTGTGTGATAAAAGGATACAATCTTGCCACAGAGTAACTTTTTTTCTCATGCCAATTTCCAAAATCCTCTTTGCTATTAGAAAAACAGCAATGTATCCATAGCTTTGCAGCTTTCTTAGCTTTCTGCTTCAGATTGAGCATCTTTTTATTAGAGTAAAAAGCAAATAGAAAGCACATGGGCATTGTGACATACCATAGAGCAGTGCTTCTCAACCTTTTTTCAAAGCACCCTTTAAAATTCTGAACAATCTGGAGGCACCCCATTTAAAAATAAAAAAAACGGGAAGTAATAGTTCTACACATTGCAGCAACATCCACACATGCAGGTACTTTGGGAGGAGAAGAGCTACCGTAATTACTAGAGACTACTAGACACAACGAACTTCAATACTTCTGTTGTGAACTGTGAGGATAAAATGCTTCACTGTCTCAACAGCTACAGATGCCAGTGAACATTTTAAAACTTATTTTCTGCTTCTTAAGTATATGCAAACATTTTAAAGTTCATTGCATGGCCACAGTTCTACTTTAACCACTTCAATACTGGACATGTGCAACCCCCCCCCCCCCCCCCCTTCCTGCACAGGACAATTTTCAGATTTCAGCATCACACTTAAAATGGTACCCAAAAAAAAAATAAACTATAAAAATGTAATTTGGGTATAGTGTGGTACCACACTATACCCAAATGACATTTTTATAGTTAATTTTTTTTGGTGTTTTTTTTCCATATTACCACTGGGTTTCCTATTTCTTTTTATTTGCTGCATAAACCTAACAATACCATGATTTTTAAAAAAATTTCTAAGTTTTTGCAATAAAAATTTTGCAACTAAATAATCTTTCTTCATACATTTAAGCCAACATGTATTCTGCTACACTTCTTTGGCAAAAAATAACCCAAATCAGTGTATCCTATTTACTCTGTTTGAAAGTAATGCCATGTACACACGTCAGAAAAATCTTAGATGTTTTTTCTGCTGGAATTCCGCTCAAGCTTGGCTTGCATACACACGGTCACACAAAAGTTTGCTGAACTTTCGACCATCAAGAATGGCGTGACAACGCTACGACGAGCCGAGAAAATTAAGTTCAATGCTTCCGAGCATGCGTCGAATTGTTTCCAAGCATGCGTAGGAATTTTGCACATGCTATCAATCTTTTGTTAGCTGGAATTCGGCCAGCAAAAGTCCGATGGAGCATACAGACGGCCGTATTTTCCGACCAAAAGCTCTCATCAGTCTTTTGCTGGCCGAATTTCCGATTGTGTGTACACGGCATTAGAGTCCAATTGAATCCTGATGTACTGACTGTCTATCTAATTTCTTGAGGCCCTAAAATACCAGGACAGTACAAACACCTCCAAAATAACCCCCTTTTAGACAGTAGACACCCGATTTAGCAAGAGGCATGGTGAGTTTTTTTAAGTTTAAAATTTTTGTCGCTATTTTTGGGGAAATTGAAGAAGTTAAATATAATACGTTTTTTTCACAATTTTTTTTTTGTATACAATTATACACAATTTTTTCTTTGCCAACAGAGCAATACATCATCACCATATGACAGTGTGATGGTGATTAGGGACACTGACTGATGACAGCATGTAAATTTTTTTTTTTTTCTTTTTTTCAACTTTCTTAACATTTTTTTCACAAACTGTCACCAGATGAGTACAGTGTCACCATAGTAGAGGGGGTAATTGGGATTTTTTTTACACTATAATTGCTTATTACAGTGATGATCACTGTAAAAGCAATCAATTTTATAATGTGAAAATGTGAATGGCATCCATTCATGTGCCATTGTGTACAATTTTGATAGCTGTGATTGGCCACAGCTATCACATGGTACAGCTCTGCTATGATTGGCCCAGTATCATGTAATCAATCACAGAGATCATCACAGTAGTGCACAATGGCTATGAATGAAAGCCATTGTGATTGGTCACATGGTACCAGGGCTCTGCAGAGTGGCCCGCTACAACAATGTGTGTTCCGCTTTGTCTAGGGCATGCACAAGGCACATGAACGGGAGGAAGTCATATGACCTCCACCCAGGGTAGAAGTGCTCCCACCCTGCTGTATTATTACAATAGGCCAGGTGGGAGGGGTTTAACCACTTGCTGACCGTACTATAGCCGAAAAACGTTCACTTCTGGCAGGGCATCAATAGATGTTCTCCCAGAACCCTGACCCCCATGCACCTCCTGCGGCGCGTTTCAGGCACGCTCTCTGATCACAGATCGGAGTAAAAAGCCAATCACAGCAGACCTTTGCCATGTGATCAGCTGTGTCCAATCACACATGTAAACAAACTTGCTGGTTATCGGCATTCCTTTCCTCCCACACTGTGTCTGTGGGAGGAAAAGAGAGCTGTTAATTGGCAAGCCTGTCAAGACATCGTTTTCACTGTGTCCATCAGTGCCCATCAGTTCCGCCTATCAGTGCCTCCTACTCAGTGCCCATCAGTGCAGCCCATAAGTGCCCATCAGTGCAGCCCTATTAGCACACATCAGTGAAGAAGAAAAATTACTTATTTGCTAAATTTTATAACAGAAACAAAGAAAAAAAAAATTTCAACACTTTTGGTCTTTTTTCATTTGTTTAGCAAAAAATTAAAACCCAGTGGTGAATAAATATCACCAAAAGAAAGCTCTATCTGTCTCAAAAAATATATAGAAATGTCATATGTGTACAGTGTTACATGACTGGGTAATTGTCATTCAAAGCGTGAAAGCATTGAAAGCTGAAAATTGGCATGTCAGGAAGGGGTAAAAGTGCCCGGTAGGCAAGTGGTTAAATCTGAGCAGTAGCTGTCTAGTACTGGTCATATAATGCAGCTAAACTGTTTTTTTAATGAATCCCCATGTTAATTATTTTCCTTGCCTCAGTTTCTTTTCAAGAATTGTTTTCTGCCAAGCCTTCTGGCCCTGGAATGATAATACATGCATTGATGTGAGGAAGAATTCTGAATAAAACAATGGGGGCATGTTGATAGACACCTAACCATCTCACAGAAGTTTCTGTGCATAGTGACAACGGACATTCCCCTGCTGCCTTGAATTAGCTGTCAAAAGGAGAAATTGCAAGTGATTTCAAATACAAATAGATGGAATTCACACATAATAAATACATTTTGCAACATAAATGGGCTTAAGAAATATAAATATAACTATATAGGATTGGGTACAGAGAAGTAAAAAAATTTGTAGATATAAATTGTATTGATGAGCAGAAATTCTGCAGAATTCTGTCATCCAATCATGTGCAAGCAAAATTGCTGTTTTTTTTTATTTTATTTTTATCTTCTTTGCACGTGATTGGTTATTCCTTGTAAATTGAAGATTCACCTCATTTACTAAGCTCTGGAGCAACTGCAAAGTGCACTGTCTGTTTGTCTTTAGTAAATCAACCCCACTGTGTGCTTGCAGCTGTCCCACAGACAGGGATTGTTCAAACTCCCCTTATCCTGTTTGTTATCCCATAAGATATTGCTAGCGACATAGAAAATCCAAACACTTATTGACCCATTCTGTCCAATGTGCTGTCATTATGGGTCTCATTTTTAAAAATGTCAGAAGGAAAAATCAGTTTTTGTAGCCTCTGAACCCCCACCTATATTGTCCCTGTTATTCTCTCATACTGCACAGTGAAAATGTAAGTTGTTTCCATATACCAGCACCATCCAGAAATAAAACCACTAAAACCTTATTTAGAGAAAAAGCAGTTTTTAAGAAAGGAAGTAATCTCACTGGCTACATTTCAATTTAAATTAATGTCTCAATATTGAATAATTTTTCTGTACACAATTATACATTGTAAATCATAATAAATGTATTTTATTCCTTCTTAACAAGATAATAGCAGGACCTAATATGAATGGAGAACCTAAAAGCAGTATTAAACCCAAAACCAAAAATGTATTATTTGGCAGCTTGCCAATTCTTAGATGTGGCAGCTTCATTTGTTTTCTTTTTTTAGGCATACTTTCTTTTAATTTCAACTGATGATCCTGCCAATGCATCTGTTTTTCAATATAACAAGCTGTTCATCAAATGTAGAATTTAGAGTATTGAGGCAAACCATTTACCACTGACAAGGGAGCTTTTATTCATTTATGTAAACATCTATGCCAAAGGAAAAACGTTACTGTGACAAACCCAACCAGGACAGGGGCTTTTGGAGGGGACTAGGGGCTACCCCCTACTAGGGATGAGCCGAACACCCCCGGGTTCGGTTCGCACCAGAACCTTCGAACGGACCGAAAGTTTGCGCGAATTTTCGAACCCTATACGTTATAATGGACGCGAACGTTCGAAATCAAAAGTGCTAATTACAACGGCCAATATGCATGTTAATGTCATAAAACAGGTTTGGGGACCCGGGTCCTGCCCCAGGGGACATATATCAATGCAAAAAGAACTTTTAAAAACTAACGTTTTTTCGGGCGCAGTCATTTTAATGATGCATAAAGTGAAAAAAAAAAAGTGACATTTTCCTTTAAATATGGTACCTGGGGGGTGTCTAAAGTATGCCTGTGAAGTGGCATGTGTTTCCCGTGTTTAGAACTGTCCTTGCACAAAATGACATTTGTAAAGGAAAAAAAGAAGCCATTTAAAACCACTTGCGGCTTTAGGTTTGTTCTTAAGTAGAATCTGAACAGGTACATTATGAAGTGTAGCTCCATCCCAAAAAAATCTATTTTTAAGCTTTTTGGAGAACATAGGGAGGGGTTATCACCCCTGTAACATTTGCTGTCTTTGCACATCTGTTCAGAACATGTCACCTCACTTTCCGTCCCAATGACAAATGTTTTTGGAAAAGTGGGGTTTTAATTGAAACAAGGATTGGTGATAAAGTATTAGTAGAGAGGAGATACCTTTTTCCCAAATTAAATCTAACAGGATAGAATTTCCCTTCCTAGGGGTAGATTTCCTCTCACTTCCTGTTTTCTCTTTCCATTTGCAAGTAGGATTCGTTTGTAAGTTGGATGTTTGAAAGTAGCCACAAGACTGGTGGGCACAGGAATGGGCCCTGCTGTGAGTTAATAGATCAAGATTTGTACTTGCATGCACCTGTTGAACCGGGCAGAAAAATTGGGCCTTTGGCGGTGGTGGTGGTGGTGGTGGTGGACGGTGTTGCCACAAGACTGTAAGCTCTCACAGTTACTCTTGGTGGGCGCAGGAATGGGCCCTGCTGTGAGTTATTAGATCAAGATTTGTAATTGCAGGCACCTGATGAACAGGGCAGAAAAATTGGGCCTTTGGCGGTGGTGGACGGTGTTGCCACAAGACTGTAAGCTCTCACAGTTACTCTTGGTGGGCGCAGGAATGGGCCCTGCTGTGAGTTATTAGATCAAGATTTGTAATTGCAAGCACCTGATGAACAGGGCAGAAAATTTGGGCCTTTGGCGGTGGTGGTGGACGGTGTTGCCACAAGACTGTAAGCTCTCACAGTTACTCTTGGTGGGCGCAGGAATGGGCCCTGCTGTGAGTTATTAGATCAAGATTTGTAATTGCAAACACCTGATGAACAGGGCAGAAAAATTAGGCCTTTGGCGGTGGTGGTGGACGGTGTTGCCACAAGACTGTAGGCCCTCATAGTTACTCTTGGTGGGCGCAGGAATGGGCCCTGCTGTGAACTATTAGATCAAGATTTGTAATTACCCGCCCCTGTTAAACAGGGGCTGAAAAATTGTGCCTTAGGCACTTTTGCTGGTGCCACAACACTGCAACCCCTCACAGATACTGTACTTGGAGCACAGCAGTCACACGTGTTCCGAAGCATTTTTTAAAAAAATTGTAAGTACACGCCCCTGTTAAACAGGGGCTGAAAAATTGTGCCTTAGGCACTGGTGCTGGTGCCACAACACTGCAACCCCTCACAGATACTGTACTTGGAGCACAGCAGTCACACGTGTTGCGAAGCATTTCTTTAAAAAATTGTAAGTACACGCCCCTGTTAAACAGGGGCTGAAAAATTGTGCCTTAGGCACTGGTGCTGGTGCCACAACACTGCAACCCCTCACAGATACTGTACTTGGAGCACAGCAGTCACACCTGTTGCGAAGCATCTTTTTAAAAAATTGTAATTACACTCCCCTGTTATACAGGGGCTGAAAAATTGTGCCTTAGGCATTGGTGCTGGTGCCACAACACTGCAACCCCTCAAGGATACTGTACTCTGAGCACAGCAATCACACGTGTTGCGAAGCATTTCTTTAAAAAATTGTAAGTACACGCCCCTGTTAAACAGGGGCTGAAAAATTGTGCCTTAGGCACTGGTGCTGGTGCCACAACACTGCAACCCCTCACAGATACTGTACTTGGAGCACAGCAGTCACACCTGTTGCGAAGCATCTTTTTAAAAAATTGTAATTACACGCCCCTGTTATACAGGGGCTGAAAAATTGTGCCTTAGGCACTCGTGCTGGTGCCACAACACTGCAACCCCTCACAGATACTGTACTTGGAGCACAGCAGTCACACGTGTTGCGAAGCATTTTTTTATAAAAATTGTATGTACACGCCCCTGTTAAACAGGGGCTGAAAAATTGTGCCTTAGGCACTGGTGTGGTGGCATGGATCATTGAGGAGGAGGAAGAGGATAGTCAGTGAACATAAGAGGACAGTCACTCAGCATCAGCATAGGCAGTCTTGAAGGGATGTGACATTATAAATTATTCGGTTATATCCGCCTCAGGTGCCTGGTAGCTGGTGGTGATCCAAGACTGATTCATTTTGATGAAGGTCAGTCGATCAACCGAGGCGGTGGACAGGCGCACCCTATGATCGGTGACAAATCCTCCAGCAGCACTGAATGTGCGTTCGGAAAGAACGCTGGAGGCAGGACAGGCCAGTAGCTCAATTGCATACTGTGCAAGCTCTGGCCAGTGATCCATCCTCAGGACCCAGTAAGCCAGAGGATTTTCGGTGGGAAAGGTGTCCAAGTCTGACCTTGCCCCAAGGTATTCCTGCACCATGTATATCAGACGCTGGCGATGGTTGCTGGAACCGATCATACCTTGGGGCTGCGGACTAAAAAATTGTCTGAACGCATCGGTCAGACGTCCACCTTCCCCACCGCTCCTTCTGCCACTGACCGAAGCCTCAGCAACTCGTCGCCCAGGACCAGGAGTTTGTAACCTCCCAGTTTCTGGGAACGCGTTGCACAGACCTTTCTGCAAGGCCTCCCTGAGATGTCTCATCCTCTGCTCCCTCTGCGACTGCAAGATAAGGTCCGCAACCTTACCCTTGTACCGCGGATCAAGGAGAGTGGGCAGCCAGTAATGGTCCCTCTCCTTGATCCGAAGAACACGAGGATCCTTCCGCAGGCTTTGCAGGATCAGGGAGGCCATGCAGCGTAGGTTAGCTGAGGCATTCGGTCCGGAGTCTTCTGGGTCACTGAGGATGACATGATCGCCAGCCACCTCCTCCCAGCCACGTACAAGTCCACTGGTTTGTTGGGACTGTACATCATCCCTAAAAGACTGCTGCTGCTGATGCTGAGTGCCAGGCTCCACCTCCATGCTCACACAATCCTCCTCCTCCTCTTCCTGTGTGATGGGTGGGACAGAAGGAACACTGTCCGGATAAAGGGGGCCTTGAGAGGCAAGGAAGTCCTCCTCTTCCTGCCTCTGTTCTGCCTCAAGTGCCCTGTCCATTATCCCACGCAGCGTATGCTCCAACAGGTGGACAAGAGGGACAGTGTCACTGATGCATGCACTGTCACTGCTCACCATCCTCGTGGCCTCCTCAAATGGTGAGAGGACAGTGCATGCATCCCTGATCATGCTCCACTGACGTGGGGAAAAAAAACCAAGCTCCCCTGACCCTGTCCTGGTGCCGTAGTCGCAAAGGTACTCATTGATGGCCCTCTGCTGCGTGTGCAGTCGCTGCAGCATGGCCAACGTTGAGTTCCACCTGGTGGGCATGTCACATATTAGGCGGTTCTTGGGCAGGTTCAGCTCCTTTTGCAGCTCAGTCAGCCGAGCACTGGCATTATAAGATCGGCGGAAATGCACACAGACTTTCCTGGCCTGCCTCAGGACATCCTGTAAGCCTGGGAACCTGCCCAAGAACCGCTGCACCACCAGGTTGAGGACGTGAGCCATGCAGGGCACATGGGTGAGCTGCCCCTGTCGCAGGGTGGAGAGGAGGTTGGTGCCATTGTCAGAAACGACCATTCCTGGCTTAAGCTGACGTGGCGTCAACCACCTCTCGGCCTGCCCCTGCAGAGCTGCCAGAACCTCTGGCCCAGTGTGGCTCCTGTCCCCCAAACACACCAGCGCAAGCACGGCATGGCATCTTTTTGCCTGCGTACTTGCGTAGCCCCTTGTACGCCTACGGAGCACCGCTGGTTCCAAGGACAGAGCACTGGAGGAAGAAGAAGAGGAGGGGGTGGAGGAGAGAGGTGTGTCACAACCAGTAGCAGTAGTAGCGTTTTGGAGGCGTGGTGGCGGAACAACCTCCAACACTACTGCACCTTGTCCTGCATCCCTCCCAGCTGCCAATAGAGTGACCCAATGGGCCGTGAAAGAAAGGTACCGTCCCTGTCCATGCCTGCTGGACCATGAGTCAGCGGTAATATGCACCTTACCGCTGACCGCCCTGTCCAGCGAGGCATGGACATTGCCTTCCACATGCCGGTAGAGAGACGGAATCGCCTTCCGTGAGAAAAAGTGGCGTTTGGGAACCTGCCACTGAGGAACCGCACATTGAACAAACTCACGGAAGGGGGCCGAGTCTACCAACTGAAAAGGCAGCAGTTGAAGTGCTAGCAATTTAGCCAAGCTAGCATTCAACCGCTGGGCATGTGGATGGCTGGGAGTGTACTTCTTTCTACGGTCCAGCAGCTGGGGCAGGGAAATTTGCCTGCTGCAATCGGACGTCGGTGTACTGCAAGTACTTGGTTGTGACACACCTAATTCTACACCTTCAGTCCTCTCAGAGCAGCTTTCAGAGAGGACTGAAGGTGTAGTGGGGATGGAGATCCCAGCTGATGAGGAGCAAGGAGAGGTCCGCTTAGTTCTTTGGTGTGGGTCTTTTATGTGTGCCTGCCAACGAGCTGCATGGCAGGTCGACATATGTCTGGTCATGCTTGTGGTGCCCAAGCGGCTGATGTTATGGCCACGCGAGATACGCTTGAGACAAATATTGCAAATAGCAGTGGTGCGATCTGATGCACTCGTCTCAAAAAAGGCCCACACCAAAGAACTTTTCTGATAACGTGCAGAGGCAGCGCCCTGCACAGGCGGAGCTCTGCGGTGTTGTACAGTTGCTGTGCTGGCCTCTACCTGGCCTCCAGGGGGCATCCTGCCTCGTTGGACATGTGACGCCGCATCCTCCTCCTCCTCGTCCTCCTCCTCATCCTCTCTCCCTTCAGGCACCCACGTGGAGTCAGTGACCTCATCATCCCCTCCCTCTTCACCACTAGAGCAAACCTGGCAGTAAGCTGCAGCTGGTGGAACAGTACTGCCAGATTCCTCAAGCTGGGTATCATCATCCGAGCCTTCGAATCGTTGGGTATCCTCCTGGAGCATGTACCCAACACTGTGCTCAAAGAGTTCGGGGGACTCCTCAGGAGAACATGGTGGGTCTAGGGAAGGGGTGGCTGATGATGCCATTGAGTACGCGTTGGCAGCTGCTCTGCCAGTACCCTGAGCCTGGGTGAGAGAGGATGAGGAGGATGAGGAGGGCTTGGTCATCCATTCTACCAAGCCTTCAGCATGATGCGGCTCCACATGTCCAGCTGCCGAAAACAAAGACGCGCGTGTCCCATGGCCACGTGCTGATAACGATGCACGACCACGTCCACGGCCACGGCCACGTCCACTAGAAACAGAGCCTGCCTGCCCTGTGTTCTTGGCTCTGCACGCTCTGCCTCCCCTTGGCGGTCTTCCAGCCATTGTAGTCGGTAGTCCTGTGGGTGCTGCTGAGAAGAATATATAGGAGCTCTGTGTGATGCCACTAACACACTAGAAGTCCTATGGGTGCTTCTGCAAAGAAAATATAGGAGCTCTGTGTGATGCCACTAACACACTAGAAGTCCTGTGGGTGCTGCTGAGAAGAAAATATAGGAGCTCTGTGTGATGCCACTAACACACTAGAAGTCCTATGGGTGCTTCTGCAAAGAAAATAGAGGATCTCTGTGTGATGGGACTAACACACTTCAAGTCCTATAGGTGCTTCTGGGAACAAAATATATGATCTCTGTGTGATGGGACTAACACACTTCAAGTCATATAGGTGCCTCTGGGAAGAAAATATAGGTCTGTGTGATGGGACTAACACACTTCAAGTCCTATAGGTGCTTCTGGGAAGAAAATATAGGTCTGTGTGATGGGACTAACACACTTCAAGTCCTATAGGTGCCTCTGGGAACAAAATATAGGTCTGTGTGATGGGACTAACACACTTCAAGTCCTATAGGTGCTTCTGGGAACAAAATATATGATCTCTGTGTGATGGGACTAACACACTTCAAGTCCTATAGGTGCTTCTGGGAAGAAAATATAGGTCTGTGTGATGGGACTAACACACTTCAAGTCCTATAGGTGCCTCTGGGAACAAAATATAGGTCTGTGTGATGGGACTAACACACTTCAAGTCCTATAGGTGCTTCTGGGAAGAAAATATATGATCTCTGTGTGATGGACTAACACACTTCAAGTCCTATAGGTGCCTCTGGGAAGAAAATATAGGTCTGTGTGATGGGACTAACACACTTCAAGTCCTATAGGTGCTTCTGGGAAGAAAATATAGGTCTGTGTGATGGGACTAACACACTTCAAGTCCTATAGGTGCCTCTGGGAACAAAATATAGGTCTGTGTGATGGGACTAACACACTTCAAGTCCTATAGGTGCTTCTGGGAAGAAAATATATGATCTCTGTGTGATGGGACTAACACACTTCAAGTCCTATAGGTGCCTCTGGGAAGAAAATATAGGTCTGTGTGATGGGACTAACACACTTCAAGTCCTATAGGTGCTTCTGGGAAGAAAATATAGGTCTGTGTGATGGGACTAACACACTTCAAGTCCTATAGGTGCCTCTGGGAACAAAATATAGGTCTGTGTGATGGGACTAACACACTTCAAGTCCTATAGGTGCTTCTGGGAACAAAATATATGATCTCTGTGTGATGGGACTAACACACTTCAAGTCCTATAGGTGCTTCTGGGAAGAAAATATAGGTCTGTGTGATGGGACTAACACACTTCAAGTCCTATAGGTGCCTCTGGGAACAAAATATATGATCTCTGTGTGATGGGACTAACACACTTCAAGTCCTATAGGTGCTTCTGGGAAGAAAATATAGGTCTGTGTGATGGGACTAACACACTTCAAGTCCTATAGGTGCATCTGGGAACAAAATATAGGTCTGTGTGATGGGACTAACACACTTTAAGTCCTATAGGTGCCTCTGGGAACAAAATATATGATCTCTGTGTGATGGGACTAACACACTTCAAGTCCTATAGGTGCTTCTGGGAAGAAAATATAGGTCTGTGTGATGGGACTAACACACTTCAAGTCCTATAGGTGCTTCTGGGAAGAAAATATAGCTCTGTGTGATGGGACTAACACACTTCAAGTCCTATAGGTGCTTCTGGGAAGAAAATATAGGTCTGTGTGATGGGACTAACACACTTCAAGTCCTATAGGTGCCTCTGGGAACAAAATATATGATCTCTGTGTGATGGGACTAACACACTTCAAGTCCTATAGGTGCTTCTGGGAAGAAAATATAGGTCTGTGTGATGGGACTAACACACTTCAAGTCCTATAGGTGCCTCTGGGAACAAAATATATGATCTCTGTGTGATGGGACTAACACACTTCAAGTCCTATAGGTGCTTCTGGGAAGAAAATATAGGTCTGTGTGATGGGACTAACACACTTCAAGTCCTATAGGTGCCTCTGGGAACAAAATATAGGTCTGTGTGATGGGACTAACACACTTCAAGTCCTATAGGTGCTTCTGGGAACAAAATATATGATCTCTGTGTGATGGGACTAACACACGTCAAGTCCTATAGGTGCTTCTGGGAATAAAATATAGGTCTGTGTGATGGGACTAACACACTTCAAGTCCTATAGGTGCCTCTGGGAACAAAATATAGGTCTGTGTGATGGGACTAACACACTTCAAGTCCTATAGGTGCTTCTGGGAACAAAATATATGATCTCTGTGTGATGGGACTAACACACTTCAAGTCCTATAGGTGCCTCTGGGAAGAAAATATAGGTCTGTGTGTTGGGACTAACACACTTCAAGTCCTATAGGTGCTTCTGGGAAGAAAATATAGGTCTGTGTGATGGGACTAACACACTTCAAGTCCTATAGGTGCCTCTGGGAACAAAATATAGGTCTGTGTGATGGGACTAACACACTTCAAGTCCTATAGGTGCTTCTGGGAACAAAATATATGATCTCTGTGTGATGGGACTAACACACTTCAAGTCCTATAGGTGCTTCTGGGAAGAAAATATAGGTCTGTGTGATGGGACTAACACACTTCAAGTCCTATAGGTGCCTCTGGGAACAAAATATAGGTCTGTGTGATGGGACTAACACACTTCAAGTCCTATAGGTGCCTCTGGGAACAAAATATATGATCTCTGTGTGATGGGACTAACACACTTCAAGTCCTATAGGTGCTTCTGGGAAGAAAATATAGGTCTGTGTGATGGGACTAACACACTTCAAGTCCTATAGGTGCCTCTGGGAACAAAATATAGGTCTGTGTGATGGGACTAACACACTTCAAGTCCTATAGGTGCCTCTGGGAACAAAATATATGATCTCTGTGTGATGGGACTAACTCACTTCAAGTCCTATAGGTGCTTCTGGGAAGAAAATATAGGTCTGTGTGATGGGACTAACACACTTCAAGTCCTATAGGTGCCTCTGGGAACAAAATATATGATCTCTGTGTGATGGGACTAACACACTTCAAGTCCTATAGGTGCTTCTGGGAAGAAAATATAGGTCTGTGTGATGGGACTAACACACTTCAAGTCCTATAGGTGCTTCTGGGAAGAAAATATAGCTCTGTGTGATGGGACTAACACACTTCAAGTCCTATAGGTGCTTATGGGAAGAAAATATAGGTCTGTGTGATGGGACTAACACACTTCAAGTCCTATAGGTGCCTCTGGGAACAAAATATATGATCTCTGTGTGATGGGACTAACACACTTCAAGTCCTATAGGTGCTTCTGGGAAGAAAATATAGGTCTGTGTGATGGGACTAACACACTTCAAGTCCTATAGGTGCCTCTGGGAACAAAATATATGATCTCTGTGTGATGGGACTAACACACTTCAAGTCCTATAGGTGCTTCTGGGAAGAAAATATAGGTCTGTGTGATGGGACTAACACACTTCAAGTCCTATAGGTGCCTCTGGGAACAAAATATAGGTCTGTGTGATGGGACTAACACACTTCAAGTCCTATAGGTGCTTCTGGGAACAAAATATATGATCTCTGTGTGATGGGACTAACACACTTCAAGTCCTATAGGTGCTTCTGGGAAGAAAATATAGGTCTGTGTGATGGGACTAACACACTTCAAGTCCTATAGGTGCCTCTGGGAACAAAATATAGGTCTGTGTGATGGGACTAACACACTTCAAGTCCTATAGGTGCTTCTGGGAACAAAATATATGATCTCTGTGTGATGGGACTAACACACTTCAAGTCCTATAGGTGCCTCTGGGAAGAAAATATAGGTCTGTGTGATGGGACTAACACACTTCAAGTCCTATAGGTGCTTCTGGGAAGAAAATATAGGTCTGTGTGATGGGACTAACACACTTCAAGTCCTATAGGTGCCTCTGGGAACAAAATATAGGTCTGTGTGATGGGACTAACACACTTCAAGTCCTATAGGTGCTTCTGGGAACAAAATATATGATCTCTGTGTGATGGGACTAACACACTTCAAGTCCTATAGGTGCTTCTGGGAAGAAAATATAGGTCTGTGTGATGGGACTAACACACTTCAAGTCCTATAGGTGCCTCTGGGAACAAAATATAGGTCTGTGTGATGGGACTAACACACTTCAAGTCCTATAGGTGTCTCTGGGAACAAAATATATGATCTCTGTGTGATGGGACTAACACACTTCAAGTCCTATAGGTGCTTCTGGGAAGAAAATATAGGTCTGTGTGATGGGACTAACACACTTCAAGTCCTATAGGTGCCTCTGGGAACAAAATATAGGTCTGTGTGATGGGACTAACACACTTCAAGTCCTATAGGTGCCTCTGGGAACAAAATATATGATCTCTGTGTGATGGGACTAACTCACTTCAAGTCCTATAGGTGCTTCTGGGAAGAAAATATATGATCTCTGTGTGATGGGACTAACACACTTCAAGTCCTATAGGTGCCTCTGGGAACAAAATATATGATCTCTGTGTGATGGGACTAACACACTTCAAGTCCTATAGGTGCTTCTGGGAAGAAAATATAGGTCTGTGTGATGGGACTAACACACTTCAAGTCCTATAGGTGCTTCTGGGAAGAAAATATAGCTCTGTGTGATGGGACTAACACACTTCAAGTCCTATAGGTGCTTATGGGAAGAAAATATAGGTCTGTGTGATGGGACTAACACACTTCAAGTCCTATAGGTGCCTCTGGGAACAAAATATATGATCTCTGTGTGATGGGACTAACACACTTCAAGTCCTATAGGTGCTTCTGGGAAGAAAATATAGGTCTGTGTGATGGGACTAACACACTTCAAGTCCTATAGGTGCCTCTGGGAACAAAATATATGATCTCTGTGTGATGGGACTAACACACTTCAAGTCCTATAGGTGCTTCTGGGAAGAAAATATAGGTCTGTGTGATGGGACTAACACACTTCAAGTCCTATAGGTGCCTCTGGGAACAAAATATAGGTCTGTGTGATGGGACTAACACACTTCAAGTCCTATAGGTGCCTCTGGGAACAAAATATATGATCTCTGTGTGATGGGACTAACACACTTCAAGTCCTATAGGTGCTTCTGGGAAGAAAATATAGGTCTGTGTGATGGGACTAACACACTTCAAGTCCTATAGGTGCCTCTGGGAACAAAATATATGATCTCTGTGTGATGGGACTAACACACTTCAAGTCCTATAGGTGCTTCTGGGAAGAAAATATAGCTCTGTGTGTGTGATGGGACTAACACACTTCAAGTCCTATAGGTGCTTCTGGGAACAAAATATAGGAGCTCTGCCTGACTGCCACGAACACACTACAAGTCCTATAGGTGCTTCTGGGAAGAAAATATAGCTCTGTGTGTGTGATGGGACTAACACACTTCAAGTCCTATAGGTGCTTCTGGGAACAAAATATAGGAGCTCTGCCTGCCTGCCACGAACACACTACAAGTCCTATAGGTGCTTCTGGGAACAAAATATAGGAGCTCTGTTTGCTGCCAGTGCCTGCCTGCCACGAACACACTACAAGTCCTATAGGTGCTTCTGGGAACAAAATATAGGAGCTCTGCCTGCCTGCCACGAACACACTACAAGTCCTATAGGTGCTTCTGGGAACAAAATATAGGAGCTCTGCCTGCCTGCCACGAACACACTACAAGTCCTATAGGTGCTTCTGGGAACAAAATATAGGAGCTCTGCCTGCCTCCACGAACACACTACAAGCCCCTCTTTCTAAATCAATCTTTCTAAATGAATGAATCTATCTAACTCAATCTCTCTAAGTAAATCTCTCTAACTAAATCCAGCAGAGTGACACAGAACGATCCTGCTCTATCTACGCCGGAACAGCATGTGACCGGCGCCGACAGCGTGGCGGCCTTTTATAAGAGGGGGCGTGTACTAAAGCCCCTGAGCTGTAATTGGCTACAGGCGTCCTGCCTGTAGCCAATTATGGCTCTTCGAGTTTCCGGCACTGTGATTGGCCAAGCATGCGGGGTCACAGTGCATGCTTGGCCAATCATCAGCCAGCAATGCACTGCGCCGGCCGCGCCGGCCGCAATGCATTGCGGGGCCGCTCGCATCACACGAATGTGATGCGAGCGGCCAAAATAGTTCTGGGCTGGCCGAGCGAGCGAACACCCGGTGCTCGATGCGAACGTGGGTTCGCATCGAGCACCGGGCCCATCCCTACCCCCTACCCACTGATTATGGCCTATGGAGGAGACTTTGGGAATTTGTCTGTTTTTCCTGGTCAGAAAATGGAAAAAAGCTCAGTTCAGCCTCTGATCCCAAGGAGAACGCAGATCATTCTCTAATGATAGACAACAATGTGATGATTGCTGAGAGTGAGGTTTTGATTAATCATCTGAATAAAGACAATGAAGGTTCCTTTCTGGAGTGGATGGAAAGGTGTAATATGGTGTAATATTAATCTTGTACAGGTAATGGTCAAAGGGAATATGGTGGCCCTTCTGCAGACTATGTTGGAGAAGCTCCTTCACTTGGGACAGAAATATTTATCAACAATCTCCCTCAAGCTATGACGATAAATTAATTCCACTTTTTCAGAATACTGGAACATTGTATGAGTTTTGTGTCATAGCCTGTTGTAGACTGTTGCTGGACTGTCTGGGGTTGGGTGGGATCCCTCATTAATCAAAGAATTGTCTGGGTGTTTGGCTGTTGATTAGCTTACTGTTAATTTCATCACTGTTTAATTAAGATCAATGTTAGTTGTTAGCTGTTAATTGGATTCCTGTTTGAACTTTGCATTGTCATGCTAATTTCCCCAAGAGGGGGGATGTCCTCCTGTGGTGTATAAAGTATGTGTCCGAGTTTTAATAAAGAATCATTATGTTGGTTTTTACCTCAACATCTTGTCTGTGTACAATGCAGTAAAGGGCTGGTATTAGCTCTCGGTCTGCTGGAAGGGTTTGCTGACCAACCATATTAACCTGTCCAACAGTCTGCGTTAAAAGCAGGGGTTTAGTTATTACGCATTTGCAAAACGCATGCGTAAGCTGCAAGGCCTCTTCACGGCACCCTGTGTATGCTTGCATTTCTAAACGCTACTGAATTTGTGGGCGTCTCCACCATGGGAGTATGCATTCAATGGATAGATAAGAAGCATGTGGGTCTGGAGGCAGCCCAATCCCCCTTAAATGAACAGGAGCACACTGGACACCTAGCACGTAGAATTAAATACTCAAGATTAAAAACAGTCACAAAAGTTGTTCAAATAAATGCATATCAATCCCAATTGGTGATCAATTCCGGTCAGCGTACTGAGGTCACTTCCAGTTCACGTATGGCCATGTCCTAGGGGCCCTAAAATATTAGGACAGTAGAAATACCCCCCAAATTACCAATTTTTGAAAAGTAGAGAGTCTGAGGTATTTAGTTCATTTTTATAAAAAAAAATTTAAATATATATATATATATATTTTTTTACTATTTTTTTTACATCCTGTCATCAGAGTAGTTCAGATACTGTGATTGGCCCACAACTATCACATGGTACAGGGCTCTGTGTATTGCCCAGGTACCATGTGATAGCCTTTGTTGTGAACAAGCCCAGAGGTATCCGTGTGAAACTGGTCTACCATTGTTCCTGTAACGTCCTGTCTATGTCCTTTGGCACTTTGGCAATAAAGTTACTATTCTACAGAAGTTCTTCCTTCCATGGTGTGTGACCAATTTTCCTTTATCCTTTATTATCCACAGTCTGAGTGGCGTTACACTCTTTCTTGACCATGTGATAGCTGTGGGCTAATCACTGTATCACAATACTAAGCACAGCGGTTATGAATAAAACCTATTCGCAAAAGTTGTGCTTACATTGTGATCATGTGACCAGGAGTCAACCATCCCCAGGGGCTACGTCAGTGCACATGTACGTCAGTGCACATTTAAGTGGTTAAAGCCTAACTCCATGTTTACTTTAACATTGGCCCAAACAAACTCTCCTTTACTAATTGATGAATCTGCTGTTGGTGTTGTATAAAATGTATGTAGCATCAACTACTCACAGTATATAGTAATAGACCCCAGATGTCTCAGTAACGAGTACCTGTCACTCCCCATGCTATCACAAGGAATGAAAAAAAATTATAAAAAAATAAAGAGACAATGAAAAAATAAAACGTTTTAACTAAAATAAATAACAAAATAAAACATATTTAAAGCACCCCTGTCCCCAGTGCTCAGGCATATGTAAATGGTGTTCGCACCACACATGTGAAGTATCGCTGCAAAACTGTGAATCTGCAAAGGCTTATAAAGCATCTCCTGTAAAGACTATTAAGTACTGTCGTTTTGGGCCATTCCACGAGCGTGTGCAAATTTAAAGCAGGACTTGTTAGGTATCTATTTAGTTAACGTAACATCATCTTTTATATTTTATCAGACAATTGGGTACTATATTGTGTTTTTGTGCATTAATGTTCACTAAAGTGTTTTTTTTTTTCCCCAAACAAATTGCGTTTAAAAAAACGCTGCACAAATATCATGTGAAATAAAAAATTGCAACACTATTTTATTCTCTCTGGCCTCTGCTTAAAAATATATAATGTTTGGGGGCTTTAAGAAGTTTTCTAGCAAAAAAAATATTTTTACACTTCTGTGAGAAATGGTAGAATACTGTAGGCTTGGGAAGCAAGTGGTTAAAGGGGGCTTCCAGATTCCGATAAGCTTCCCACCTTCAGACACCCACCATGTTGAGAACATGTGGCCGTTTATGGTTCAGGAGGAGGGCGACACACGCTCCTTCACAGCCTTGCCTGGCCTATTAGGCAGCAAGGTTGAATAAGTGTCTGGTATTGTTTTTTTTGGAGGAGCGCTCACTTTTATTTTTGAATGGCATTCTCCCTTAAAATCTCAGCCATTCCCTAAGGGTCTGGTTTAGAATTTGCAGGGGGGAACTTCATGTAATTTTTGTTTTGCATGGGTCCCCCTAAAATTGCAACCTGGTCTGAAGGGACTGAGAGGTATGAATGTTAAACTATCACCACCCTTTTGCTTACATGGTCAGGAATTTCCAACCAAGAAGGTAAATGTGGCCAGTGGCGTCACTGGTTGCTAAGGACTCAGCGATGCCTGCACCTGCTGGTGTCCTTAACAACCACGGGCAGCCGGAAGCTGCCATGTGTATATGTTTAGTCCAGACCATAAGCTCATCCCAACTTCAGTCCTGCTGTACTGTCATTGATTTCCTATGCCACCCGCCATTTCCAACCTACCTCAGTTTCACCAATCTTTATCTCTACTGATTGTAGATGTGGTGGGCTATTGGCCAGATTGGCCAGAAAGTTCTAGAAAGTCTATTGGCCAGAAAGTTATTTTGGACTACCATTTATGCTTGAAACACTACATTTCTACCATTTTAACTCTAAAGAAAGATGTGGTAAAGAAAGTTTTTCTGCTATCCCAATGTAATATTTATACTGTTTAATGAAGTCAATATACATTTGTGGAGAATGTTCCAGATTATTACTGATTGATGTGCGTTTTGTCAAAACAAGGTGATTAGTGTGCCATGTTGCTACGAACAAGAAGAAGCCTTGACTATAATGGTACTCGAGTGGTGATAGTATAACAGATGGGTTTGTTTCATATTCATCCCCCCCCCCCCATATATTGTATCATAAAAATAATAATGCTGAGAACATAATTCCAAACATGAGGATATAAATGTTTTATCTCCAGTGGGATGTAAACTGAATTGCTGTTTAAATAATGTATCTATTAATCTGTACATCTATTTATTTTCTTGTAGTCTATGTCATATTTTATTCTTAAATGTGATATTTATATTTTGGAATCACTTCAGGAAAATGTAATAGGCTACTCCCCTGCAAAGGGAAAATAGGCATTCAATTATATTCTTATCGGAAAATGTGTAGCCAGCAAAATAAAGAAAATGACACACGGAAGCATTTTATGTTCTGTTCATCTGGGAATATGTTTTTTAAATGTTTTTAAAAGTTTTATCTAAAACCTGAGAGGGATTTCAAGACTTCCACACTCTATCCAAAATAGTCATGCTTTAAATCCATCTATAGCCTTGTTAAAGCAACTCTTTCATTATTTTTACAAGCTGTCATCTTCGGCCGGATCGGCTTCGGGGTACCGATTTTCAGTGGCCTAGCCATGATGATGTTACTCCCTTGCATGTGCAAATTCATTCATCCCGGCATTGCTCACATTTCTACACTGAGCTACGTGTGCACAGGTAAGTGTATAAGGCGTGCAGGCAGGTAATGGAACTTTAGTGCACGGGAGACATGGGGATTGATTTACTAAAACTGGCGAGTGCAAAATCTGGTGCAGCGCTGCATGGTGGCCAATCAGCTTCTAACTACAACTTGTTCAATTAAGCATTGACAAAAAAAAGAAAGAAAAACTGGAAGCTGATTGGTATCTATGGAAAGCTGCACCAGATTTTGCACTCTCCAGTGTTAGTAAATCAACCCAAATGTTGGCTTTTTACTCAAAGAGGTTGTAAACCTCCATTTTCCAGCTGTATCTATAAGTAAGCCTATAATAAGGCTTACCTATAAGTACAGTAAATATCTCCTAAACGTGCGCCGTTTAGGAGATATTTACTTTGTACTGTGCCGATGATGTCATTGGCGCATGTGCTGTGGAGAAACGGCCCTCCGTGACGTTTCTTTACTAGCGAGTTCCATGACTGGCCCCGAAAGGAAGAGGGGTGAACATGAATGCCGCCTCCAGCAGGGACAGAGCAGGCTTTGTTTGCAGGTAAGTGTCACATAATGTGCTAGTATGCAATGTATACTAGCACATTATGCTTTTACTTTGCAGGGAACAAAAAAGGAAGTACTGTATATACTTGAGTATAAGCCGAGTTTTTCAGCACATTTTTTTGTGCTGAAAATGCCCCCTTGGCTTATACTTGAGTCAAGCACAGAAAATTACATTTTCCGACCCGACTTTGGGGCCATGTATCTCGGGGCCACTTGGTGATAGGAACACCAAATTTGGATATGTTGTAGTGGTAGTTCCACTGGGTTAGCATACTAAATTCGGGGGTTAATTGGCCCTGAGATACATGGCCCCAAATTGGGTTGGAAAATGTCATTCTCTGCTGCCGAAAAATGCTTAACATTTTCTGATCCGACTTTGGGGCCCCGTATCTCGGGGCCACTGGGTGATCCGGGGGCCCCAAAGTCGGTCAACTGTGTCCATCTGCAGCAATGTAATCTCGGAACCCTTTGGGTCCAGAGACCAATTTGGCTGCAGCTAGGGGGCATTTAGGAACCCTTAACTACCAAGTTTGAAGTTTGGGGGACCTATGGCTGCAAATGGGCACAGTGAGGCAAGCAAATGGGCACAGTGAGGCTGCAAATGGGCATTGTTGACCCTCTTTTCCACTTACAGTAGCTTCACATTTCTCACCCTAGGCTTATACTCGAGTCAATACGTTTTCCCATTTTTTGTGGTAAAATTAGGTGCCTCGGCTTATATTCGGGTCGACTTATACTCGAGTATATATGGTAAGACTCATGAGGGTTTACTTCCTCTTTAAAGTTCCACTTTAAAATTTACAGCCTCCCCTAATGATGGATACTGCTGAACGCTACGGGGCTGTGCTGCTTTTAAAAAACAATTTCTGAATGGAGGACAGACAAATGAATGAAAGATCTGCCTCCTCCATTCATAGAGTGTGTAATTAATGGAAGCTATAGTACAGCTTCTATGAATAGAGGAGGGGCAGAAAGAGTGGGCATAGTTGGCACTAATGATTAGTGCAAATGACAGGTCCCTCAGCTCTATTAAGCCCTGCTGCAGGGCAATATTACAGCACTGGCAGTGGTGGTGGTGGTGGGGGGTTAAAGTAGGAGATTTTCAACTAAACAAGGAGCCATCAGCATGAGGGACACATTGGATTGATAGTAGTTCATGACCCTTGTGATTATTTTTTTTTTTTTTTTTATTAACTTAGGATTTAACACAGGTCTGACAGGTACTCTAATATACATCAAATAAACCAATAAATGTCTTTCCATTTTAGAAAGTAAAAATATCAGACATAAATAAATCGTCAGCAAATACATTCATAATAATGGGACAAGCAGTTGATAACATCAACTGAGGAGCCATTGTTAGGACTCACTGTATTTTCCTCTGAGCAACAACAAGGTGACATTGTGGTAAAAACATTATTTAGAAGGACTGACCCTCTCATGCTGCTCATTTTCTGACTTATTTTTGATGGCATAGAATTCATATTTCTTCAGTGTCAGGGCAATCATTACTGCCATGGCACTACAATGAATCACACAGATGATCTTTATAAAATATAGTGTGACAAAGGAATGTGTCTGTACTAAATGATTTTCCTTGGTAACATGAATTACAAGAGCAGTTTCTGAAGTCGTTTATAAAAGACATACTGGCATATCTATATTTTTTTTCAGAAATATCTGTTGCTGAGTCTTTCTTTTTCTTCACACAGCTGGCAAGCATACATGTATGGCATGGCTCTGTGCCAAGATGACGTGACTCATTGGCACATGTGTTGGGGTGACGTTATCCCAGCCCGACCAGTAAAACAGCCAAAGAGTCCAAACCTGGAAGGAAAGCCTGAAGAAGATGGAAGTACTCATAATCGGTGGGAATGTTGACACCGCAGCGCTGCAGGGGATCGCTTGAAGGGCAAGTCTGCCATAATGTGCTAATTTGCTGTGCATACAATCACATTAAGGTTAGAAGCTCTTAGGGTCCATTTTTAAACTATTTATTTTCTTTTGTTAAGGTTTAATTCCACTTTAAAAACAAAAGATATTTTTTTCATTAACAAATGCATTGTTTGAAACTTCTTTTAAAGTAATACAAAGCTATTGTGAACAAGAGGTTTTATTGAGATGTCATTAAAATCTCCAGCAAAACAGACCTTTCATTATATAGCAGAACTGACAGACATCACAAAAATGCAAGAACCTTTCTATTTATTTTACTTACCGTATGTATGTATTTATTCATTCATTGATTGATTGATTGAGTGTAGATTTTTGGCCAATCTATGGACATTAAATTATTTAAATATTCTCAACACACAGTAAATAACATGTTCATTGCCAGAACTCTTTTTGTATTTTTGTTCACACATTTTAAAATACTAATTTTAGGCGTAAAAGGTTGGTTAAAATCCCCAGAGTTTGTATATTTTCCAAAAGCAGAGCGCCTAAAAATAAAATGGTCATAATTGCAATGTTGTTAGCAAACCGATTTATCAAGCCCATACATTTTATTGGGGGGAGGGCAAAATATAAAAGATGAGAATTACCAAACATGTCAAACCTTAAAATGGTACACGCCTGTGAAATGGCTAAAGACGTTGGTACTCAAAATTGCTCAAAGACAAAGTTTTAATGTTACAGGTCATCAATTTAGAGTTAACAATGAATATAGCCCTAGAGTTATTGCTCTCACTCTGGCATGTATGGTGATACCTAATTTGTGTAGAACAATCATCATTTTCTACATAGGTGCATTGGTCGCATGCATTTATGTTCGTATGTGTGTGTACAAGAGAGGCTTTAAAAAAATTGGAGGTTATTGATTTACTGTACCTTTATTTTTTTTCACTTTTTTTCACTTAATTTATTGCTATCAAATACTGGGATGTTATCAGAATGTCGGTAGCCAACTTTAACAGCTTACTCATTTTTATGAGACCCCCGTCTCAAAAGAAATAATGCCAACATGAGGAGATGTGTGAAAAAGACTACCTATGACATTGAGGTAATTTTTTTTGTTGAGTAATGTTAAAATCTGAAATGTCCTTAGAATCAGACTTTTCCTCTCTGGGAGCATTCCAAATCTCACAATTGACCCATTTCCTGTATTTAGAAAATTAGCTTGGGACCTAATACCCTTTGAAAAAGAATACCTCTCACCATCTCCACTACAACATACTCTCTCCTGGGCCTACAAAACCTTTAGCCTAGGTTCACACTGATTCGATTTGGCAGCTATTGCTGGCAATAGCACCGTCGGAATCAGTGCGACACTGACTTTATGGTGCCAAACCAATTTCCAAAAGTAGTTTCTGTACTACTTTTGCCAACTTTGGGTGCAATTTCAATGGACATCTGTGCAGGAACCCACGCAGATGTCTGTCAAATCACCCCCAATGTCAGACTGCATTGCCGGGTTGAAATCGTGCAAGTTCATTTAAACTTGCACGATTTTCTAACCCGCAGCAATGTGAACCTAGGCTTACTCTCGGAAGCCTCTGAATTTTCCTAAATGATACCTCAACCAATGGAAAAGGGACCTAGATGTTACTTTCACACATGAAGTCTGCACTAAACTACGTTCTTTATCTTACAAGTCCTCAACTAGTAAAAAATATCAAGAATCTTGATATACAATTCTCACCCTGTGGTACCTTACCCCAGCAGTGCTTCTTGCCGTGTATCCCACTTTAACAAATGCCTGTTGGCACTGTGGCTCCCCTCAAGGAAATATTATGGGTCCACAAGTTTTCTCACAAATTCACTGATAGGGTAATTCCTAGTTCTCCCACATTTTTCTGTTACACCATAACTATTTCCAGGCTAAAATATACAAAACTTTGGTACTTAGACACTTGGTTAAAGCCTCATGTGCATGCATCCCAGCACTGTGGAAATCTGTATCCCCCTGCTATTCGGCTGTGGATCAGAAGGGGGGAAATATTAGAACAATGGAGTATCTTACTTGTTTATTAAAGAACACATCTGAAAAATTCATGTCCATCTGGTTCTATTGTAACACCTTGATATGCATTGCTGCAACCTAATACTCTGGTATTGTTTCAGGGGCATGTAGTATGTTATAACTTTTATGCAGTCCTCCGCCTGGTGTACCCTGACTCCCTAAGCTCTCTCTCCTTCATGTGCTCTCCTTACTCTCCCATACATTATTTTAGACTATTCCATGTTCTTCTATAATTGCCTTTTCCCTTTCAACTGGATTGTATATTTCCCATACTCAACTTGAAATTCCAGAGTTCATGCACTGACATCTGGGAAGATACTGGCTGGTCTACAGTACCATGATGCTGCAGTCATTACCTTTCTTTTGTTGTATTCATGACATACCTGTTTTACTTTTCCTTAATCACTGTGAGCCTTTAAACTTCAGTTACCTGCAGCCCACCATGGGCGTTCATGTACAGTATCCCTTGCAGGGCCACTGATTAAGCAGTACAACCTGCCCTGTTGTACTGGGCCTAGACCCCATCAGCAAGATGGGGGGCCTTGGCAGCTTTATGGTTTATTCCTGCCTAAATTAATAAATTGATTTTACTAGCCCACACCTCCACTACTACTTGCTCTTCAGGGCTTAAGCTACAGCTCCCTGGGCCCCATCAGGTCAATAGAGGGGCCCAGGAGGCTTTTTTTTTTTATTTGCAGGGTGCATGAAGTCCGGCGGAATGTTCCACTGCGTGTTATAGTTCCGGCCGCCCACTGCATATGCTATGCTTTTCCTGGCAAGAGGAGTGATTCTTTGTACTTCCGCTCTCTCAACAGGAGTGAAGGAAAGGCTCATGTAGGTGGCTGAGAGGGTGCAGATCTGCAATCCCAGTGGTGGGTGGTGCTGCACAGGCAAGTGGCTCACAGTGACAGGCAGCATGCTTTTAGCTCTGGAAGGAAGATATAGTCTCCAGACTCCCCACTGTATGTTAATGATCATTATAATAATTTTTGTCTTTTTTAGAGTATAGATCTATTTCTGTCTGAAACGAGTTTGAAGCCGTTTACTGTTGACTGATTCACTTCCTCTGCTGGAAGTCTATTCCAAGCATCAACTACCCTTTTGTAAAATAACACTTTCTAAGATTAGCTTTGAATGTTATACCCTCTTGAACATTACTCACCCCCTTGATGTATATTCAAAGGTTTCAATCATGTCTGCCATTTCCCTTCTTTCATACTACTGTACATATTAAGTCCCTGAAGTATCTCCTGATATGTTTTATCCTTCAGACCTTTCACTATTTTTGTCACCCTTCTCTGTATTTGTTCTATCTTATCAATATATTTTTGTAAGTGAAGTCTCCAGAACTGGACACAGTATTCTAAATGAGGTCTCCCTAAAAATCTAAAGATCGCTAAAGGACCTCCTTTCTCCTTCTGGTGATTCCTGGGGACATTAGTCATTATTTTATGATTTTATTCTAAAGCATCAACACAAAAAAGCAACGTGAAGGGTAATTGCTTGCTGTAAATGTTCCACCAAAGCATGGCCCTGTACTACAGAATCCTATTGGTTGCTCATTGCCATAGTCCAGTTAGCTGCAGTTTGCACAGAGAAATTGCAGTAATAACTTGCAGAGCTAGGTCTGTAAGAGTAAAGAAAACCTTTAAAAGTGTCTCAAACTTTCTGTCAGCAGAATCTTTTCAAGAAGGAGCATCATACAGTGAAATGTTTAAGACTGAGATGGTAGGGTAAACTGAAACAATCCACTTTTTTGTGAACTCTTTTTTCACTGGATAGAGTTCAGCAATAATTCATGGAGAGTTGAAAATATTTTCAGCACTGACCCAATCATCATTGTTTTCCCATTCTATTTGTCCATAAATGGGAAAAGTTTTTTTAAACTTAGCCGCTCTCAAGACAAAGACATAGAAGACAAAGAATCAAGTGCGACAATGCCAAGGCTTTTGCACACAGCAGAAGTAAGCATATGTATATTGGCAAGCATATTGCATGAAGCCATAACATTAGGTATATAGGAGCCCGAGGTGAAAATTACCCCTAATGTCTGCATCCTCTAGAGGAGGCATTTCACTTTCTGAATCAATTAGAGATGGTGAAGGTGGAGAAGGAGCCCGGTACTTTTGTCCAAAGGAAACAAATCATCCACAATTCACTTGCTCCACCAGTGTCCCCGCAATCACAATTTGTAGTGCTTCCACCACCAGGTGACACCAAGTATTAAAGCCTCTTACCGGATCCTGTGGACCATCATATAGTATGGTCAAATGCGCATGTTACATCTCCTTATGAAGGGAAACTCCAAAGCGCCAAACGTGATCCAGTCAGGGTTGATTCATCAGTAGGATGAAAAATAAAAAGCATATACGCCCATAGTGTAACCCATAAAACACATTTATTTAAAAAATAATAAGTAAAACTTGCAAAGGAAATCACGCTAAGCAAATCCTTGGGCAATAGGCTTAAAAAACTTGCACATAGCAATAAAAACAGATACAATTGCTCTCCCAAAAAGCAGCAGGCTGTGTGGCTGCACCAACTCAACCGCCGGTTAGCAAGCATGCGTGATGACGAAGCATCGTAGCCACACCCAACTAGTTTAGTCAAAGAGAGGACATTGTCGGGGGGTTTAAGCCAGTCCCCCGATGACATCATCTCTTTAATGAAACTAGTTGGGCATGGCTACGACGCTTCGTCATCACGCACACTTGCTGACTGGCGGTTGGGTTCAGTGCAGCCACACAGCCTGCTGCTTTTTGGGAGAGCAATTGTATCTGTTTTTATTGCTATATGCAAGTTTTTTAAGCCAATTGCCCAAGGATTTGCTTAGTGTGATTCCCTTTGCAAGTTTTACTTATTATTTTTTGAATAAATGTTTTTTATGGGTTACGCCATGGGCCTATATGCTTTTTATTTTTATTTTACATCCTGCTGATGAATCAACCCTGACTGGATCACGTTGGTGCTTTAAGTTTGACCATACTATATGATGGTCGACAGGATCGGTAAGAGTCTTTAATACTTGGTGTCACTTGGTGGTGGAAGCACTACAAATTGTGATTGTGGGGACACTAGTGGAGCAAGTGAATCGTGAATGATTTGTTTCCTTTGGACGTTCTTGTTTCACATATATTTTTCCTTTTTAGCCCTTGTGAATGGGCTCTTATGGACACTTTTTCACCTAATAAGTTTGATGTCATTATATTGACTGCTGCTTCATATATTTATCACAATTCTTGCATTTAGTGTCAGAGATTGCTTAATTGGCTGCTTATTTGTAATTTATGTTTAAGTGCGGATATCCTATATGAATTTTAACATCTAGTTATTCACCGGAGACTAAGCTCTGAGTGGTGGAATTTTAGCACCATGTTTGAAAAGTTTAGCAATGTGTAAGTGAATAAGCTTCAAACACATTCCCAATTTCCCAAAGTGTTAACATATAAACGCATACTTTTCCGAATACATATTAACAGTGTAAAGCAAGTAATGGAGGTATTATATCTCAGATTTGCTGAACGGTCAAATAAATATGGCGACCCTGTCTTACCTAACTATACTGCTGGTCCCTATAAATAAAGGGGCCATACTTACCCCATCATGGTGGGCATAACCCCAGAGGGGTCTTCAAGGTCTGAGTTCCATAGAGATGGAAACAAAGCAACATTACAGGCAGTCAGTGTGGGGTCCGGGTATGACTCCAGGTGCACTGCTTTTACTTGTTGTACTGGAAGACAGTAAACATTGATTGGGCTGATTGAATAATCCAAAGTAAAACAGTAAACTAGTTAAGTAAGAGTGCTTTTTCCTTAAGGTAGAAGAGGTGTGTCCTCAAAATCTTTGCCAATGTCCAATCACCTGAAGGTGCCAAACTATAATCCAGGGTCTATGAATATCAAGCCTGTGTACTGAACAAAAAAGATAAGGAATTTGCAGATTCATAGGGAGCTGAGAGTAATAGAAGGGTATTGTTTTCAGTTAAGAATACATACTTGAATTTTTTTTTTTTTTTTAAACTGAGTTTTGATTGTGGGCAATGGTTAACAGAGGCTCATTGATGCACTGTGCAGTTTCCATATATACTTTCAACTGCATACAATGAATCCTTAGTTTTCTTAAAGCTGACCATACACAGTTAGATTTTCATTTGAACATTTGTCGAACAATCATTTATCAAAACATTCTTTCTTGCCATCAATGAATCAACTAATTTGTTTGAAAACCCTTTACATTTTGTACAGACCTGCTATCTAAATGGAATCCCAGATTTATTAAACAGGTTTCGTTATTATCTGTACAGTTTTTCCTGAACCCACATTCACAGTTACAAATTTGTTCAAAAAAGATTTTCCATCCTGCCTGTTTGAGTTTTGTCATTACTGCAGAAACAAAATATTTCAAAAATTATTTGACCCCACCAATCATTAGAAAATCAAAAGGACATTGTGGAAACAAATGTTTTAGAACTAAATTCTACTGGTGTATAGACAGCATTACTTTGGGGTTTTCAAGGGCATTCACCACAGGGAGGTTTGGAATAACTCCCAGGTAAGCATGCTTTATATATTTTTTTAATATTTGCCCAGTTGATAAGAGTGGGACCACAGAACACCAAATTGCCTTGCTGTCTAGTGTGAGTTCCACATATTATTATTATTATTATTATTATTATTATTATTCAGGATTTATATAGCACCAACAGTTTGCACAGTGCTTTACAACATGAGGGCAGACAGTACACTTACAATAAAAATCAATACAGGAGGAATCAGAGGGCCCTGCTTGTTAGGTCTTACAATCAAGAAGGGAGGGTCAAGTGGAACAAAAGGTAATAACTGTGGGGGGTGAGCTGATGGAGAAAATGAAAAAACTGTTGTTAGGTGTGGGTAGGGTAGGCTTCTCTGAAGAGAAGGTTTTTCAGGGATCATCTAAAAACTAATAGAGTAGGAGATAAGCAGACAGATTGGGGAAAGCCATTCCATAGGATTGGAGAGGCTTTGGAAAAGTCCTGGAGGCGAGCATGGGAGGAGGTGACAAAGGAGCTATAGAGCAGGAGGTCTTGAGAGGAACGAAGAGAACGAGTAGGGTGGTATTTAGAGACTAGGCTAGTGATGTAGCTGGGGGCTAAATTGTGGATGGCTTTGTAAGTAGTTGTTAGTATTTTGAATTTAATTTGTTGGGTGAGTGGAAGCCAGTGAAGGGATTGTGAGAGACTCTGACAATGAGACTCTGATGAGAGTAGCAGACACAGAGCAATTGGTAAGGTGGATGAGTCTGGCAGCAGCATTCATGTTGGATGGAAGGGGTGATATACTATGTAGAGGTAAGCCAATGAGAAGGGATTTGTAGTAGTCGAGGTGAGAGATGACCAGCGAGTGAATTAATATCTTTGTTGTGTCATTGGTTAGAAAGGGGCATATTATGGAGATGTTACAGAGGTTGAGGTGACAAGATTTGGACAGTGATTGGATGTGGGGCTTAAAGGAGAGTTTAGAGTCCAGGACTACACCTAGAACCTTGGCATGTAAGGATGGGCTTATATGGGGAATGGATAGTTAGAAAGGTTGCATGGAGTGCAAAGGTGAGAGAAAACGAGGTCAAGGGTATTGCCTTTAGAGTGAGTAGGATCGTGTATCCACTGCTTCAGGTCAAAGGAGAAGGTTAGGCTGAGAAGTTTGCAAGTGGCAACAGTGTTAGTATTAATAGGGATGTTGAAGTCACTCAGAATGATTGTGGGGATTTCAGAAGAAAGAAATTAGGGCAGCCAGACAGAGAAGTCATCAAAAAAGGTTTATACTGGTCCAGGGGGCCTGTAGATCACAGCTGTCCAGAAAATGGAGTGAAAAGACGAATGCAGTCTGCTTCGAAAGAGAGGGAGGTGGTTGAAGTATCTGAAAGGTGCTATGTGGGGCTAGAACGATTCTGACACCTCCTCCCTTACATCCACTTGATCTGGGGGAGTGAGTCCAGAGAAGACCACCATGGGATAGGGCAACAGAAGACGCAGTTTTGGATTCGTGAAGCCAGGTTTCGGTAATGGCAAGTAGATTAAATGAGTTAGCAAAAAAAAGGTCATGGAGATAGGTGAGTTTGTTACGGACAGAGCGTGAATTCCAAAGGGCACAAGAGAAAGGGAGTCTGGTCTTGGGAAGAAGTGAAATGGGAACGAAATTGTGTTGATTGCGGTTTCTGCCAGACGTTGCAGGGTGATGGGTGCATGGGGTACAGTTAAATGATGGAGGCCTGGGGTTTGGGGATGTATCTCCAGAGGTTAGGAGAAGCAGGAGGGTGAGGGAGGTAATATGGGAGTGGGATTTACATGAAGGGAAATGTCCCAGATTTTTTGTTTGTGTGGATTTAGAATTATCAAGAGTTGGTGGGTGCAGTAATAAGGAGAGGACAGAAGTGAGGGTGATATATATATGCTGTGGGGGGGGGGGGGGGAAGAGGGGTGAAGGGGAGATAGTTTAAGGATAGAGGACAGAGCTGTCAAAAGGAGTGGTAGAAAGTGCATGTTACAAGGAGAAAGAGCTGAAAAGGTAAACAAGATCACCTGATGTCCGTGTGGTGTTTTTCAAAGAATTTTCTTATGTTTATTTGTTTTGTGCATTTGCTAAAGTGCAGAGTCAGAGTCAGAAGTGTTCCCACTTATAGAAATAGCCCCACTTTGAGAAAGAGCCCCAGTTGCAAATGTGCCCCCTGCAAATACTTCCCCCAAAAGATGCTTATATTTATACTGATAGGGATGGGGGATGAGTGCATTTTAATTATCAATCAGGAGGTAATAAAGGTTTGCTGGTTAACAGGGCAAAATTCTCACTTCAGAAACAGACCAGCAAGAGGGCACTAAAGTTAACTGAAACGCGTAAGCCGTTCAGTCGTTTGGGGTACGATTCGATCTTCCGATCATCAGGTCTTAGATGTAGATGCAAAGAAATGCAGCTTGATCGATATGAATACGCCTTTTTACATGCTTGGTTTGTAGTAGTACCTTTGCTTTTTATATATTTTAATAAAACTACTTTTGGTAATGCACTAGGTGGGTGCGCCCTCCTTTTTCCTTGTACTAAAGTTAACGGGCCATCATTTTGGGTAAGACAAGGGAGATAATAAAGCATTGTAATGTGGACAGGGCTACAGACGGTTAAGCAAAAATAACATACCAGTATTATTAAATAGACATAAGCAAAAGCAGATAGCAGTGTTTCAGTTTTTGGGTGGAGATGTTTCAGCAACACATACCTGTGGAATGATAAAATAAATTTTTAGATGAGACATTCAGATGATAAGTGCAGAGTCAGAAGTGCTCCCACTTATAGAGATAGCCCCACTTTGAGAAATACCCCCAGTTGCCCCCTGCATATATATATGGAAATTTACGCATTCAGAAAACAATAGACGCAATCTCTTTAATTTAAGGCAGAGCCTAGCACTAGGAAATGTATTAATTTGAATGGTTAACAGTAGTATTGGGAACAATGTATAATCCCACTGCAAACAAAATGCTAGCTGCTAACATTTCAATAACTATTTGATTTAAAACAACACCCTCCTTTTTAATCAGACTGAACCTTTGCTTTAACTGCTGCATGTATTTTCATTTTTTAGAGAGTTCTGCACACAAATAATATAATGAAAGCACAAATGAAAGTGCATCTTTAATATCCATTAAGCTGCTGAATTTTATATTAGCGGCTTAATTAGTAACTCCTGCATTAATATTGGCATAATATGTGTTAGCCCTAGTTCTGAATTAGAGTCATTCCGTAGTTTGGGCTCCTTACTCTATGGATCCACTGGGAACATGCTTTTCATGTGTGACTTCACAGCATGGTGTGCACTGCTAGAACTGCACCTGCACCCCTGAAATTAAATCATCAAAGGCACCACATCAAATGGGTAGTAAAGTGGGGATTTAGTTATTGATGTAAGCCAGGCAGCTGCTTTGATGTAACCTCCAGAGGCAAAGGTCATGATGTCACCACATATCAGCAGAGAGCTTGCACAAGATTAACATCCCAAACAACGTGCTTGAGGTGATTGTAGCTGTATTAGTGCACTTGTCCATACTTTTTCTATTTGCACTAACATTCAAATTTTTAAGATAAGCTTTCGGAGTATACAAAATAAACAAAAAATATGCAGCGCTACTTTTTGTGTGAACTAATTAAGTGAATCATGCACAATACATTATTATGTATCAAATATTCTCACAAATTTCCAAGTCCAAATTATTCAATTATGTACAAGTGTAGTCCAAATGCCCAATGTGCTAAAATAGATCTGTTTCATAAAATTCAAAACATAGTCTATGTGCCCAATACTGTACAAACGTGCTGACTCCTGAGTCCTCCACCAAGTGCAAGCCAAACCGCACACCACCTCTGTAGACCTCTTAACATTATAGGAGGTCTATCCACGCATTATTAAGGTCCCAGACAATATTTCATCTTCTTATACAAGCCACATCAGCACATTAAGGGTTAACAGGAGAGATCCTCATGCAGCTCCCAGTGTACATGTAATAGACAGGCAAACGGCAAAAATTTGTGTTCTCTGTTTTTATTAAATAAATTTCCAACCACGCTTAAAAACACTTACAAAATAAAATACAGAAGCCAATTTAAGAGAATACAACATCCATCCAGCTCCAGCACTCACCTGCCCAGCCTCATTCGTGCCAGGGGGTTCCCCTTAGTCTGCCTGTAAAGTGGCGTATATGTGCGATGTGTGGAACATGCCGCAGCAATAATGAAATTTCTAAAGGAAAAAATTGATTTTAAACTCTTATGCAGCTGTAGATGAAAAGAAAAAGAAAAAAAATGGCCATGCCAGAATTAAAAAAAATAAAAATTGGTGTGGCCCCCCCCCAAAATTCGTAACAGGCCCTTATCCGAGCATGCAGCCTGGCAGGTCAGGATAGGGGGGGTTGAGCAAGCCCCCCCTCCTGAACCATAGCAGGCCACATATCCTCAACATGGGGGGGGTGGGTGCTTTGGGGCAAGGGGATTTCTGGGCCCCCTACCCCAAAGCACCTTGTTGATGGTTGGCTGGTGGTTGTTGAGGTCTGCGGGCTGGAGGCTTGTCGGAATCTGGAAGCCCTCAGATCCCGCCCCCCCCATGTGAATGGGTATTGCGTACATTGTACTCCTACCCATTCACCAAAAAAAGTGTCAAAAGAGACAGTTTTTGAATCCTTTATTAAAAAAAAGAAAAAAAAAAGTGTCCCGCGATGTACATCCATCTTCAATCACACCTCCCATAGGACCCGACAAATAGAAAAAAATAAAAAAAACTCTGCCTCCATGGGAGGTCCCGTGGTAACTGTTGTCTCTTCGCTTTGACAGCTCTTATATAGGCAAGGATGGGGCCACCCGCTGATGTAACCGGATGACCCCGCCCCCTCTGATGTCACATGATAGCAGAAGGGGCTGGCTGACTCAGTTACTACACCGGGGGTACCTGCCCTTGCCTACATAACAGCTGTCAACACAAAGAGACAGCAGTTGCCGTGAGGCCTCTCATGGAGGCAGAGTTTTTTTTCCTTTGTAATAAAGGAATTGTCAAAAACTGTTTATTGTGTTTTTTACCTTTTGGTACTTTTTTGGTGAATGGGTGGGGGTACAATGTAGGGGGGCGGGATCTGGAGGCATGGAGTTCTCCTTAAAATCTATGCCAGACCCAAAGGGCCTGGTATAGATTTTGGGGGAACCCCACTCCGTTTTTTTCTTAATTTTGTCATAGGGTTCCCCTTAACCACTTAAATACACTGTATTATATACGCTGCACTTCACTATATACTCTGCACTGTATTATATATACTACACTGACTGCACTATATATTCTCCACTGTATTATATATATATATATATACTACACTGACTGCACTATATACTCTGAACTGTATTATATATGTATTACCTTTTGGTACTTTTTTGGTGAATGGGTAGGGGTACAATGTAGGGGGGCGGGATCTGGAGCCCCCCTTGTTAAAGGGGGCTTCTAGATTCTGATAAGCCCCCCACCCGCAGACCCCGACAACCACCGGCCAGGGCTGTCGGGTAGAGGCCCTTGCCCCCATCAACATGGGGACAAGGTGCTTTGGGGGGAACCCCAAAGCACCCTCCCCATGTTGAGAGCAAACGGCCTAGTATGGTTCAGGAGGGGTGGTGCTCACTTGTCCCCTCCCTTTCCTGGGCTGCCAGGCTGCATGCTTGAATAAGGTCTGGTATGGATTTTGGGGGGATCCCACAACATTTTAAATTAAACTTGGCATGGAGTTCTCCTTAAAATCTATGCCAGACCCAAAGGGCCTGGTATAGATTTTGGGGGAACCCCACTCCATTCTTTTCTTAATTTTGTCATAGGGTTCACCTTAACCACTTAAATACACTGTATTATATACGCTGCACTTCACTATATACTCTGCACTGTATTATATATACTACACTGACTGCACTATATATTCTCCACTGTATTATATATATATATATACTACACTGACTGCACTATATACTCTGAACTGTATTATATATACTACACTGACTGCACTATATACTCTCCACTGTATTATATATATACTACATTGACTGCACTATATACTCCCTTACTTAAAGTGATACTAAACACTAGGGATGAGCTTTCTGTTCACCCGTTCGTCGAAAAACAAACATTATGGGCCATTTGCGCCAAATTCTAGCTGCGCATAACGGCCCATAATGCATTGCGGGAGCGCAGTGCACTGCTGTCTGATGATTGGCCAAGCATGCACTATGACTCGCATGCTTTGGCCAATCACAGCACCTTCAGCAAAGACAGACATAATTGGCCAAAGGCAGGGTTCCTATATTCAGCCTTCGCAGAGGGAGCAGAGGATGAAACATCTTCGGGAGGCCTTGCAGAAATGTTTGTGCAATGCGTTTCCAGAGCCTGGGAGGTTACAATTTCCTGGTCCTCCTGGACAACGTGTTGCTGAGGCTTCGGTCAGTCACAGAAGGAGCGTGGAGAAGGTGGCCGTCTGACTGATGCGTTCAAACAATTCTTTAGTCCGCAGCCCCAAGGTCTGATCAGTTCCAGCAACCATTGCCAGCATCTGATTTACATGGTGCAGGAATACCTAGGGGTAAAATCAGACTTGGAGACCTTTCCAACCGAAGATCCACTGGGTTACTGGGTGTTGAGGATGGATCACTGGCCAGAGCTTGCACAATATGCAATCGAGCTACTGGCCTTTCCTGCATCCAGCGTTCTTTCTGAACGCACATTCAGTGCTGCTGGAGGCTTTGTAACCTATCACAGAGTGCGCCTGAGATCCCTTGAAGACTGCCTATGCTGAGTGACTATCCTATTCATCCTCAATGTTCATGTTGATAGCTTCTAAGAACATTTTTGTTTCAGGGCACCACCACCAGTGCCTAAGGTCCAATTTTTCTGCCCCTGTTTAGTAGGGGCATATAATTACAATTCTTGTTATAATATTTCACAGCAGGGCCGTTTCTGCGCCTACCAAGAGTAACTGTAAGGGCTTACAGTGTTGTGGCACCACCACCAGTCCACCACCACCAAAGGCTCAATTTTTCTGCTCCTGTTTAACAGTGGCATGTAATTACAATTCTTGATATAATATTTGATATAATATTTCACAGCAGGGCCCATTCCAGCACCCACCAAGAGTAATTGTGAGGGCTTACAGTGTTCTGGTACCAACACCTAAGGCCCAATTTTCTGCAGAGTATATAGGGCAGGCCGTATAGTATATACAGGCGGTCCCCTAATTTCAAACATCCGACTTACAAACGACTCCTACTTACAAACGGAGGACAGGAAGTGAGAGGAAAGGAAGTGAGAGGAAATCTACCCCTAGGAAGGGAAATTCTCTCCTGTAAGAGTTAATATGGGAAAAAGGTGTCTTCACTCATGCTTTATCACCAATCCTTGTTTCCCTAATAACCCCAAATTTTCAAAATCCAATTGTCATTGGGACAGAAAGTGAGGTGAAATCTTCTGAACAGGGGCACAGACAGAAAAACAAATGTTACAGGGGTGATAACCTTGGCTGGAGCTACACTTACAAAATGTACATGTTCCAAAATACAAACAGATTCAACTTAAGAACAAACCTACAGTCCCTGTCTTGTTTGGACGGCCTGGTAATGGGCAGGTGGAGAGAGTTGTGCTATACAGTGCTAAATACAGTGCTAAACAGTGCTCTTCAGCACCATACACAGTGCTGTATTGTGCCACAATAATGTGAATTGCAGTTTAGTGGCGTTTAGTGAGTACCCCCCACCCCTGTGTTCACAGTGCCTGAACGGAACACTATCTTTTTGTGTGCGTCTGCAAAATAGGTGTGCGCAGCCTATTGCATTAGGGTGTACACCCTAAAGTTCAAACACACGTGTATGTATGTCTACATATATATTACCCTGACACCTTGATCTCCCTTCCGGCACAGTGAAAGAGAAGAGCGTAAACACTTCTCTTATGGTATAGCCAGAAAGAAGGAGATCTTTCCCATCTTCCTGTCGGCACACAGAGCGATAATACTAATGCTGATAAGTGATTAGGGTGTGCCCAGGCACATCTGGCACACCCCGTGCGCACGCCTATGGTCTGCAACAACTTTAGATGGTGTTTAGCTGACGGACTCTCTTGCACTTGTCTTTATTTATTTTTTTCACATTTTATATACTTTTTTTTATTCTCAGGTTTAAAAAAAAGACAAAAAATAGGTTAGGGGTTGGGGTTTAGGGGTCTACGCATAAAAGAAAAGTTGTATTGTAAGTGTCTCAAACAAAAAAAAAACCATTTGGCTTGACATGCATACAAGTCTTGTGCCTGTTCCATGGACCTGGAGCCACATTACAAGGCGAAGTTATATTTTATTTTATCTAGATTGTTACACTAATCTCTAGCCAATAGAAATTTGATTCTGTCTCACAAATAACCCACAAGTATTTTTTTAAGTTATACAGTTTCTATGTCCACATAGCTTCACCACCCAAATAGGCTGCATATTTAGTAACCTAGCTTAGACAAATGATCCCTTACACAGGAAAATTCCTTCCAATGATAAAATGAAGACGAATAGAAGAAAATGTTAGTGTATACAAATTTGACACTTACTGAGTAAATGTTTAAAAACATTGGCCTGATATAACCCCAGTAATAGTATTCCATGTCTGAATAATGGGATAGCAGTGCACCATTGCCAGGTCATTCCTTGCAATGAGCCTGTCTTAATCATTAAAACAAAAACAAACTGTTTTTCTCTCGGCCTGTATTTGCAGACTAAGCACATTGAATGGTATGATATATCTCAATATCTTTCCGAGGCATAGTTTTATAGCTGAAATAATTCCAACTTAAAAATGCTGTTTGTAAACGGAGGTAACTAATAGCGTACTGTTGCACACTTTAGTAATTATGATATTTATCTTAACTACCCATTAGGATGATAGTCTACCATAGATCCCAATTACCCATAAAGATGATAGACTACCATAGATCCCAATTACCCATAAAGATGATAGTCTACCATAGATCTCACTTAATGTGTATCACTTTTGTGAGGTTGGCATTCAGGTCTGCAATATCTTTCTAACTTATCAGTACAGTTAAATGTTTTACTGATACGACAAATAAATTAATATTTAAGGTAAATTGAGTGTGTGAATTACTGAATGATGCAAAATGCTGATAGCTATGGCCCAAATCCAGCTAAAAATGTTTTTTTTTTTTTATTAACACAGTGCAGAAGGTTTAAGGCTCGATTAGACAAACCATGTACACGGACACATCTGTATGCAAGACAGTGGTTTCCTATTTACGCCAATGGTAAAGTGGGGATGAGGCTGTGATTGGACAGTTCTTTTTTTTTTGCATTTCTTTGAATACAGCAAGTCCTAATGGAATGCATTTGCACTGTAGACAAATTACCTACTCTTATGTGTTTCATGCAGTACACAGAAAACATTCCAACTATCCAGCAGTGTTGCCAACCGTCAGTATTTTTACTGGCAGCCAGTAAAAAACAGGCAATTTTCTCCTGCCAGTAAATGCCAGTAAAAGTAAAAGGTTGCCAGTAAAAAATATGGCTGTGACGCTCGGCTTGGTCTGGAGCCGGCTAAGACCATCCGAGTGCCTGCTACAGTGTGATCAAGCGGCTATGGCAGAGGCAGTGCCTGAGCATGTCGTGTGATGTCATGGTGCAATAGAGCCAAGCAGAGCGGCCAGAGGCTCGTGTGTGGGTCTGTGGTATGGGAGCAAGGCAAGCTGGGACGGGGACCATCAGTGCTGTTTAGACTGGAGGGACTACTAGGCTTGTAGAGAGACTGTGAACTCAGGAGGGGATGTGTTGTGTCGGAGAGCTGTCCTCATCATCAGTGCTGCTGCACACTGCTGTCAGTGTCACTGTGAGAGTCAGTTTTATGTGTGTGTGCCGCCCATTCTAATTTCTTGCCCTCCTGTCTCCTGTCCCTGAGTTACTTACTTACTATATCGAAAATAAAATATGAAATATGTTTTTTGCCTTATTATCTACCTTAAATCATATTGCTAATTGCATATTTGTTTGTAGCCTAAATACTCTAATTTGCACTTAAAACTGTAATTTTGTAATTTTTGGAACCGCCAGTAAAATCTTGGCTGTGCCAGTAAATTTTGGGTGTGGTGTCAGTAAATTTTAATCTGGTAGGTTGGCAACACTGCTATCCAGTGATGCGGCTATCATTTTTATATATGCTGGTCATGATTGCTGATAAGCTAAGATTCGAGTCAAACATGGTTTTGGCCTGAACCTGTGGGACTGTCACTTGACAGCAGGTCACCAGGCGGTATTGCAGCAGCTGGCAGGTGTTCAGGAGGCACTACTGCCACCTCCTATCACCGTTTTTGCATACATTTTTTAAAGGATGCCAATTTTTTGTTGCAGGACCACTCCACAACTGCAAACGAAGGTGTGGCCCCATTGATCTAAGTTTGATGGGTGGTTTCACCTGTCAATTGCTGTTGCTGGAAAGCAAAACATTGCGGCCTTGGCATGTGTACAGTCCTGTCAGGCTGTAATGTTAGAATCTCGGTAGGTTGCTGTGAGTTTGGTGTGTACTACAGGTCAGGCGGCACAATGGTGTAGTGGTTAGCACTCTCACCTAGCAGTAAGAAGGGTCGCTGGTTCAAATCCCAACCACGACACTACCTGCCTGTATTTTGCATGTTCTCCCTGTGCCTGCGTGTGTTTCCTCAGGGTACTCCGGTTTCCTCCCACAATCCAAAGACATGCAGGTAGGTTAATTGGCTTCTGTCCAAAAATTAGCCCTAGTATATGAATGGGGACCTTGGATTTTGGGCTCCTTGAGGGTAGGGACCGATGTGAGTGTGCAATGTACAGGGATAGGGACAATTGTAGACACTCACTCAGGTTGAACTGGATGGACTGATGTCTTTATTCAACCTTACTAACTAAGGTCATCAATCCCTACAGGTCACTAAAGGACACTTTAGGGATTGATGGGAGAAACAGCGCCCCACACTAGTGCCCACAGTGCCACGCTCTTTGAATCCCCTGGATGTGTTGCATGGTGGCGGTACCTGGAACTCTTCAAATGGCTGAACATTAAACTCAACAACTCTCTGAGAGGTAATGATAAAGCTTTTGTTTTCACAGTCTGCTTTTGCATTCATGTTTTTTTTAAGTAGCATTAGAGTCACTTTAAATGTGTGAATGTTTTTTTTAACATATGTCAGGTTTTGAACCTTTGTAGTTTGGCTGTAGACACCCTTCACAGTCTCTGTCCTTTGTTTCCTCTAAATTTCCTTGCCCAGAGAGGATTCGTAGCAAATGTCTGAAATGCCTGGCTCTGAAATATGGTGGAGCAGCTGTTCCTTTCTCCTGGCCCTTTTACAGATTATATGAAAATGGGAATTCACATTCAAGGCATAAAATACCATTTATTCACAAATGTATAAACACACTATAATTTATTGGCTGCACAGCAGTTGTAGTAATCCATCTGACATTTTTTTTCATGCCTATCCAGAGCCTTTTAACTAATGATGCACACAGAAAACACACAGAAAAAAAGGCAAATCAATATGAGATACCTGGAGTATGTAGATTGTTGCAAAGGAAAATGTTATATGATTACTTAAAGCGGACCTTCACCCCAAAATTAAAGTTGAATCTCATGTTTTTCTCTCCTTGCCTCTATTTTTACTTTCAGTGTAATTTTATTAAAGGTTTTACATATTAAACAAAATTGTCATAGCAACATCAAGGTATTCATATGTTCAGTCAAGTAATACAAAAGTCTAGTACAAACAAGATAACATAGGAGCATCCTAGAGTAACAATAGGGAAAAGAGAAAAAAAACTCAGTACAATCTGTGAGCGAAAGGATACAAATGTAGACATACACATAGAGGATTTAGAATAGCATATCATATGAGCACCAAAAGTCAAGAATTTTTATTAATAAGAGAATTGCCCTGTGACTCATACCAGTGCACCCATGGTTGCCACAAGGAGATCATGCGGGAATAAGTACCGTATGTGGAAGCGAACATTGTTTCATATTGGAAGTGAAGGTGAGTTGTCCTAAGCACTTTAGAAATTGTGGGAGGGAGGGAAGATTTCCAGTGTCTTAGTAATATCAGTGGGCAGCCATTAAAACGTGTGTCACTACAATTTGTAATGGATATGGAAAGAATTCTTCACTTCAGGTGATAATCAATCAGCACAGACCCCCCCCCCCCCCTTCAAAGGAGCAGCCGGTTGGCTCTCCGCTACTCGCGTCTGACAGACGCAATTGAGTTAAAGCTGATCAACGGCTCTTCCTGTTTACATCGTGATCAGCCGTGATTGGACATGGCTGATCATGTAGTAAAGAGTCTCTGTCAGAGGCTCTTTACCTAGATAGGATTTGCGGTGTGTCAGAGTGACACACCGCAACAACAACTGCCGCAATGCGCGCCCCCAGGGGCGCACAGCCGCTTGATATCCTGGCGACGTCATATGACGTGCGGTCAGGATATCGAAACCACTTTGCTGCCGTAATTTTGCTATATGGCGGGCGGCAAACAGTGAATGTGAAAAAGGTGAGTCAAAACATCCCTAGGCACCTCCTCAGAGATAAAAGATGGTTTTGCTAGATGGTGAATCCTGTCTATAATCAGCTCCGATTCAGGCACTTCAGGTAGCAATATTTTAAAGAGGCATAACAGCAGAAGTTTTGTGTATGCACTGATTCAGGGATGCGTGTGGGGCAGACCATTCACTTCAGTGGACTGCCCTACCTACAAAAACGCAAGGATAGAAGTCCCTGACTCTATTGTTAAAATTGTGTTGGATCGAAAACGCACCGTGTTTGCCAATGCGTGACAATACCATTAGGAATTAATGTCACCCCTTTGTGTCTGCTAAAGAGAAGTGCATTTGTCTGTGTCTCACAAACATGCACAATTTTGCGCACATTCCCCAACACACAGTACTGTAATGTGAACCAAGCTTAGGGTACCTTGAGACTGAAAATACCTTTCAAAGGCGCTGTGACTGGTAAAAGGTTGCTCTACACCAGGGGTCTTCAAACTACGGCCCTCCAGTTGTTTAGGAACTACAATTCCCATCATGCTTAGTCATGTCTGTGAATGTCAGAGTTTTACAATGCCTCATGGGATGTGTAGTTCCACAACAGCTGGAGGGCCGTAGTTTGAGGATCCCTGCTCTACACTATAACATTTTTATTTCTCCCTGCACTTGCACTCAAAATGATTTTGTGTCTCAGCTCCTTTCTTATGTCATCAGCTCTGCATCAACCCATTTTGTAACTCTTCTATTATCCTCCCCAGCCTTCCCTGCTTTAGGTCCATTACCAATTGTCTTCTGTCTAATTTAACATCTGCATGCCAGCTGACTTCCCCCACCCTTGTACCACCATATCCTTTAACTGTAAGGGCTGCATTTTTACAGAATATCTCGTTCTAGTTTCTCCTTTTCTTACAAACCCCATCCAAACACTATATTATCCCTGTAATGAACAGATGTATTTTTTTTTTATAATCACTTTTTCTTTATTAAGACAAATTTCAACATACAACATAGAAATACATATTGCACAATATATCTATATAAATCTTTTCATTAACATACACCATACTAACCCCCCACCCCCAAGAAAACACACCGGATCCTTGACCATGTCCACCTCAAATGAGAGAAAGGAAAAAAATAGAGAAATTAAAAAAAAAAAGGAAAAAGCCCACCCACTTTCCTACCCATAACCAAAACCCAATTTGTGCAAAACATTATTCAATATATAATTAAGAAGGGGGCTTTACAGCGCCCTATTACTATGTCAAACAACCAACAATACAAAAAAAAAAAATTATAAAAAAAAATGTATAATTTCGAATTTCTATTTTCATGTTCTATTATGTTTAGTGTTTTAATTCAATATAATCTCACTCTACTATTTCATTTTTATACCTCCCCACCTTTTATTTCAATATACCCTTCTTTATGTGATTCCATTACGTGTTGCCCATCCTGTGCCTAATTTACTATTATAACTTATCCTCTTCCTTTAATGACATCAGTCATCTCTCCACTGTGCCTCCCAGAGGAGGAAAAAAAACACAAAAAACAACCCCCCAAAAAAAAACCCCACCTCCTCCCAATTTCACCCACCAGATGAATCTCACAGAAAATCCGATCCATAACGCAGCATTGCCCCCAAAAGGGTTTAATCCTCCCCTATTTCTGAGGAGTAATACAGCCATCCTGCCCATGTTTCTTTAAATGTATTCTGTTGGTCTTTAACCATATGTATCCATCTCTCTGCTTCCATTATTTTTTCTACCTCCCTTTTCCAATCCATTATAATGGGACATCCAGACTGTTCCCAAAATCTAGGTATCAATATTTTGGCTGCATTTAGCAAGTGGAGAGTAACGCTTCTCTTATAATACCTAGCAGATTATGGCATCCCATGAAAAATAAAATGTAATGGAGAGAATTCTATAGGTCTAAGTGTAATTTTCTTAATGCAAGGGGCTATCTCCTCCCAGAAAACTTTAAACTCTGGGCAATGCCACCATAAATGCAGAAATTAACCCCTTTGGTTACATCCCCTCCAGCAGTTAACATCCGCCGATGTCAGGAATTATAAGACATCTCCTGTATATGGGAACTTATTGAAGTATGGTGTGTCGCTCCCATCAGCCTTTTAATCTGCTCTGATGTAAAATTATAGCCCAGTTCTCTTTCCCATTCTCAAATGAAATAGGGAGTTGTCATATTTTGGGCGCTCAGAACCATTTTTACAGAATATAATGTTCTAGAGTCTCCTTTTCTTACAAACAGCATCCAAACACTATATTATCCCTGTACTGAACAGATGTATTTTAATCAGTATAAAAATGAGATAAAGACACAATTATCTCAGTCTCAGCACACTTACTTATTTATATTGACTGTCCCCTTGGTAACAGCTAATTACATAGACAGTACCGGATACTTCTTGCCATACCCTGTTTATTTGTGGCCAAATCTCATATAGCATGTCATTTAAAAAAAAAAAAAAAACATTTCAATCGAAGGCAATTTTTTTTGCAGGAGTACAAAATGCACCTTAATGGAAAAATCGGACATTTCTGATTTGCTGTGAAATTTTGAAGTTTCATTATGTGTTGCAGACATTTGGATTGCTCGTCAGACTCTGGAAATATTACAGAACTGGTAATGGCAGGAATGACCTAGTGTTTTGGCTCCTTAATGTCAGAGCTGGTGGTGGTCCTGCTGGCCACTCTAATGACAGGCCTTATAGTCCTGTTAGCTTGGCTTGTCTTGCTTGAGGCTTAATTGACAGGATTTGTCACTTTACTGATGGTTCCGTTGGTGGGGATGCCACAGACTCTGTTTCTGTTTCATGTGGTAGGACTATGAATCCTTCTGCTTATGGATCAGGTAAACTTTAGTCTTGTAGGGTGGCATAGCTGTGGTTATGACTGTGTGTGGGGGGAACAGGCCTACCCACTGGAACCTATGCAGTGCGTAGGCCTGTTCCTGCTTCTTTGAATGTGCTTGCTATTGTCAGAGATCCTCTGTCCCCTGAACTCTTATAGTCCTTTGGTCTGCTTCTGACCGGACACCCGCTACTACATACCTTACAACTTTTTGCAATAGGAACAATGGACACCTATTAGCAAGTTCATGTAGGCATATGACACTCTCCCTGCCACAGCCCCTTAATTGAGAATTATACAAAAAAATGATGAGTTAAACCCACAAGTGCTTTTTTTTCCACTACTATTCCTTTATACCAGCTTTTTAAATTTACCAATGTATAAATTTAGAAACTATATGAAAAATGTTACACTGGGAAACATTTTTGAAAGATAAATAGTGCTTTTTATATACAATGAACCCAAAAAGACCCAATGTGTGAGCCGCTCTGGCTTTCGAAGGGGCACGAGTCCTTGACATCCACCGACGAGAGTGCCAGTCTGGGAGGGAGCTCGTCCTGGCTCCTGAAAGTGCCTAATGTATGAGAAAGTCTCCCTTTAGCCACACTTTTATGCAATCACTTGGTTCGATGGTTAGTGGCAACCTCAGCCTGGACTACCTCCAGGCCATGCTCCCATGACCAAATGAGGGACAAATGAGGAGGAAAGAGGGACAGAGGGACTTTGTTCCAAATCAGGGACACTCCCTTGAAATCAGGGACAATTAGGAGCTATGACTACTACCCTCCATGTCTTATTATTAGATTGTCCTTGTTCTCATGAGCAGGGCCTTTCTAAAAATCTTGTATTGTATCGTAACTGTATTGTGTCACTCATGGTGTAAAGAAATCCATATATTAACGGGTGGTGAGCCGTTCTCCCAGCAATAGACCGGGTGGAAGAGAGAGGCGAGCTGGCCGGATCACAGAGCGGGGATTTCCCGCTGTAACAGCTTACATTTGAATTGCCGTCCGCTCGCAGTCACACACAGTCCCGCCTCCTGACCCAGTGCCTGGGACAGAGAGAACACATCCCAGCATTGGACCGGCATTCTGTCTGGCGCCTACTCAGGAAGTGGGGCTGTGTGTGACGGCGAGCGGACGGCAATTCAAATGAAAGCTGTTATGACGGGCAATCCCTGCTCTGTGATGATCCGGCCCCCTCTCTCTTCCTCTGCAAGGACACGCTGCAATGATGGGCACAGGCAAGGCTGTAATGATGGGCACTGGTCACGTTGCAATGATGGGCACAGGTGAGGCTGCAATGATGGGCACAGGTGAGCAATGATGGGCACAGGTCACGCTGCACTGATGGGCACAGGTCGTGCTGCAATGATGGGCACAAGTGAGGCTGCATTGGTGGGCACTGGTCACGCTGCAATGATGGGCACAGTACACGTTGCAATGATGGGCACAGGCGAGGCTGCATTGGTGGGCACTGGTCACGCTGCAATGAAATGTTGAGCCATATATACAGTATTAGTATATTATACATATATACATATTATATATATACAGTACAGTACTGTGCAAAAGTTTTATTCAGATGTGAAAAAATGCTGTAAATTAACAATGCTTTCAGAAATAGAAGTGTTAATAGTTTATTTTTTATCAATTAACAAAATGGAAAGTAAATGAACAGAAGAGAAATCCAAATGAATATTTGTTATGACCACCCTTTGGCTTCAAAACAGCATCAATTCTTCTAGGTACACATGCACACATTTTTTTAAGGAACTCGGCAGGTAGGTAGGTAGTTCCAAACATCTTGAAGAACTAACCACAGATCTTCTGTGGATGTCGGCTGCCTCAAATCCCTCTGTCTCTTCATGTAATCCCAGACAGACTTGATGATGTTGAGATCAGGGCTCTGTGGGGGTCAAACCATCACTTCCGGGACTACTTTTTCTTCTTTATACTGAAGATAATTCTTAATGACGTTGTCTGTATGTTTGGGATCATTGTTCTGCTGCAGAGCCAATCACACGCCTTCCTGATGGCATAGCATGATGGATAAGTATCTGCCTGTATTTCTCTCTGAGGACACCATTGATCCTGACCAAGTCTACAACTCCATTTGCAGAAATGCAGCCCCAAACTTGCAAGGTTCCACCATGTTTCACTGTTGCCGGCAGAAACTGCCTCCTGCTACAGCCAAATATTTCAAATTTTCACACAATGGTTTAGGAAGAGGTGTTTGGAATCAAGACTGAGGACTGAGGAGTGAGATAATTGATGCACAATGCACGTTTTACATTTCATTTTTGCCTGGAGTTGGGCTTTAAAGCAGCTGAAGATATTTTAGATAAATGCTGATCTGTGCAAAAACAGAATGACATTATTGTACTAGATTTAGAAATACAAATGTGCATTTTCAGTCCTCAAACTAATAATAAAGACAAGCCCTGCAGCATCCCCTTATTTAGGTAATAATAATTCCTATACAGCAAGCAATGCTAAATAATATTACCTGAACATAAACTGAAATTGTATATAAAATAACTGGTTTCAGGCAAATGAATTACAAATGAACTGCTGCATTTTAAATTTCTTGTTAGATTACTGAGCATGACATTACAATATTATAAATGTGCCTATTTAATATGATTTATACATTTTTTTCCTCTTACTGAAAATTAAAGAATATAAACTATTTCTTTTTTTTGCCATCAATCCCAAGCAAAAAATGTCCTTTCCTACACATTAAGGCTCCATGCACACTGGAGCTCATAAACTGCAGTTTATTGGAGTTTGGGCGTTTTTTTTAAAAGCCCATAAACTCTACTCAATGTTAGCCTATGTGTCCATGCACACATGGAAGTTGTTTAGCTTTAATGAGCAGTGGAGTTTATGGGCTTTTTTCATTTTTGCATTCAAAGTGCCGTTTTTCAAATTTGCATTCAAAGTGCAGTTTTTCACCGCCAAAAAACACCAAACGCCGATAAACGTTCATAAACGCGCATTAATTAGCGTTCAGCATTCTATTTTTCAGTGCATTGTGGGACTTTGGAATGCATTGTGGAATTTTTGGAGTTTCCTCTGTGTATTTTTATTAAGAACGCCCATAAACGCTAACGCTGCGCCCATAACGAAATCTGGCTTCCAGAAAAGACTTTTTTGAGCTTCAGTGTGCATGAAGCCTAAACATGTTATGAGAGAACTATCCAGGCTGCCATTTCTGTCCTTCTGAAAATTATAGTTGCCTGGCTGTCCCTGACTTTAATATCTCACAAACCCAGAACAAGCAACTAAAAGTTTGAGAGAAAAGTTAGAGAATAACAACAGTATTTCTCTCTTGTTAGGTTTCCTTTAAAGTGGAAAATACGTTTTATAGAAAAAACTCCTGTGCTTGTTTTGCCTTTGTCATGGCTTTAACCATGGCCATCTTTAATACTGATTGGACCTTGGGTAAACATTTTCTTGGCCCCCTATCATGCAATTTCGCTCTCCACCCCAACATCCCAAAAAAAACAACACAGCCGGCTAAGCGTTGGGGCCTGGTAACCATTGGCGAGTTTTAAAGCAATCAATAAGACCTGCAGGCAGTATTTTGGTTTTAGGGTATCTGGTAGGCTGTTCCTAATGGCTCAATCTATAATGGTGGTAACAAGTAGCAGCCACAAGGCCCTCCACCAGACCCATCGACACAGCAGCAGTGGGATCAGGAATTCATTTACACTGGGTTGCCCATTACGACTCTGGTAGGCAGCACTACAGGTCCTTAGCCTTAGTGCCCCACTAAGTGCACTTGGTGCCCCAGTTAATCTCAATGCTCCAAGTTACTCACTGTACTCATATACTCCTAGTTACTCCAAATTACTCACAGTACCCCTAGTTATTTCAGATAACTCACAAAGACTCCAAGTTACTTGCAATATTCCAAGATACTCCAAATTTACTCACAATACACCAAGTTACTCCAAATTACTTGCAGCACTCCATGCTACTCCAGTCAATCACAGCACTCCAAATTACTCCAGGCCACTCAGCGTATGCTCCAGACCACTTACAATGTCCCAAGTTATTTACGATACTCTAAAAACACTTACATTACTCCAAGGTACTCCAAAATCCTTCACAGTATTGTAAGTTACTTGCAATGCTCCAAGTTACTCCCTATTCTCCCAGTACTCCAAGTTACTCTAAATGACTCCCAGTACACCAGGTTACTCCAAATAAATTCAGGTACTCCAAGTTGCCCCAAATTACTCCTAGTACTCAGTTACTCTAAGTCACTCCCAGTACTTCAAGTTACTCCAAATTACTCCCAGTACTCCAAATCACTCCTGGTACTCCAAGTTATTCCAAATCAGTCCCAGTACTCCAAGTTACTCCCGGTACTCCAAGTTGCTCACAGCTCTCCAATAATACTCACTATACGCCATGCTACTCACAGTGCCTCAGTTTCTCCCCTGATTCAGTACTCGCAGAGCCCTCACAGTACCCCAGCTCCCCTGCTGCCAGTCCTATCAATGTGTCCAGCACCCTCACTCACAGCCTGCCTGCAGCTCCCCCTGCCAGTGTGTCCTGCAGATCCTGACAATGTGTCCCACATATCCTCCTGTCAGTGTGTCCAACTCTCACACCCTCTCCCACAGTTTTCCAGCCGCTCCACCTATCAGTGTGCCCACAGCTCCTCCTCTCAGTGTGTCCCGAATCCTGCGCCCTCACTCACATTTGTCCGGCTGCTCCACCTGTCAGTGTGCCTGAAGCTCCTCCTTTCAGTGCGTCCCAACTCCTGTGCCCTCACTCAAAGCTTTTGCAGGCAGCACAGGCCCAATGGGCAGCTGATTTGGGCCCTGCAACAATGTTTGGGCCTGGGGCAGCTTCCCCTTTTGCCCCACATTAAAGACAGCCCTAGCTTTAACTATATTAAAGGTATTTTCACCCACCTTTGTGGGCAGACAGTATATTAGTATATTAGTTGGCAATCTGGTTGAGTTCTAGACAGAGCTAATGTTTTCCTTTCAAGTCCCAGTGTCAGGAATGGATCCGTCCGCTGGTAAGACCCATCATTTGGCGTGCAGTACTGTGGTCCACCAGCAGGTGTCTCCTGGCAGTTTATAACTGTCAGGAGAGGCCTTCCCTGCTGGGATATCATCTTTGGGCCGCAGTACTGGCGTCCACCAGCGGATGGATCCTGGCAGTGTGGAGCAGACAGCTCTTTCTGCGCTCAGCTGTCACATGAGGCCAATCACTGGCAGATCTATAAATACCCAGCCAGCCCTCACACACTTGCCTTGGTATCTCTCTTCCATGTGACCTGTGACCTGTGACCTGTAACCTGCCCATCCTGATCCTGTGTTCCTGAGTTCCTGCTCCTTGTTGCCTTTCCCATCCTTAGTTCCCTCTCCCATCCTGCCCTTGTTCATCTGCTGATCTCCCGTGCATGACCCTGGCTTGGCTAATCGTTTGTGATTCTGGACTGCCCTTGTTATCCCTTGATCTTTCCGTGTATGACCCTGGCCTGGCTGACGTGTTGATTTCGGTACTTCCCTGTGCCTGTACATATTTATCTGTTGTCTGTGGGTTTCTGTTTGTGGCTGAGCACTGTTGTATTTTGGGGTGTTTGCTTATTTATATATTTATATCACTTGTCTCAATAAACGTTAATCTTATTTACTTTTACTTGCGTTTTGGGTTTCTCCTTTGCAGTCCACACAATCTGGTCTCACCTGTTCATGACAGTATACCAAGGCCATCTCTGACCAGAAGTGGCTGCACAGGGGAACCATCTCGGTTCTGTTTCCCATTTTTGGAATGGATTCAGATATAATTGCCTATTATGCTCTGCTGGCAACAAAGAGTTCTGACTACCTCTGGCAGACATTGAAAGGATGGTCCAGTGATCAGCTGCTGGAGATTATCCGTTTAGCTCACACTGTGGTCGATCAGGGCAGTATATTGTTGGAGGATGTTCAGCCTTTGATTAGAATGTGTACAGAGCTGGCTCTGCCTTGTATCCCAAAGGGTTGTGATGACTTTTCTCCCCCCTTCAGCATTAACCAGGTTGCGTCCTTGGTATGGCTATTGGAGGATGACGCTGCATCCTTTGTGGAGCACTATTCAGTTTGTCCCAAACAGTTGTTGGAGGATTGTATAGCTGACGTGCAGTCCCTGGTCAGACGGAGGGTATGTGAGCTCACTTTTGTGTTGCCTATACTTCAGGCATGGTCAGACCTGTTATGCCCAGCTTCTGTCAGCTCTCCTCAACCCAGACCCATTACTAAACACCTGCCAGCTCAGGCGTCCTTTCTCCCATCACTGCAGGCAACCTCAGCTACCGTCCAATATACCCTGCTCCCCACAAAGTATCAATACCCTGTTTCTACTCCCTGCACCTATCCTGCCTTTAACCCACCTGCCTCTTCTCCTCTACCTGTAACAAGCCCACAAAACCCTCCTCCAGCCACAGTTCCCTGGTCTTCATTTTGCCCAGATACGTTCTTTTCCTACAGCCCTGCACCTACGTACAAAGCTGCAGTGGCTAAACCAAAAAAGAAGCGAAAGTTCTTTCCGACCCACACAATCCTGCCAGTAACCCAACCTGCCTCCACACCAACCAACCTGTTACAGTCTGACGCTCCAGTGTCTGCCACCCAGTCTGACGCTCCAGTGTCTGCCACCCAGTCTGACGCTCCAGTGTCTGCCACCCAGTCTGACGCTCCAGTGCCTGCCACCCAGTCTGACGCTCCAGTGCCTGCCACCCAGTCTGACGCTCCAGTGCCTGCCACCCAGTCTGACGCTCCAGTGCCTGCCACCCAGTCTGACGCTCCAGTGCCTGCCACCCAGTCTGACGCTCCAGTGCCTGCCACCCAGTCTGACGCTCCAGTGCCTGCCACCCAGTCTGACGCTCCAGTGCCTGCCACCCAGTCTGACGCTCCAGTGCCTGCCACCCAGTCTGACGCTCCAGTGTCTGCTACCCAGTCTGACGCTCCAGTGTCTGCTACCCAGTCTGACGCTCCAGTGCCTGCCACCCAGTCTGACGCTCCAGTCTTCCAGCTTGACGTCCCAGCCTGCCAGTCTGATGTCCCGTTGCCGACCTTCCAGCCTGATGCCCCAGCCTTCCAGCCGGATGCCCCAGCTTTCCAGCCTGATGCCCTGGTTCCAGCCCCCCAGCTTGATGTTCCAGCCTTCCAGCTTGACGTCCCAGCCTTCCAGTCTGATGTCCCATTGCCGGCCTTCCAGCCTGATGCCCCAGCCTTCCAGCCTGATGTCCTGGTGCCAGCCCCCCAGCTTGATGTTCCAGCCTTCCAGCTTGATGTCCCAGCCTTCCAGTCTAACCCGCTGCCGGCATTCCAGCCTGACGTTCCAGCCTTCCACTTTGATGTCCCACTGCCTGCCTTCCAGCCTGATGTTCCGGTCTCCCAGCCGTGATGTCCCGGTCTCCCAGCCGTGATGTCCCGGTCTCCCAGCCGTGATGTCCCGGTCTCCCAGCCTGATGTCCCGGTCTTCCAGCCTGATGTCCCGGTGCTGGCCTTCCAGTCTGATGACCCGCTGCCTGCCTTTTCTTCTCATGTCCCAGCCTTCCAGTCTGATGCCCCGCTGCCTGCCTTCCAGTCTGATGCCCCGCCGCCTGCCTTCCAGTCTGATGCCCCGCTGCCTGCCTTCCAGTCTGATGACCCGCTCCCGCCCTTCCAGTTTGATGTCTCGGCCTTCCAGTTTGATGTCCCGGCCTTCCAGTCTGATGTCCTGGTTTCGGCCTTCCAGTCTGATGACCCGCTGCCAGCTCCCCAGTCTGATGACCCGCTGCCAGCTCCCCAGTCTGATGAGTTCCTGTCTGCTGCCCAGTCTGATGAGTTCCTGTCTGCTGCCCAGTCTGATGAGTTCCTGTCTGCTGCCCAGTCTGATGAGTTCCTGTCTGCTGCCCAGTCTGATGAGTTCCTGTCTGCTGCCCAGCCCGATGAGCTCCTGTCTGCTGCCCAATCTGATGAGTTCCTGTCTGCTGCCCAGTCTGATGAGTTCCTGTCTGCTGCCCAGTCTGATGAGTTCCTGTCTGCTGCCCAGTCTGATGAGTTCCTGTCTGCTGCCCAGTCTGATGAGTTTCTGTCTGCTGTCCAGTCTGATGAGTTCCTGTCTGCTGCCCAGTCTGATGAGTTCCTGTCTGCTGCCCAGTCTGATGAGTTCCTGTCTGCTGCCCAGTCTGATGTGTTCCTGTCTGCTGCCCAGTCTGATGTGTTCCTGTCTGCTGCCCAGCTCGATGTGTTCCTGTCTGCTGCCCAGCTCGATGTGTTCCTGTCTGCTGCCCAGCTCGATGTGTTCCTGTCTGCTGCCCAGCCCGAAGTGTTCCTGTCTGCTGCCCAGCCCGAAGTGTTCCTGTCTGCTGCCCAGCCCGAAGTGTTCCTGTCTGCTGCCCAGCCCGAAGTGTTCCTGTCTGCTGCCCAGCCCGAAGTGTTCCTGTCTGCTGCCCAGCCCGAAGTGTTCCTGTCTGCTGCCCAGCCCGAAGTGTTCCTGTCTGCTGCCCAGCCCGAAGCGTTCCTGTCTGCTGCCCAGCCCGAAGTGTTCCTGTCTGCTGCCCAGCCCGAAGTGTTCCTGTCTGCTGCCCAGCTTGATGTGCCTGTACCTGCTGCCCAGCTTGATGTGCCTGTACCTGCTGCCCAGCTTGATGTGCCCGTGCCTGCTGCCCAGCCTAAAGTGCCCGTGCCTGCTGCCCAGCTTGATGTGCCTGTTCCTGCTGCCCAGCTTGATGTGCCCGTGCCTGCTGCCCAGCCTAAAGTGCCCGTGCCTGCTGCCCAGCTTGAAGTGCCTGCTGTCCAGCTTGAAGTGCCCGCTGCCCACCTCGATGCCATGGACTTGTCCCAGCAGCAGCTAGTTGGAGCGTCCGGAGGCCGCTCCTTTGAGGGGGGGTACTGTCAGGAATGGATCCGTCCGCTGGTAAGACCCATCATTTGGCGTGCAGTACTGTGGTCCACCAGCAGGTGTCTCCTGGCAGTTTATAACTGTCAGGAGAGGCCTTCCCTGCTGGGATATCATCTTTGGGCCGCAGTACTGGTGTCCACCAGCGGATGGATCCTGGCAGTGTGGAGCAGACAGCTCTTTCTGCGCTCAGCTGTCACATGAGGCCAATCACTGGCAGATCTATAAATACCCGGCCAGCCCTCACACACTTGCCTTGGTATCTCTCTTCCATGTGCCCTGAACCTGTGACCTGTGACCTGTGACCTGTGACCTGTAACCTGTAACCTGCCCATCCTGATCCTGAGTTCCTGCTCCTTGTTGCCTTTCCCATCCTTAGTTCCCTCTCCCATCCTGCCCTTGTTCATCTGCTGATCTCCCGTGCATGACCCTGGCTTGGCTAATCGTTTGTGATTCTGGACTGCCCTTGTTATCCCTTGATCTTTCCGTGTATGACCCTGGCCTGGCTGACGTGTTGATTTCGGTACTTCCCTGTGCCTGTACATATTTATCTGTTGTCTGTGGGTTTCTGTTTGTGGCTGAGCACTGTTGTATTTTGGGGTGTTTGCTTATTTATATATTTATATCACTTGGCTCAATAAACGTTAATCTTATTTACTTTTACTTGCGTTTTGGGTTTCTCCTTTGCAGTCCACACAATCTGGTCTCACCTGTTCATGACACCAAGTTTGGTTTGTTGGTCTATTTTATAAAGGTTAAAAGTGTAGTGCCCCCACCAAAGGGGCCGCTGGATATAACTCAGGTCTCCCTTACCTGCTCAGGGGCTGCCAGGCCCAGATACCAGTTCCAGAGCACACAGGCTTAGTCTACGAGTGTATTTTTGTAGATTTGTTGAACAGAAGAGAAGGATGAGGGTGTGGGATACTCCAAAAATGCAAGTAGGTACAGGACCACAGATTCTCAAGCTAAATTCCTTCAGCAGCAGCCTTTAAATACTGCTAGAGGTAGATTGGACAGCCAATTCATCTGATACTCCTTGTAGCTACCCTTGGCATCTAACTCTCAAAGCTCAGTCACACCTGAAGCTCTAAGAAAATATCCTACTTACAATGTCCAGAGACAGCTCTCCAACCAGCTGCCCTGTGACACTTGGGGTCCTTCTACAGCCCAGCTTCATAAGGTACTGTCCTCCAGCAAATGTCTTTCAGGTGCTCAGCCAATCACATGCCAAGGCCTAACAGCAAAAGATCTTACTTAACAGCAATAGATCTTCAGCAGCACAGGCTGCCTCCCAGCGGAAAAGGCCCTAGAAGAAGAGGGCTCTGAACAAGCTTTCCTAAAGATTTACCTTTTCCCCAGCAACCTTCTAGGGAAACTTTTTTCAAAGAGGGCCAGATTTGATGAAGTGAAGATGCGTGAGGGCCGACCATTTTGCCTGACATTCTTTGAACCAATAAAATTCGGTCTAAGTGTGTTCGTTCGAGCACTAATTCACTGCCAAACAAGAATTCTCTTGCCTTTGTCACGCTCGTTCCCAACACACAGACGAATGCTCTGCTCTTTAGGGGTGCCGTTAATTATTAATGGTACCCCACACATTGGAAAACGTGGGGTGCTTTTGGTGCAGTGCAATTTGAAAAAAAAAAGGTTGGGGACTTCTTTCCCTGCATTTTTGTGGGTAGGGAAGCCCATTGAAATTAATGGGCTGCCCTACATGCAGCACATAGCCACACAGATGTGAACCAAGGGCTTGTTCACATGTCAGGTTGGAGGGGCAGTAAAACCACATGGTTAAGCTGTTTTTACCACCCCCAACTTCTCCCCCTTTAGCTGCAGAGGGAGCAGCTGGGGGTGTACACATGCTGTGGCTGGAGGTATACCCAGGCTGAATGGCACTGCACTGCAACCACCCCTCAACAGTGTGCTGGATTTTAAGGGCTTAAAACAGGTGGTGAGGAGGCAACATAATGCCTCTTTACCGCCTGTAAAATGCCTCTAAAAAGCAATCTGTGCATGGATTGCTTTTCAGAAGAGCAGCAGTCCTGGCTGAAATCACAAACAAGACCTACAAAAGCAGTTCTGATGGTACATGAATGAGGGGGGGGGGGGGGGGTGTCCAGATTAAAAGTAACACACATACATACACACAGACATATGCACACACACAGACAAATGTATACACATACATACAGACACATGCATACACACACATACAGACACATGCACACACATACAGACACATGCATACACATACATACATACATACATTCACACGCACACACATACAGACACATGCATACACATACATACAGACACACACACACACACAGACACATGAATAAAGCAATTTTAAAACTAATCTAGCTTCTAGCATAGTACTGTACCTTTCCAGCTTCCTCATTCAGCCGGGTACTGCACTGTAGGGGGAAGCAGAGAGCACAGCACACTCCCCTGCACTTTACTTTCACTTTTGAGGCTGACGGAGCTTCTCACAGTTCTGATGTTCGGCAGGGGATCGGGCTCATCTGACAGCCCTGATCCCGCAGCACACTGGTTGTGAGAGGCTGGTTTAGATAACCAGGCGGGCCGTTCAAAACCGGACCGCAGGCCGCGATTGGCCCGCGGGCCGGACTTTGGACATACCTGTTCTAGAGGCAGGCAGGCAGGAGAAATCAATCCCCAGGTTTAGGGGTAGACCTGAAAAATAAATTGTTGCTCCACTGAGTATGGCAGAGCCAAAGATTTATCCAGCCTAGAGCAGAGTGCTATAAAAGTAATTATAAGGTGTTTTAAACCCCAATAAAGGGCTGTTGCACTTGTTTATCACAATTTTGGTGTGTTGTGTATTATTTAATTAATGTCCATTGGTTATGGTTTTGTAAAGTATTGGGGGTTGGTTTAATATAGGGTTTTACAATTCCTTGTTCCAGAGACACAGCAGGAAGTAAGATCCAAAGCGAGGGGAACTCCCCACTTAGATAGTTGTTACCAAAAGCATTGGATGATTTCCTCCCACCTCCTGTTCATATGACAGCTCAAAGATTTTAGATTCCCCATCACTTTGTGTTTGAGATGTTATCTCTGTGAGATTTTTGGCTGGGCTTAGGAAGGTAGTTACAGTAGATGGCTTACACTTATAGCAAGAGCATTGTCCAATGTCAGTCAAAGCTGCACAGTTTGTTTTTATCTACTGGTGCCCCTTACCTGCATGGGCAGTTTTTTGTCAAAGGCGAGCCAACCTGTTAATCCTTTTACGTTCACTGCTGTATGTAGTACAGCAGAGGTGCTGGTGGGAGGTTTACATATACTCCAGGCAGGAGTGTGTGTAAGTCTGACAAGCTGGCTGTCAGATGGAATAGATCCGACACCCCCAAATGTGTCAGCCCTCACTCCCACACATCCATCGGCAGATCAAGGCCTCGCATGATGGACATTCACTGGTCTTCCTCCCCTGTACCCACTCATCATGCCTGTAACTGATCTGCCAATGGGTGTGTGGCGGTGAACTTTCCTGCTAATGACTTGGAAATCTTGTGTAAATTGTCACTTCTGGATCCTGGTTTCACTTTCCCCAGCCAGTATGGCTAAGAAAGTAGCTAATGGAGCGTGACCTGTGCTCCATTTGTTTCACTGGAGGGCAGGGGAGACATCAGGGGTTAATCCTGATGTCTCATTAAAGAGAATCTGTCACTAAGAATTACAACACACGTTTTGTCCCCTATGTTATGAAAGAAAAGTTTAGTAAAAAATAAAATAAACAAAATTTAAAAGAAAAAGTGTAAAAATGTAAGTTACACAAAAGCACTTAAAATTTCCCCTCACCCCCACAAACATGCATGTATGAGCACAAATGCAAGTGTCGGGAGAGCCTACACACAAAAACACCAATTGCGTTACACATTTTACATGCACACTGGAGCAAGAGCAATACTTCCAATTCCAGGCTCATTATTCATGGTTACGTCTAAATTAATCACCTGTAGGGGCTTTTAAACCACCGCCTATGGTAGGTAGGGGTGTTGAATGTAATTGTAGCATCGGTGCATCGCAATTCAGACGTTCCCGATTCTGCGAATTGGCCAAATTGATTTTTGATGACATCATCCGTCGCTCCATGCAGTGCTCTGCCTCTCCAGGAGAAACACAGAGGCAGAGCCTGCATGGTAGGTAAAGCCCCCTCCGCTTCACTGCAGCAGAAATTCAGTTGATGAGCTGACATCCAGTACAGTGCAGGGGGAGGAGCTCAAAAAGACCCAACATGAAGAGAGGATTTACTGGAGGCACCTGAAGAGGGAAAACACACTGAGCAGCATGGAGGAGGGGGAATCGACTGACACTGCAAGTAAGGTGAGTGGCAGTGTCACTGATTCCATCCCTCTGCTATCATCACCCCTCGGCCTCATCCCACCATGTCTCTGATCCCACCATGCCTCTGATCTCACCATGCCTCTGATCCCATCATCCCAGTCTGATCCCACCATGCCTCTGATTCCACCATGCCTCTGATCCCACCATGCCTCTAATCTCACCATGCCTCTGATGTCACCATACCTCTGATCATGCCATGCCTCTGATCCCACCATGCCAGTCTGATCCCACCATGCCTCTGATCCCACCATCCCACCATGCCTCTGCTTCTGATCCCACCATGCCTCTGATCCCACTATGCCTCTGCCTCTGATCCCACCATGCCTCTGCCACTGGAGAAAAATTTAGTTTTTCCTAACTGCTTGAATTTTAGGATAAAACATTTTGTAACCATGTGCACTTAACCCCCCTGGCGGTATTCCCGAGTCTGGCTCGGGGTGGAACTTTAGTACCATAAGCGGTAACCCCGAGCCAGACTCGGGATCGCATTGCAGGATACAGGGGAAGTTACTTACCTTGACCCCTGGATCCTGCGATGTCTCCCCGCTGTGTGTGCAAGCGCCTCTGCTTGATTCACACAGTGCCCGAGTGCCGCTGAGCTCCGTTCCCTGCGACGTTGCGACATTGCGAGGAGTGGAGATTGGCGCCAAATTTAAAAAAGTAAAAACACACAAAACACATACTTACAGATTACAGTACTGTACAGTACTATATAAAAAAATTACACATCCCCTTTGTCCCTAGTGGTCTGTCCAGTGCCCTGCATGCACTTTTATATTATAAATACATTTTTTTCTGCCTGGAATTTGGAGATTGTCCATAGCAACCAAAAGTAAATTAGAACCACTTGCAGAATTGAGCGATAGCGATTTGTGGGGAAATTCATCATCAAACCCTAAATCTAATGACAGCGACAATTCTGTAACTGAGCAAATTTCAGTGTTTTTGATTTGATTACATTATTGAATAATTTTTATAGTTATTTTTATAGTTATTTATTATATTATAATTTATGATTTTGTGTTTCAAACTTTATCATACCCGGGATGTCTACTAGATTCTGGTTTGGACAGATTTAAGTAAGTTATTTTGTAAGAATTGCAGGCCTACACTATAAAACGCCAAATTTACATGCAAAATAATTGTACCTCTTTTGGTACAAAATTCCTGACATAATTATACCGCCAGGGAGGTTAATCGTGATGCATCACAAAATCGAATCGAATCAAATCAAATCACGGACAAGATAATCGTAATAGAATCGAATCATGAGACCAGTGAAGATGCGCACCCCTAATAGGAAGGGTACCAAAGTTTGTCGGGCACACACAGTTTTAAGGCTTGACTATTTACTCGGCTTTTATGTGCATTAAAATTGACTTCAATGTATTTTTTACTGAAATTCTGCATTTCAGAAACCATTGCGCTAATATTGTGTATTGAGTATTGTTTTCACTATTTTATTTTCTAGGCTGTCTGCTTTGAAGAAATATTCAGTATAATGTCTCAGGTGTGAATGGGGAGCAGGTGTTTTAAATTTGGTGTTATCACTCATACTCTCATACTAGTCACTGGAAGTTCAACATGGCATCTCATGACAAAGAACTCTCTGAGGATCTGAAAAAAAGAATTGTTGCTCTACATAAAGATGGCATAGGCTATAAGAAGATTGCCAAGACACTGAAGCTGAGCTGCAGGACGGTGGCCAAGACCATACAGCGGTTTAACAGGACCGGTTCCACTCAGAACAGGCCTCGCTATGGTCGACCAAAGCAGTTGAGCGCATGTGCTCAGCGTCATATCCAGAGGTTGTCTTTGAGAAATAGACATATGAGTTCTGCCAGCATTGAGGTTGAAGGGGTGGGGGGTCAGCCTGTCAGTGCTCAGACCATACTCTACACACTGCATCAAATTGGTCTGCATGGCTGTCGTCCCAGAAGGAAGCCTCTTCTAAAGATGATGCACAAGAAAGCCCGCAAACAGTTTACTGAAGACAAGCAACAAGCAAGGACATGGAATACTGGAACCATGTCCTGTGGTTTGATGAGACCAAGATAAACTTATTTGGTTCAGATGGTGTCAAGCATGTGTGGCGGCAACCAGGTGAGTACAAAGACAAGTGTGTATTGCCTACAGTCAAGCATTGTGGTGGGAGTGTCATGGTCTGGGGCTGCATGAGTGCTGCCAGCACTAGGGAGTTACAGTTCATTGAGCAAACCATGAATGTCAACATGTATTGTGGCATACTGAAGCAGAGCATGACCCCCTCCCTTTGGACACTGGGCCGCAGGGCAGTATTCCAATATGATAACGACTCCCAAACACACCTCCAAGACGACCACTGCTTGCTAAATAAGCTGAGCTTAAAGGTGACGAACTGGTCAAGCATGTCCCCAGACCTAAACCCTATTGAGCATCCATGGGCATCCTCAAAGGGAAGGTGTAGGGGCGCAAGGTATCTAACATCCATCAGCTCCGTGATGTCGTCATGGAGGAGTGGAAGAGAACTCCAGTAGCAACCTATGAAGCTCTGGTGAACTCCATGCCCAAGACGGTTAAGGTAGTGCTGGAAAATAATGGTGACCACACAAAATATTGACACTTTGGGCCCAATTTGGACATTTCGACTTAGGGGTGTACTCACTTTTGTTGCCAGCGGTTTAGACATTAATGGCTGTGTGAATTATTTTGAGGGGACAGCAAATTTACACTGTTATACATGTACACTCACTACTTTACATTGTAGCAAAGTGTAATTTCTTCAGTGTTGTCACATGAAAAGATATAATAAAATATTTACAAAAATATGAGGGGTGTACTCACTTTTGTGAGATACTGTATATGTGCCCAGCTCAAATTTAATGAATCGGGTTCACATCCACTTTAAGAGCTCATTCCAGGAACGTGTGCAATGGGAATATGGACTGTATATCACTGAGATAGATGTTAACTGCCATTTAATGTCATTGTTCAATGGTGCATATTGACATTGATCATTTTTTGGCTTTTTTTTGCCTAAAGAAATCAAACCAATCAAAACTAATTATTAATGTCTATGTTATTGCTTTACTGATTCATATCTTTGTGAAAATGATTATAATGTATCTATCACAGTTAACAAATATACTCACGATCTAATTTAAAACAACATAAACGTTTATAGTTATATTGACATATGATATAAATTGTAAATTCTTAGGACGAATAGAGAACTGTTGGAAACTCTGAATTGCAATTGCAACTGCAATGCTGACCTCTAGTGGATTACTCATACACTGCATCACTTTCATCTAAAAACTTTTTAGCAGCACTTCTGTTTAGTTCTCGTTGATGATTTGACAGCCATGCAGGTATGGTTCTAATCCCCAAACAGACACTGTCTGCCTTCGAGGACACATACCCACACCCATATCTGCATGGTTGCAAAATTGAGACCAGCGACTGTGTCTGTGCAGCCACTGCATGCATGAAACATCTGTACATCCCATGTGGGCAAAAAACAGCCCTTCACTAGGGTTGCCACCTCATTCCTTTAAACCTGAACACATATTAATTACAAAAGTACTGTGTCTAATTTAATGCAGATAAGGCACTAAGTAAGTTTAATTAACACCTAAATCAGCCACTGAACTTGTGTAATTAATACGTATTGAGATGGCAACCCAACCCTTCACACAGATGTACACATACGTATGCCCATGTGAATGAGGCCTTATGAATGTTATTGACAGGCAGGGTTACCAACCATCATTAAATTCAAGGACAGTTTGCAAAAATCCATGATTTTTACATCAGTCCAGGAGCCCTGGTTCACACTGGTACGTTTTAACATGCAATTTGACATGTCAAATCAGCGGCAATGGCACCGTCCTAATCAGTGCAACACAGCATTTGCGGTGCCGCACCGATTTCAAAAAGGAGTTTCTATACAGGTACTACTTTATGCGATTTCAGAGTGTGATTTCCATTGACATCTGTGCAGAAGCCTGCACAGAAGCCTGCACAGAGGTCTGTGAAATCACGGCCGAAATCAGGACTGACATGCAGGAGTGAAATCGTGCGAGTTCATTCCCGCAGCTCAGTATGAACCTGCACTCTGCATGTCCATAATAGACATTCACAGACAGATGTAAAAATTACGGGTTTTACAAGCTGTCTGTGAATATACAGACAATTGGCAACCCTTTGACAGGACATAAAGACAAGTCATGCTTGTAAGCTTTGTTTTTAGGTATTGTTTAGTTTAAAGAAAACCTTAACTGAGAAAAATACAGACTTTTAATACTGACATCCTGATCCACTATACATATTGTCTCTGGTCAGTGCCAAAAACTATTAAAGCATTTTGATCAACATAACACCACAAAAAAAATAAAGTGCAGAGTTCCTCAATAACAAACTATGTATTTTCTCAGTACAGATTTACTTTAACCGCTTGCGTACCAGCCGCCGCAGTTTTACTGTGGCAGGTTGGCTCCGCTGCGCAAAATCACGTTATTGTACGTGATCTCGCAAGGCTTGGCTAGCGGGAGCGCGTGTGCCCGCTGCAAGCTCTGTGAGTCCAACAGCGGGTCCCGCGGACTCTATGTCCACGGGCATACCCGCGATCGCCTCGCGGAGAGGTAGAACGGGGAGATGCTAATGTAAACAAACATCTCGCTGTTCTGCCTAGTGACACTGTCACTGATCATAGCTCCCTGTAATCGGGAGCAGTGATCAGTGATGTGTCACACACAGCCCCTCCCCCCGGTAGAATCACTCCTTAGGGCACACTTAACCCCTACAGTGCCACCTATTGTTAACCCCTTCACCGCCAGTCACATTTACACAGTAATCAATTCATTTTTAATCGCACTGATCGCTGTATAAATGTAAATAGTCCTAAAATAGCGCCAAAAGTGTCCAATGTGTCTGCCATAATGTCGCAGTCATGATAAAAATCACTGATTGCCGCCATTACTAGTAAAAAATAAATAATTGATAAAACTATCCCCTATTTTGTAGACGCTATAACTTTTGCACAAACCATTAAATAAACGCTTATTGTGATTTTTTTTAACCAAGAATATGTATAATACATATCGGCCTAAACTGAGGGAAAAAAAAAAATTCTATATATTTTTGGAGATATATATTATAGCAAAAAGTAAAAAATATGTGTTTTTTTCAAAATTGTCGCTCTTTTTTTGTTTATAGCGCAACAAATTAAAACCGCAGACGTGATCAAATACCACCAAAAGAAAGCTCTATATGTGGGGAAAAGAGGACGTCAACTTTGTGTGGGAGCCACGTCGCACGACCGCGCAATTGTCAGTTAAAGCGATGCAGTGCCGAATCGCAAAAAGTGCTCTGGTCTTTGGCCAGCCAAATCCTCTGGGGCTGAAGTGATTAAAGCCCATGCTCAGGAATAGGTTGCCCTCTCCTCAATCCCCCCTACCCACCCTTCTCCCATCTTTGCACAAGTGTTTTAAAAATACATTTTTAGTCATCCGCTGTTATGTGACCATCTACAGCACCTCTTCCAGGAATGAGGACCAATGATCCACTGCTGCATTCTGGGCCTGTCACAATCCAATCTTGGTTTTGCCCCTCATTGTGATGTCATCATGCCACTGCAGGAGTTTTTAGGAGCCTATGAGGACCCCACTATTGGACACCCATGGGAAGTGTCCACATCAACAAGCAACAAGGCGGGAACTCTGAAAAAGGACTCTCACTCTGTAGCTCAAAAAGTATCTCTGCAAAACATTACATGCCCACAGATTTGGGTAAGACTTTGGGTTATTGAATGTAGTTTTTATTAAATTACTAGGACAATTATCTAAAGGGGTGGAAGACAGTGAAAGAGAATGTTCAACAATAACTTTTTAACTGCTTTGCATACCAACATGATTTTTAAACAATTTGCCTAAAGTGTTACTAAACCCACAACAGTAAAATCAGTCTGTATATGCAGTAAAGTATGCTAGTTATACTCACTGAGGAACCTAAGGGGTTAATACTTTGCATTGTGTATAAAGGCTGTTTGATCCTGTCTCTCTGATCCTCCTCTTCCTCCACTGTCTCCAAAAAATAACTTGATATTTACAGAGCCAGGGGACGGGGTGCACATGCTCAGTTTGGTGTTTATTGCTAAGAGAGTTGTTTTTATTTTTTTGGAAGGGTGCATGTGATCAGCAGAGGGCCAATCAGCACTGTCCAGACAGAGGAACAGGGGAGAATGAAAACTCCTCCTCCTACAAGCTTTACTAGGAACTGATAGAAGTCACAAGGCTGCTATATACTGCTGATGAGAAAAGGTATTTAGCAGTTTATATTTACTAAAACTATTTCATTTCCATGTTCTGTGTACCGTGGGAGACCAGATATAGTGAAAACAGGTTCTGTGTTTAGTAACATTTTAATGCATATAAGGCCTTCATTTAGTCACTTGTTTCTAAAACAACCCTAAATATTTTTTTTACAATAAACAGAGAAAAAATTGAAAATTCCTATCAAGATACTTACTGTAATTTTTCTTTCCTGAAGGACTCCATGGCAGTAACGCGTGAGTTAAGTCCCGCCTCTACTACCCTATATGACACTATTCTCATAAATTTTTGCTCCCTGCCCACAGCCGTGTTTGATAACTAGCCTACTCCAGCCATTTGGGAGGGAACTCCTGCTGCCATGGAGTCCATCAGGAAAGGAAAATTACGGTAAGTATTTTTCCTGACAGACTCCATGGCAGCAACGTGTGGGAAATAACTCGCCATACACACCTGGGTGGGCAAAATGCTGAACAAAAAAATGTATTTAACACTGTCAACCGACAGAACTTTCAAACCAAAATTGACAGAGGATAAAGTCGCTGATTCAACACAATAATGAGACATAAAAGTATGAATTGTTGACCAGGAAGCTGCTCTGCAGATAACTTCAGGCGCAACATGACGTGAGGTAGAGAGACTTCTCATAGAATGTGCTGTAACCGCCTCAGGAGGAGCCAAGCCCTTCTCTTTGTAAGCCAATTGGATAGCTTGAACCACCCATGCCGCGATGGATCTGACGGAAGCCCTGAGGCCCTTACTTCTTCCATGGAACAGAACAAAGAGGTAGTCCGATTTTCGAAAGGAAGCTGTAGCCTCCAAGTATCGCTTCAAGATAACTCCCATATCGAGTGGATGTGGTTCTAGACTTCCAGCAGAATTAAAAGTAGGGAGTGTGATATCCTGGTTTTCGTGGAAGACTGAAGTGACCTAGGGATTTGTCCCTAGCATCGGAATTAGGACCACTCTGTCTGGAAAAACTGTGAGAAAGGGCTCCTTTGACCCTAGAGACTGGATTTCAGAGACTCTCTTTGCCGAAGATATGACTACCATAAAAGAAGTCATGAGGGTCAGCTCTCTGACTGAAAGTGGTTTGTCCAGTTGTGAGAAGAAGTCAAGAACTAGTGGTAGATCCCACTTGGGAAATCTAGGTTTCCTCTGTGTTCTGAGCCTGACTGCTCCCTTGAAGAATTGTTGGACCAAAGGATGTTTGGCACAAGACACCCTGGAAAAGGCTGAAATTGCTAAAACTTGCACACGAAGAGCGCTAAAAGATAAGGAGACATCTAATCCAGTTTGCAAGAAACTTAAAACATCCTGAACTGTCAGATTACCATCAGAGTTGGACCTGGAGGACATGTGGTTTGTAAATCTAGCCCAAATCCTCTCATATACCCGATTGGTACTTATTCTCCTCGCACTCATGAGAGTAGGAATGACCTCCTTGGGGCATCCCAGAGCCTCTAACCTTCCCCTCTCAAAAACCAGACCCTCAGGCGCAGATGAGCCAGGCAGGGATGTAACTTTGAGCCTTGAGACAGAAGACCGGGTCTGAATGGTAAGGGGATCAGATCCCTGACACTGAGAAGCATTATCAGGCAAACCAGGGCCTGTTGGGCCAGTAAGGTATTATGGCTATCACTTCTGCTGCTTCCGACCTGAGTCTCTGTAGGAACTGGAGAATAATGGGGGTTAGTGGAAAAGCATAAGCTCTGCGGAACCACCATCGCTTCGTCAGGACGTCCACCCCATAGGCCTGAGGATCCAGGAACCTCGGATAATACCTTGCCAGTTTCTTATTGCAAGGGGAGGCAAATAGGTTGACTTCTGGGGAGATCCCCAAGGTCAGAATCCAACTGAATACTTCATCCTGAAGAGACCATTCGTTATATTGACCAGGTTCTTCTGAGCCCAAGACATAATTGGCTCTACCTCCTGAAGTAGAGACAGACTCCGAGTACCTCCTTGTCTTCTTATGTACGCCACTGCCGTCATGTTGTCTAGCCTGAGTAGAACCGAGGCTCCGGATATCAGATGACTAAATACTAGCAGCCGCTGGAATGCTGCCCTCAATTCCAGAATGTTCAACACCGTTCTTCTGCAAGGAAAGTCCCAGGTGCCCTGTGCCACTTCTGTCAAACAGTGGGCGCCCCAGCCCTTGGTGCTGGCATCCGTTGTTATTGTTACCCATGAGATGGGAAAAATGGAATGACAGTTGTACAGATTTTCCCGCTGTAGCCACCAGGGAAGGGAGCTTCTCATTAAAGAAGTGACTCAAATGAGCTGAGTCTTGCTGCCTAACCATTGATGAAGAGACCCTTTTTGGAAAAGTCTCATCTTCCATTAAGCCCACTTCACCATTGGAATCATAGCCACCATAGTGCCTATGATCCTCAGACACTGGAGAGCCTGGAGATGGGAGGCCGAAAGAGCCGGACGAATTCTGTCCCAAATTACTGAAACGTTCTCTTCGGGTAGCGAGATGGTACCTTTCACTGTATTGAAGAGGGCTCCTAGGAATACGAGAGTCTGGGATGGAATTAACTGACTCTTCTCCAGGTTCAGGATCCAACCAAATTCCTGGAGGGCGGAGATAACCTGACTCCTGTGCACTAATAGTCGGTCTCTATCCTAGGCTAGCAGCAGAAGATCGTCCAAATAATGGTGAAGATGAATCCCTTTGGTTCTCAAGAGGGCCGCTACAGCTAACAATACCTTTGAAAATACACGTGGAGATGTCGATACCCCCAATGGAAGGCGCGCGAACTGTAGATGCAGCTTGCCCACGGAAAAGCAAAGAAATTGCTGAAAATCTTCTGCCACAGGGACATGAAAATAAGCGTCCTTTAGATCTATTGAGATCATCCGATCTCCTGATTAAATCGACTGCTGGATTGTTGACAGCGTCTCCATCTTGAACTTTTCTTTTTTGATAAAACGATTCAGATAGGTTAGATCTATGACAGGCCTCCAAGTTCCGTTATTCTTTTGGACCATAAAGAGAGGAGAGTAAATTTCCATGCCTCGCTGTTCATCTGGGACAGGAATGGCAGCTCCTTGAGGCAATAAAGATTTTACGTAGGCTAACAAAATCAGCCTTTTTTCTTCTGAGGCCGGAAGAGAGGTGGGAACACACCTGAGTCTGGGAGATCTGCTGAAGGTCCAGGTATGGCCTGAAGAGACCGTTTTTTTCAAAATTAACTTTACTAAGTCAGAGATTCTAAATATAAATATTGATCAAGTCGAAGCTGCTCGACTCTTACAAGAGTTCCATTTTCCATGGAGGGAGGAAATCAAATATTTGGGTGTCAAGCTTTCGTCCACACTAAATTTTCCACCTTTGCTGGATGAAGTCAAAGCAGAAATCAGAAGATTGACATCCTGCCCTTTGTCTTGGATGGGGAAAATAAATGCAGTTAAAATGGTTATAGTCCCAAAAGTAAACTATAAACTACAGATGCTCCCACTTTCAGTACCTCAAGCCTTCTTCAGAACCCTAAACAGAATCATCTCTAAATTCATATGGTCTAATAAGAAACCTCGCATATCCAGAAAGACGCTATCCAAGGGAAAGCATCAGGGAGGGCTAGCAAGCCCCGACTTCGAGAAATACTTTAGTGCCATAGTAATCTCTAGAGCAATGGAATGGATAAAAGGGGGAAGCAACAAGAGATGGGTAAATATCGAGAACGCACAAAGTAACACGCAACTGGGTCACATTATTTGGAATCCCCCAAAATACAGGGAATTGGGGGAAGGGACACACGAAATCACTCGGGTCACACTAAGAGAATGGGACAGATTACACAGGAAAAATAAATGGGTTTATAACTCGCCCCTAATATATTTAAAAGATAATATTTTTTTCACACCGGGTAGGAGTAAAATATGGGGTAATTGGATTAAAAATGGGGAGGCACAGTTACGGGATATCATTAAGCAAGGTAAGATAGACACTTTTCACGATTTAAAAAATAATAGAGATCTCATGTTAATTGACGCGTGGAGGTACTCGCAGCTCAAGCATTTCGTAGACAGTCTCCCACAGCCAATCCGATACGGAGAGGATTATACAGTTCTGGAGAAAATTTGTCTGCGAACCACAACTAGAAACAACATAGCACGCATTTATAAGATGTTGATCCAGGAAGAAACTGACTGGGTCCCTCCAGGCGTCAAAAGATGGGAAGGGGAATTGGGAATCCCATGTAGTAAAGAGAGAATTAATAGAATTTTTCACTTAATGCACCGTTCTGGGTTTAACACGAAAACACTCGAAGTTAATTATAAATGCATCTCAGGTTGGTACTTAACCCCCTTGAAGCTCAGTAGGTTCCAAAAAGATAAATCTTCAGAATGCTGGCGAGGTTGCGGGAGTTTAGGAACGATGGCCCACATCTGGTGGGAATGTCCCAAGATCAAAAAATACTGGCAACAAATCTTGGACTTAATTAAAACAATCACAGGGAAAAGTATACCAGAGGACCCCTGGACCGTGCTGTTCCATGGGTCTGATATACCCATGAGACAGTACAAGTCCTCAGTAATTCCGATACTCCTAAATGAAGCAAAAAATCTTATCGCAGGGCACTGGCGCAATCTAGAGAGTCCGCGCATAGGGGAATGGATAATTAGAGTAAATCTACAGCAAAAAATAGTAAGCCCCGAAGTTCAAAGGACAGGAAGAGATAGAGCTGAGGAAGGACTGGGGAAATGGGAGAGTTGGGAAATTTTTAAAGACTCATGGAGATTCGCTGAAGAAATAATGAGGTATAGGTTATAGACGCGATACTCACGTAACCAATGGGTTGCACCCACAAAGCGTTTTGCAAGGCAGGGACTGGGGGAGGGAGGGGGGGACGGGGAGAAAATGTCAAATGCTTTTGTGTATTTTTTCACTTATGTTCACAAGGTAATGTTTTTGTATGCATTTCAAAACTATAAATAAAGATTTAAAAAAAAAAAAAAAAAAAAAAAATTTCAGTTAGATTAACTGATTGCGTCATATGGTTTGGCACTTATATATATTTTTTATAATAATCTTTTTCACTAAGACATCACTGGGAGGTATTGTGCGGGTTAATTGGACTATACCACACATTTTCTGCTACCCCCCATATGCCCCTGGGGCATTGAGCCCTCAAGATAGAGGTCACATTTAAGCATTCAAATAAACCATTTACATTTGCAGTCCTGGGCAAACCTATATGCTACAGAACCTATTAGTTCATATGATTATGCTATAAGGTAGCGCCACTGACCCCAATTTTCAAACTATTCTTTATACATTTGGAACTCCTCTAGGGGAGGTTTCCTTTATTGGGGAGGCTGCCACCTGTAACATCCTACCTAAGCACGGCACTGTGCATTTACTGTTTTCTACAGGAGCATATCATGTTTACCTGTTTTAATTTTGTTTACATTTCTTCAGTTACTTCCTGGTTTCCAGGCAAGGGCAAATTATGTCATACATCCCAGAAGTCTTCAGGAGGGGAGGAGGGGTTCTCTTAGCTAAGCACACCCTTCTGCATGTATGCTGCAGCTAAGTGCAGATAAATTCCAGGAAGTAAACGCTACATGAATCATCTGCCCTTACTCAAGATGGCCACTTCTCGAATGCCAGGGGATGTTTACAAAGTGACTTCTTAGCAAAATAAATCATAGAGGCATGTATGGATGAGTGACCTTGCTTTGCATACTAAAAATGAATAAAATAGTGTTTTTGGTTTGTGTTGCTGAGATACAGTGTAGTTCCAGTTAAAGATTTGCCTGGCTGCATTCCCAGGGCTATTAATTACCTAGAGACTGCTATTAAAGGGCCTACTGCTACTTCTTAATCTACTACTGTTATTTATACATGTCATTTTTTAGAGATTTTGATAAATAACCAATGCATAAAAAGGGAAAAATAACAGTGGGGGTTACAGCATGAAAGTATTGCAAGAGAGAAAATATTACAGAGCGAAATGTTATCAGATGCTCAGGGACAACCAACCTTTTCCATATCCATGTCTATATCACAATTACAGAAGAGTTCTAGTATCCATATACCCTGTGTATGTAAAGTAAAGCCACACATATGGTTATTAGGGGCTGCTGCTGTTTACTTGGCACAGGTCTTTTTTGTATTTGTTAAGGTAAAGTGGAAATAAGTAGTAGTCATACTCAAGTAAAGAAGTCTCATGAATAAGTTTAGAAAGTATGAAGAGGGGAGTGGTGGTAGAAGGAAGGGAAAGTGGGGAGGATTTGGCAAGGGGGGGGGATATAAAATAAAATTATTGAGGCATGAGAAGAAAAAAAGAGGGGTACGGGAGCAGGGAAGGAAAGACATGGTGTTAGCCTGCCACTGCTTAAAGTATTTGTTACCCCAGCATTTCATATTCCTGATATGTGCCTGCTGTACCATGTACTTATATGGGAAAGTCTCCTGTTCTCTTTGCATCGCTTCCTTTTTGTGAAATCCCTAGTGTTCCTGCTTGTCCCCCTGCTTTCCTATTAAAAACTTACCACAATAAGCAGGAGAGCATACCATGGTCGTTTTTTAATAGGAGAGCAGATGTTGGGAACTCAGCCTGCTCGCCTCCAATGATTAGACTTGTCCTGACACCCCCACTCGTGGACAGCCTTTTTTTACTAGGTGCTGCTGTTTCACCTTCCCCAGCTTTTATGTAGCTGAGAACAGAGGGAACAGAGGGAATGTGATCACTTATAAAAAAAGGGGGGGGGATATTTATAATGTTTTTGTAATATCTACACACAAATGTTTTGCCTTTCATTTCAATTTTAAACTGAATAGGTTGTTTTACAAGGTCATTCTTTACATTCACCTTAAACAGGAAGTAAACTTCCATCACTAAATTTTACCTATAGGTAAGCCTATAATAAGGCTTACCTATAGGTAGTTTAAATATCTCCTAATTGTGCACCGTTTAGGAGACATTTACTGTACATGCAGCCAGTAAAATCACTGGCGCATGCGCTCTGAAAGAACAGCCACTCCTGCCGCTCCTTCAGAGCCCTGCGCTGTGGACGGTGGCTCCCACGCACATGTGCATGAGTGGAATCATCACAGCTGTAGCCAGTAACAGAGCCAGAGTCCGCAAACCCAGAAGTAAGACGGGTGAACATGGCAGCGGCCTCCAGCGATGATACTGCATCGCTGGAAGGCTTACTAGCTCATTATGCAGGTAAGAAAAAAAAACGTCCAGCGGTTTACAACCGCTTTTAGGGGTAATTATGCACCACCCAAAAACATTCCTCATCTGGTGGCAGGCAGCGTGGCAAGTGACATTCCTCATCTGGTGGCAGGCAGTGTGGCAAGTGACATTTCTCATTTGGTGGCAGGCAGCCTGGCAAGTGACATTCCTCATCTGGTGGCAGGCAGCATGGCAGGTGACATTCCTCATCTGGTGGCAGGCAGCGTGGCAAGTGACATTTCTCATCTGGTAGCAGGCAGTGTGGCAAGTGACATTCCTCATCTGGTGGCAGGCAGCCTGGCAAGTGACATTGCTCATCTGGTGGCTGGCAGCGTGGCAAGTGACATTCCTCATCTTGTGGCAGGCAGCGTGGCAAGTGATATTCCTCATCTGGCGGCAAACAGTGTGGCAGGAGAAATTCCTCATCAGAAACAATTATTCTGTTAATTGGCAATAGAAAAAATAGGCAAAAATCAGACTACTTCTCAGTAATCAAAGTCTATGCTCCAGTTTCTTTCTTTTTTCTTTTTTTTTAAACCCATCCCCCTGCAGTCTTGTGCAGACAGCTAAACTAGTTTTACACAGGTCTGAAACAGATATACTGTACCACTGAATATAACTGAGATTTTCACCAAGATGAGATATATTTTCACTCCAAACAGAAGCAGTTAAGGGCAACCCATAGATTCATTTTTTTTTTTTTTTTTTTATTTAACCAGAGGATTGAACAAAAAAAACTGACCTGATTTCCCCCATCCACAAATTCAAGATGGATGGCGGAATCCTCCCGCTGAGCTATTATATTATACAGTGGGGAGACTTCCCCGCCATCCGAATACACTGATCAGTGTTGCAGACTATTGACTGTTGTTGTTCAATCCACCCATTTTTGAAGGTATGATACTTTGTGTATAATCGAGAAGGAACACATACTGTTATACTGTTATGCCGTTATGTGTTATGTACACACGAGCGGAATTTCCGTCGGAAAAATCTTGGATGTTTTTTCCAAGGGAATTCCGCTCAAGCTTGGCTTGCATACACACGGTCACACAAAAGTTTGCGTAACTTTCAACCGTCAAGAACGCGGTGACGTACAACACTACGACGAGATGAGAAAATGAAGTTCAATGCTTCCGAGCATGCGTCAAATTGTTTCCGAGCATGCGTAGGAATCTTGTGCGTCAGAATTGGTACAGACGATCGGAACTTTTTCCGACCGAAAAATTGAGAACATGCTCTCAATCTTTCCGCCAGCAAAAGTCCAATCGAGCATACACACAGCCGCATTTTCGGACCAAAAGCTCCCATCGGACTTTTGCTGGCAGAATTTCTGCTCATGTGTACGGGGCATTGCTGTGCATTTTCTTTAACTACATATGATTTAATCTAGATGTTCTAATCCTCCTAGGAAGATTTTGTAGTATAATTGAAACACGTTGGGGTCTTCTAAGCAAGAATCTGTTTTGGAAATTCCCCAATACTTACCTGCGTTGTTTTAGGACATTGATACTTTTGGGGTTACTGATACCATGGCTCATATTTTAAAACAGTATTTCCTTTTTTTCTTGTTTTGATATTGGATTTTAACATTTGTACCAATAAAATAAATAATAGTTTTTTGGTGTAATTACTTAATATATCCGCTGCATTAAAGCCCTGGCGAGAAAACTTTGGGGGGGGGGGGGGGTACAGGGTGATGAGTTACTTTTCTGACTTATTTACTTTTACTTCTGTGTTTGTTCAGCCAGTTTGTTCAGCAATGTGACTTTATGGATTTTATAGGGAAGCTGCTATAAATAAAATTCAAATATATATATTGCAATAAGGTGTAGGCAAGTACAGTGCATTCTTTGATAAATGTTTATTTTTATACATCCCTAACACCAGTAATTATATTCTGCATGCACATATGAATCATTCTTTGACTGGAGTCTTCAGCCCTGACATTTAGCAGAAGTCCATATTCCATAGATCACTTTCTTCCATAGCAAAAATGATACAGCCTCACCTCTGCTATAATAAAGAGAACTGGCTGGCTCACAGATAACTTGGCTGAAATGTACCTTCTTTCACAATACAAATCTAGTATCTCAGTACACTCATAAACTAAATCCCCCTTACATGGTAAATGCATTTATAATCATCCTGTGTAGAAATTCAATACGGATTTACAGTTTTTCTTATAACAGACTTTATGTATTTATTTATTCATTTATGCTGCATTTAACAGGGAACACAACTTAAAGCAAACCTGATGCTTAACCACTTAAGGACCGCCTCACGCCGATATACGTCGGCAGAATGGCACGGCTGGGCACAATCGAGTACCTGTACGTGGCCCTTTAAGTGCCCAGCCATGGGTCGTGCGCGCCCAGCCGTGGGTCGCGCGTGCCCCGCCGACGGCTCGCTCGCGACCCGGTCCTGAGCTCCGTGACCACGGCCGCGGGACCAGCGGACCCGACCGCCGCTGGTGTCCCGCGATCGGGTCACAGAGCTGAATAACGGGGAGAGGTCTGTGTAAACAAACCTCTCCCCGTGCTTCCTACACTGCCTATCACTGATCGGCTGTTCCCTGTCATCGGGAAAGCCAATCAGTGACGTCAGACGTAAAGCCACGCCCCCTACTGTAAAAAAACACAACACGTCACACTTAGCCCCTCCCCGCCCCCTAGCGGTTAACTCCTTCACTGCCAGTGTCATTTACATAGGAATCAGTGCATTTAAATAGCACTGATTTCTGTATAAATGACAATGGTCCAAAAAATGTGTCTAAAATGTCCGATCACCACCATTACTAGTAAAAAAAAAAAGAATATTAATATAAAAACTATAAAACTATCCCCAATTTTGTAAACGCTATAACTTTTGCACAATCCAATCAATAATCGCTAATTGCGATTTTTTTTTACCAAAAATATGTAGAAGAATACGTATCGGCCTAAACTGAGGAAAAAATGTTTTTTATATATTTTTGGGGGATATTTATTATAGCAAAAAGTAAAAAATATTGCATTTTTTTCAAAATTGTCGCTCTATTTTTGTTTATAGCGCAAAAAATAAAAACCGCAGGGGCGATCAAATACCACCAAAAAAAAATCTCTATTTGTGGGAAAAAAAGGACGCCAATTTTGTTTGGGAGCAACGTCGCACGACCGCGCAATTGTCAGTTAAAGCGACGCAGTGCCGAATCGCAAAAAGGGGCCTGGTCCTTTGGCTGCAAATTGGTCTGGGGCTTAAGGTGTTAAAATGGAACCATTCACAAAGTAAAGAATCAAATGAACGTTTTCCTAGTAAGTGATAAACTATTGAGTATTCTTAATGACTTAAAAACTACATTTCTGGAAATTCTGTATAAAGTACACACTGCCCATTAGGGGTGCAACGGATCAAAAAACTCACGGATCGGATCGATCCTCGGATCAGGAGTCACGGATCGGATCATTTTTCGGATCAGCAAATAATAATTGAATTTGCAAAAACCTGTGAAAATTCCGCCACCATATAGTCCCCACTGTAATATCCACGTCATCTCCCCCACTGTAATATCCACGTCCTCTCCCCCCACTGTAATATCCACGTCCTCTCCTCCCACTGTAATATCCACGTCCTCTCCCCCCACTGTAATATCCACGTCCTCTCCCCCCACTGTAATATCCACGTCCTCTCCCCCCACTGTAATATCCACGTCCTCTCCCCCCACTGTAATATTCACGTCATCTCCCCCACTGTAATATTGGCTGGGTATCGCAGAGTATTGGCTGGGTATCGCAGAGTATTGGCTGGGTATCGCAGAGTATTGGCTGGGTATCGCAGAGTATTGGCTGGGTATCGCAGAGTATTGGCAGAGTATTGGCTGGGTATCGGCTGGGTAATGCAGAGTATTGGCTGGGTATCGGCTGGGTAATGCAGAGTATTGGCTGGGTATCGGCTGGGTAATGCAGAGTATCGCAGAGTATCGGCTGGGTAATGCAGAGTATCGCAGAGTATCGCAGAGTATCGGCTGGGTAATGCAGAGTATCGGCTGGGTAATGCAGAGTATCGCAGAGTATTGGCTGGGTAATGCAGAGTATCACAGAGTATTGGCTGGGTAATGCAGAGTATCGCAGAGTATTGGCTGGGTAATGCAGAGTATCGCAGAGTACATTGGCTGGGTAATGCAGAGTACATTGGCTGGGTAATGCAGAGTACATTGGCTGGGTAATGCAGAGTACATTGGCTGGGTAATGCAGAGTACATTGGCTGGGTAATGCAGAGTACATTGGCTGGGTAATGCAGTTTGTTTACAAGTGATCGCTCCGTCATTTGACGGAGCGATCACATTGTAAACAGTGGCCGGGTGTACCAAAATGGCCGCCGCTCCGGAGCTAGGCCAAAGCCGCGGCCTTTCCTAAGGCCGCCGGGTGTACCAAGATGGCCGCCGACGCTCCGGAGCTAGGCCGAAGCCGCGGCCTTTCCTAAGGCCGAGGCCGCGGAGCGCTCCGCGGATCGCGGGGTGTGCCGATCCGAACGGGGTGACCCGTTCGGATCACGGATCGGCGACGATCCGTTGCACCCCTACTGCCCATAGTAAACCAATCCTGGCTAGGATCCCTAAAACTATGTGTACTGTTAACCATGCCAACTACCCTCAGAAAAACCCCTATAACTCATTCCCCATATCTCATCTACCCAATCCCCCCAATACCCCAGTCATGCTAATCTAACAACCACTCTTCCCTTTAGAAACAAACAAAAGATTTCCCAGCACACTTACCAGCCAGCCTGCAAAACAAATTGACCCTGTCTAACAATTTACGTTTAGGCTTCTGTTAAACAGGGGTGGCCACACACTGATAGAAATTCAGCCAAAACGTAAGGGATTGTAGGCAAGGGTCAAATCCCTATCAGTATTTTTAATTTTTTTTATTGTCTGAGTCCTGCTGGAGAGATATCCCATTGCTTTCTGCCTTAGGGTGATTCTTCCCAGCGAGGACACAGTGTCTAATGCCGCGTACACACGTACGGACTTTTCCCGGCGGACCTAAGTCCAGCGGACAATCCGCTGGACTTTCCCGCTAGGTACGCTGGACTAAAAAGCGAACGGACTTGACCACACACGATCACGCAAAAAGTCCTGTGGTTCACGCGATGACGTACGCACGTACGACGGGACTAGAAAAAGGAAGCTCGAGATCCCAAATGACACCCTTTGGGCACCGTCAGCTGATCTCGTGTGTATCGCGTGTTAGTTGACGTTTGGTTAGAGACGATTCGCGCTTCTCAGACTTCTGCTTAATTCGTTCGCTTCTGCCGTTCAGTTTGTGCTTGTGAGGTTTGTATCTGGCTTTCAGTGCGTGTGGATCAGTTCCTACCTGTTCTCAGGCCGTTCTGGTCCGCTCGTTCCTGTTTTTCAGGTCGTTCTTCATAGGCCTTGCTGTTCTTCAGTGCGTTCTGTTAAGTTGTTTGTTTGATCAGCCGACCGTTTTGAAGCCATGGAGTGTGGACGTACTCGGGAACGAGTTCGTGCTGTGCAGGGGCTCGGTGTTGCGGTTAACACCTTGGCACGAGCCCAGTCCATGAACAGGGTGAGGAGGAGTTCATGGACCAAGAATTGGTTGCGCCAGCGTGACCAATTCTCGCATATGCCTTTGCTCCGTGAGATCCGTGAGAATAATCCTGATGATTTCAGGAATTATCTCCGGATGACGGACCCCATTTTTCACCGTCTGTTGGCTTCGCTGTCCCCTTATATTAGCAGGCAGAATACCTGCATGCGGCAAGCCATCAGTGCGGAGCAGAGGCTAGTCGCCACGTTGCGTTACTTGGCGACGGGGAGAAGCTTGCAGGACCTCAAGTTCACGACAGGCATCTCCCCCCAGGCTCTGGGGCTCATTATTCCAGAGACCATTTCTGCCATTATCCACGTCCTGCAGGAGGAATACATTAAGGTAAGTCTTCTCTTTTAAAATTACCTAGGTCTTGTATGTTTGCTAATGTAGTGCATCAATGTCATCATTAGCTAATTACCATGATAGGACTATTCTATGAATGTCCCCTATTCCTTCTTTTTATTTTTTTTTTTTTACGTTTTTTGTCTAGTTTTTTATGGTTGACTTATCGAAATAGCTTTAAGAATGTATTATTTAGTGGGTCACATGCATCTTTCCTTGCACCAACCTCCCCAGCATGGAATCTTGGCCCCCTAAACACCCCTAGCCTAGTCACTTTCTTTGGTTAAAAATGTATATTACCAGCTCCATTGTACTGCTTTACTCACCCCCCCTTTCACCCCCCTTGCCCCTCACCCCTTTCACCCCCCTTGACCCTCACCCCTTTCAACCCCCTTGACCCTCACCCCTTTCACCCCCCTTGACACTCATTTTTCAATTGATTGCATGTGGTTTTGGTCAGCTTGTAATTAACCCCCCACCCCCCACACACACCTTTAATTAATTGCATGTGGTTTGGGTCAGCTTGTAATTAACCCCCCACCCCCCACACACACCTTTAATTAATTGCATGTGGTTTGGGTCAGCTTGTAATTAACCCCCCACCCCCCACACACACCTTTAATTAATTGCATGTGGTTTTGGTCAGCTTGTAATTAACCCCCCACCCCCCACACACACCTTTAATTAATTGCATGTGGTTTTGGTCAGCTTGTAATTAACCCCCCACCCCCCACACACACCTTTAATTAATTGCATGTGGTTTGGGTCAGCTTGTAATTAACCCCCCACCCCCCACACACACCTTTAATTAATTGCATGTGGTTTTGGTCAGCTTGTAATTAACCCCCCACCCCCCACACACACCTTTAATTAATTGCATGTGGTTTTGGTCAGCTTGTAATTAACCCCCCACCCCCCACACACACCTTTAATTAATTGCATGTGGTTTGGGTCAGCTTGTAATTAACCCCCCACCCCTCACACACACCTTTAATTAATTGCATGTGGTTTTGGTCAGCTTGTAATTAACCCCCCACCCCCCACACACACCTTTAATTAATTGCATGTGGTTTTGGTCAGCTTGTAATTAACCCCCCACCCCCCACACACACCTTTAATTAATTGCATGTGGTTTTGGTCAGCTTGTAATTAACCCCCCACCCCCCCCCACACACCTTTAATTAATTGCATGTGGTTTGGGTCAGCTTGTAATTAACCCCCCACCCCCCACACACACCTTTAATTAATTGCATGTGGTTTTGGTCAGCTTGTAATTAACCCCCCACCCCCCCACACACCTTTAATTAATTGCATGTGGTTTTGGTCAGCTTGTAATTAACCCCCCACCCCCCACACACACCTTTAATTAATTGCATGTGGTTTGGGTCAGCTTGTAATTAACCCCCCACCCCCCACACACACCTTTAATTAATTGCATGTGGTTTTGGTCAGCTTGTAATTAACCCCCCACCCCCCACACACACCTTTAATTAATTGCATGTGTATTGTGTGACCTTACAATTATTTACTCCCCACCCACATCCCCATTATTATCTTCTCTGGTCCATCAGAGGGGTCATCAATCAGAGATTTGTCCCTTTTATCCTTAATCTTTTGGCTTTATTTCAAGGACTTACAAAATAAATACATATGTTCTTCCAAATTGTTTGTTAATTTGTTGCATTTAGTTTGGTGTTTTGCCTGGTTTTTAATTTGAATTGTATCTTTCTGTTTGACTTCACAGTGTCCCTCCACGCCACAGGAATGGCAGACTGTGGCTTCCCAGTTTGCTGCCCGTTGGGACTTTCCCAACTGCGGAGGGGCGATTGACGGCAAACACGTGCGAATTGTGCCCCCACCCCATTCGGGGTCATACTATTGGAATTATAAGGGGTTCCATAGTATCGTGTTGATGGCGGTGGTGTCGGCACAATATGACTTTCTGTATGTGGATGTGGGGAAAAACGGCCGGATGTCGGACGGAGGAGTCTTCAACCACACGGAGTTCGGTCATCGTCTCCAGACTGGTGGGCTGGAGCTGCCACCAGATGAAGATAATGTGGAGGGACTCCCGTTCGTCTTCATTGCCGACGAGGCGTTCGGTCTGGGTGACCATCTGATGAGGCCATTTCCCCAACGATCCCTCACCCCTGAGAGGAGGATTTTTAATTATCGGTTGGCCAGAGCAAGAAGGGTGGTGGAAAATGCCTTTGGTATTATGGCCAACCGTTTCAGATTGCTCCTTACATCCCTACATCTGGCAGAGTACAAACTGAATACTATTATTCTTGCATGCTGTGTCATGCACAATTATTTACGCAAACATTCTGGAACATACTCCTTACCAATTGGCCCTGAGGCCGGAGTGGAAGGCAACATGACAGGGCTGGATAATCGCCGTCTTGGTTCGGCACCACAATCAGCCCAGCAAGTGCGGGACCTTTATTTACAGTATTTTAATGGTAGGGGGGCCATTGAAATGGCAGCAGACCCTTAAACCATCTTTTTGATTTACAAAGAATAAATACAGTTATTTATGTTTGAAATATTGGTAGTTTCGTATTGTTTTGCTTTTAATTTGGCCTGTTTTATATGTTGTCCTAGTGCACATCTTAATAGTGGCAAACTTGTTTTGCGTTTAGTAAATAAGCCCCTTTGTCAATGAACCACAACATGTTTTTGTCAAACTGGTAGTATTTAAAAAGAAGAAGCCACACATTGTTTAATTTGTGCAAACATTATTTTTTTTATTCTAGTGCACATCCAAACCTTTTTTATGTGTTTTTTTTATTTTTTTTGGTATTTTTGGTTAATTTTTTTTTTATTTTTTTTTTCAACAACATTTTTTTTGTTTTTTTTATGTTATCTTTTTTAAATTTTTTTGGTCTTTTTCTCACAACATATTTATTTTATTTTTGTGATTGATTTTTTAAAACAAACATAAAAACATGTTTTAAAATGGTAAAAAATTTAGGCTTAGCATTTGAAATTATTTACACAATCTAAAAGTCCAGAATTTACAAAGTTCAACAGGTAACCCATGAACAGTAGAAGCCAAATTTAGAATATGCACACTAATTTAACTGGAAAATGGGTAATGTCAACATGTGCTATGTTCCATCATGGGGAATCAATGGACGTGTTTTGTGTGTGAAACCCCTTCCCTCTCACCTACTAGCATTAGGGGTTGCAAACACCAAATGCGTCCATTGAGATCCCCTGATGGCACATAGCACATGTTGACATACCGTGTGCATATTAAAAATTTGGCCTCTAAAATTTGTAAAACAGCGCATCAAAAGGGGAATGAAGGACATGATTGATGTTAAGAAATGGAAAAGGGGTCTTTAGATTCTCCCCAAAACATCAATCATGTCCTTCATTCCCTGCTGCATGGTGGCCATCTCCTTCTGCATATTTTCCAGCTGCAGATTCCAGGCCATGATCTGGCCAATAAGCCTGTGGGCACTGTCTGTGGAAAATGGCTCCGCAGCTTGTCCTTCCACAAACAGATCAGCATCACCTAAAAGTTGGGTAGATAAAACACAAGAAAAAAAGGGTCACAAACATGCAGACCTTAATTAATTAGCTCAATCTGTGTTCTGAGACACTCACTTGGTGGGGTGCAGATTTTATCCACTTCAACGACCTGTTCCGCCACATCCACGCGCGGGCTTGGGCTAACTGCCCAATTAGTCTGGTGAGGCCGGGAGGTCCTCGTAGGTTCGGACTGACGTCTGAGTCTTTTTCCCCCTATGGTAATGGAACACAAAAAGGTACACTTTTAATCACACTGATATTTGAGTGCCAAAATAGGATTATTAAACATTGTTTAAAAGTGTTGTCCAATTATTAGCAGTTTGTTAGAAGATCCTACTTGAAGACAGAATTGAAATGTCTATCTAATGAAACTCCAATACTTAAACCGCCCTTCAACCCTAAATTTGAACTTCCGCTCATTGGATCCCTGCACCCCTGTGGTGTCTTATTTTGAACCTTTTAGGGGGGAGGGGTTGCAGATACCTGTGTAAGGCAGGTATTTGCACACACATCCGGCCCTAGACTCCCACAGAAGTATACGCCACATCCCGTCCCATCGTGCTGTCTGCTGGGACACACAGGGGTCCCCGAGCTCGCGCGGACCAGTCCTATTGCATTGCGCAACTGGCGCATGCCCAATAGTGACCCGGGAAGTGAAGCCGCAAACATTAATTTCATGATTGCAAGATCAGAGATTGTAGCTGCACCATCCAAGGGACAGGTGAGTGTACTTCTTTGAAAAGTCACCACCTACAGTATTTGTAGATGATGAGCATTTTTCGGGAATTGTGAGCATGACACCCTGCTTAACATATTTATCCCCCCCCCCAAAACAGCCTCTGGAGTCCCTGTGTAAGTTACCCCTAAAACCCTTACTACAGCAGTAATTGTATAGATAGTGACAATAATAAACAACCTTACAACTCCAACAACCCAAAGCCAGGTAAACTCAATAAACGTTATGAAGACAAACTGAACTTTCATCAAATATGCGCAAGTTTCACGTACGAGTGGTAATAACATCTGCGCAAGTTTCACGTACGAATGGTAATAACATCTGCGTAAGTTTCACGGACGAATGGTAATAACATCTGCGCAAGTTTCACGTACGAGTGGTAATAACATCTGCGCTAGTTTCACGTACGAGTGGTAATAACATCTGCGCAAGTTTCACGTACGAGTGGTAATAACATCTGCGCTAGTTTCACGTACGAGTGGTAATAACATCTGCGCTAGTTTCACGTACGAGTGGTAATAACATCTGCGCTAGTTTCACGTACGAGTGGTAATAACATCTGCGCAAGTTTCACGTACGAATGGTAATAACATCTGCGCAAGTTTCACGGACGAATGGTAATAACATCTGCGCAAGTTTCACGTACGAGTGGTAATAACATCTGCGCAAGTTTCACGTACGAATGGTAATAACATCTGCGCAAGTTTCACGTACGAGTGGTAATAACATCTGCGCTAGTTTCACGGACGAATGGTAATAACATCTGCGCAAGTTTCACGTACGAGTGGTAATAACATCTGCGCAAGTTTCACGTACGAATGGTAATAACATCTGCGTAAGTTTCACGTACGAGTGGTAATAACATCTGCGCTAGTTTCACGGACGAATGGTAATAACATCTGCGCAAGATTAGACATATCAAGTATAACCATAGTAGCGCACGTGCTTGACTTACTTTTTTTGATGGCTTTTCGAATTCTCCTGTATTGATCGTGCTCCCTGGATTTGATGTCGGACCATCGTTTGCGCAGTTGATCCTTGCCCCTTCGTACGCCGAATTTCTGCTCCAGGGTGCTGACGATTGTAGTGAGAATCTTGTCCTTGCGCAAGTTGGGTCGAGGGTACGGGCCATTTTCCCCGTCGTAATCTTCCCTTTGGAGGATGTCCACCATCTCCACCATCTCTTCAAAGGCCATATTGGTGGCCTTATATCTGCTGCTGGATGCAGATGTGTTCGCTTCTTGGCTTTCCTCCGCGCTACTGGCTGAGAATGTGTCCGCCATCTTCATGAATTTATTCACCCACAATGCAACGAGGGGAAGCGGGGCGGGGAATACTCGTCAGGAGGAACGTCATGGGCGGGCGACGCGGAGGACGCAGGCGGACTTCGACGCGTGCGCAGTGTATATAAGGCTGTTTGAGGGCCCCACGTGTTCCCGAACGGAAGTAGCGAGCGCTCTGTACGAAGGTAAGTGTTTTCTAGGATGCATTACTGTGGTTTATTGGGTTTTGGGCCTGCATTTTTTAAGGATATGTGTGTGTTGCTGCCTGTGTGTAGGGGTTGCTGCCTGTGTGGGTGTGTTGCTGCCTGTGTGTAGGGGTTGCTGCCTGTGTGGATGTGTTGCTGCCTGTGTGGATGTGTTGCTGCCTGTGTGGGTGTGTTGCTGCCTGTGTGTAGGGGTTGCTGCCTGTGTGGATGTGTTGCTGCCTGTGTGGATGTGTTGCTGCCTGTGTGGGTGTGTTGCTGCCTGTGTGTAGGGGTTGCTGCCTGTGTGGGTGTGTTGCTGCCTGTGTGTGGGTGTGTTGTGTAATGTTTGGTAAGAAAAACTGGATGTGCGTTTTTAGTAACATTTGTGTTTTTGGTCTTTTGTATTGCCATTACTAACAAAACAGAAACAAACATGTCAGCAGCCCAGTTGAATCCATTCAAGGACCAGCAGTTCATGTCCGAATTCATTGCCCTGTACAGAAAAAATACCAACCTGTGGCAGCTCAAGAACCCTTTATATGGCAATAGGGATGTCCGGAAGGCAACACTGGGGCCACTTGTGGATTTTGTGAAGACTCAAGTCCCCAACGCAGACACCAAGTTTGTGGAAGCCAGAATTTCAAGTTTAAGGCACATGTACAAGCGGGAGCGCAAGAAGATTGAGGAATCAGTCAGATCAGGAGCAGCAGCAGACAAGGTTTATGTACCCAAGCTGTGGTACTACAACCAACTGGCTTTTATAGGTGACCAGATGGAACCCAGGCAATCACTGTCCACTCTTCCCTCCACCCTTCCCTCCACTCTTCCCTCCACTCTTCCCTCCACCCCAGCTGAGGCTTCCACGGAAGGAGAAGACCCCTCCACCTTGGAGCAGGCTGATGCGCCCAGCTGGAGTCAGGTATATATTTAGTAGCCTAAATTGTGATTGTGTGAATATTAATGCTGTAAACGTTAAAATGTGAAACAATTAACACCCTGAACTCAGAATTGTGAAAAAAGCTGGCAAAAATTCTGCACACTTCTAAAAAGTGTTGGTGCAACATATCGATACATATATAGTGTATACATACATCCAGTAGTGGCAAAAAATGCGTTATACAACATTGGTGATCTGCTTGGAAAATGCAGGGGTCCAAATGATAGCCTTTTGGATCTTGTAGAAAATTTATCTGATCGTTCCTAAGTTTACAATTGGATGATTGAGGAGGCCAGAAACAAAAAAACAGGTGTTTGATTTTTGTTTTTATTTGCACACAGGATGAGCTGACCCAGGATGATGCCGGGACAAGTGGTATGGAGGAGGAGGACATGACCAGCGAGAGCCAGGAGGTGGCTGGGCCCAGCACGAGCCAGAGTGACAGCCAGACCCGATTAAGAAGAAGTCTACCTCCACCCCTGCCCTTACCCCCAAGAAGGCCCAGGAGGATGACCATTGTTGAGGAGGAATCACTCCAACTGATTCGGAAGGCGAGTGCGATTCTCGACAAACCCCCCCTTCCAGAAGAGGCCTATGCCAGCTACTTGTCCAGCAGGTTGCTGGAAATGGAGAAGGGCCAACGGCACCTGTGTGAGGGCCTCATTTCTGATGCAATTAGGGGGGGTTTGAGGGGTGAATTACGAGAATCCACCCGCCTGACACATGAAGGCCCGACACCAACTTCTCCTCCTCCTCCTCCTCCTCTTCCTTCTTCTCCTCCTCCTCCTCCTCCTCCTCCTCCTACCACAAGTCAGCCTCCAAGGAAGCGTGCAGGGAAGACTGCAGGGAAGAGTGCAGGGCAGCGTGGTGGGAAGAGTCGGAAGTGATTGCCTGGCTTCAGTCTGGTCTCACAGAAGACACAGGCTGTTGTAGTGCCACAGCTTGGGGACATAGATGTCATCTGCTGCTGTTCCTGGTCTGTCTGATTCCTGGTCAATCTTCTTGTGCTCCCTATATTGGATGAAATGTGCCCAAGCTTAATTTTTGGCTTCACAAACTTGATGTCTGCCGTTGGGGCAAAAAGTCTTCACAAAATCTCCAAGTGGCTCCAGTGTTGCCTTCCTATTTTGTTTTGCCTTGTTTGTTTTAACCAGAATAAATGGTCATTTAATTTTCATCAAATAATGATATACGTGCTTGTTATTCAAAAACATAGTTTCTTTAGGAGTAGGCAGGTACATGTCTAAACATTCATTTGACAATACAAGTGTAAAGTGCAACTTCAATGGAACTGCAAGTGCAGTCGCTGGAAAGGTGAGGGTTAAGATCTGAATTAAGGGCAAGCTCTGCTGACTCCACAATTGTATCATGTGTAATAACTAATCCTTTTGATAACCAACAAATAATAAAAAATATCTATATAGAGATATATGTACATATATAATATATATATATATATATATATATATATATATATATATATATATATATATATATATATACGTATAGATCTATATATCTATATATATTAATATATATATATATATGTAGATATAGATATATATTTTTGTGGGCTTATTGAGAAATATAGATATATTTTGCATTTGGTGATTTGGATATCTATATCTATATCTATATCTATATCTATATCTATATATATATATATATATATATATATATATAGAGATATAGATATAGATATAGATATATATATATATATATATAAATATATAACTTCACTAAAGAATGCTGAAGAAAAAACGTTCGGGAGTACTCTGCGTGAATATACAAGCAGCAAGGCAAAATCATTCTTCAAGTACGATAACATACAAATTCCGCTGTCAGAAAAAAAAAAAAAAAAAGATCAGCAGCGTGACGATTGTGCGAGCTTCAAAACGAAGGCTAGTTTTACCAGACCGAGCGAGTCCGTGACATACTAGCTACTGAGCATGCGTCCTTTTTGGTACGCCGGACCATACTACACACGACCGGATTATCCGCTGGACTGCCAAGTCCAGCGGATAATTTGAAAACAAAACTTGAAACTTTAGTCCGCCGTACTTTGGCCAAAAAAAGTCCGCCGGCGCCCACACACGAGGGGATTATCCGCTGGACTTCGGTCCAGCGGATAATCCCGCGGGATAGTCCCTTCGTGTGTACGCGGCATAACCCTTCCCTATTTTATCCAAAACTAGATGAATAAATTGTAAAATTTGAATTTTGTAAGCACCCAAAACATTGTTACATGGTTTGTCTAAACTTTATAACAGTTTCTTTTAATGAACAATGTACCACCTTGGTAAAGGTGGGTAACATGATAACTAAAGATATGTGAAATAAAATAAAGGAATTCATATGCTGAAAACAATTGTTGTGGGTATTACTAGAAATCAATATTTTTTATTATAGTGGTCCTTTTTATTGCAAGTATCTCTATGTGCTTACACATCAAGTTGTTTTCTACAGAGCCAAAGGATCCACGAAGAGCAGAGTGCTAAAACATTCAAGCAGCAATCAGTGTCTTTGTTTGCTGGTCCTGCCTTTGCTTCTCCTCAGCAGTTTATTGGTTAGTGAAGTCACACGCCACAGTAATGGTCTACTAGTAAGGCATTGGAGGTGGGCCAGGGCTAATAAGAACAGAATCAGGTTGCTATTTGCACATGATAGTACCCCACTGTTCAGGTATCCTGAGAAGGTCTAAAAAAAGGGCAGACCTGGCTTGTAGGCACCTGGAGGTATCTGTAATATAAATCACTATTGCTACTGTAAAGCCCCATACACACGGTCGGACAATCCGCGGACCAGGTCCGTCGGATCATGTCCGTCGTACTTTGTCCGATGTTGGTTTTGCGTACACACGGTCGGACAAAGTTGTCGGAAAATCCGATCATTCTGAACGTGGTGACGTTTGTTGCCTACGACGGGACTACGTAGAGGCTAGTAGCCAATAGCTTTGGTCTTGTAATGTGATCTGAGCATGCGTAGCACTTTGTCCGGTCGGACAACCGTACACACGATCGGGTTTGGTGTGATCGGACCGGGTTGACGGCAAATCTTTCCAGCAGGAGATAAGACTTTGTCTGTCGGACAAACCGACGAACACTGTCCGATGGTGCATACACACGGTCTGATTTTTCAACAACATTGTCCGATCGGACAGAATCCATGAAAAAGTCCGACCGTGTGTATGGGGCTTAAAAGTGGTTAATCACCAGACATCAGAGGACACACAGCACCCTCAAATAATTAACACCAGAAGTATGATAAGGTGTAATGAGGGAAGCAGGGGTGCCACTGCTCTTGGACCAATGAGGTCAAGAGGCTGGAAAAACTGCTCCTACCCTTTACATTCCAGATTATGTTTTTTTCACATTTTCCATGGAATAGGGTCGTATTTCTCTCTCCTTTATACACATTTTCCTTTTTTATTTTTGAGCTGAAGTTATTAGGAACAATACATATCTATACTTTTTACATCAAAGAGAAGTAGAGGAACGAGGGGTACCCTGTTCAGATTTTGCACCAAGGCCCCTCTAGATTTTACTAATATTGCAAATATGTGTGTGCTGCTGAAAGCTCAAATAAACCAGACAAACTTATTTTTAGATGTATTGAGTCAATCATAAGCCCATTTCTAAATTTCAGAAGCAGACACATACCACCCAAATGAAAGGCATCGTTCGACAACGCAATGCGCTGAATTAGCATTGAAGAGCATTTCACAAATATCACACATTCCCCCTGGTTTCCAAGAGGATCAGTCCTTTAAACTAGAGATGATAGCCGTCACCAAGCATTAAAGCTAATACCACAAAAAGTAATCCAGTGACGTTAACATAAATACAATGAATACCACAAAAAGTAATCTATACCCAATTGCCAAATTCTATAAAAAACATCAAAAGTAATCCAGGTTCAATGGCCAAAAGCCTTAAAAAGTAATCATAAGTAATGCATACCTTATGACCAGAAACCTTAAAATTCATCAAAAGTAATCCAGACTTGATTGCCAAAAATCATAAAATAAAAGTAAAATTCAATCCAGGAAATGGAAAAAGTAGTGTTCTTATGATTTGTTTTCTGGCGTGTGATAGGTGTTACCTTTGAATTTTCAGGGTTGTATTAACTATTAATAAAAGTCTGTGTATAGTCTTTATGAGATGGCCATAAAGACATTTGTCTATGTTGGTTTTAGTTCAATGTGCAGCACCCAGGTAGATAATTGGCAGACAAATCCTCTGACCAATTGATGATGGTATCATTTGTTATTTTTTTCAATTGTCCCCCACACAATTCACAGTTTGACTTGGGGACCAGAGACTAGATATCACACATTTGGCCAAATCGGCATGTTTTTTGGATTTGTTCATCCAGTTTGTAAGTGCTTTACATCCATCAGTGATTGGCCTAATTTTTAGTTTTTTCACCGACTGGAAAATAGGTCATGCATTGCATTGCATTGGCCAAGACACAAAGGGGTTGATTTACTAATGGCAAATACACTGTTCACTTTGCAAATGAAGTTGTACTCTGCAAGAAACTTTTCCCCAGAGTTTAGTGAATGTGGTGAAGTCTGACTTTGCAAAAAATACCCAATCACGGGCAAAGAAAATAATAAACAGGATTTTTGCTTCCACGTGATTGGATGGTGGAAGTCAACAGAGCTTCACCTCATTCACTAAGCTCTGGGGATAATTCTCTTGAAGATTGCAACCTGCCTGCAACCTCGCTGTCTGTGTGCCTATAATAATGCCCATTATAAATATGTCATTCTGGTCAAATTTTTCTAGAATATTTTGTGTAATTCTAGAAAGTAAATCCTGTTCTACTTGTCTACCTAACATACTGCTGGATTCTTTAATGTACAGAGCTCCTTCTATGGCTGTTTTTTTAAACATTGCTCATTGCATTTTAGGCCTCATGCACACTGGATGTTTTCGTAGCTGCTTCTAGGGGCGTCAGGCATTTTTTTTCTGCCTCTAAGCTCCCCTGTATGTTATTCTATGTAGCCATAAAAAAAAGTTTTAGTCATAAAAATAATTTATAGATTTAAAGAAAAAAATTGCATATATTTTTGTTAGCTTTTTAAAAAAAAATATGTTTTTTATTTTTTAAATAACATATCAAATCTTTTTTTTTTATATAACAAATTACATTTTTAAAATAAATAGTTTATACCATTTAAAAAAAAAGGACGAGGAGTTGGAGGATATTCCGTTGGATAAGACGTCTGAGTCTTCCTTTGCAATGCCGATGGCATCAACAAGTATGGCAGCTCACCATACCTACCTCTACCTACCCCTGAACCCACAGATGTGGCACACATTCAGGTATCTATCTATCTATCTATCTACTGTATTGATCAGTCATTGTATCTGCCTTTCATTTTTTGTACATTTTATTTCTTTACAGGCTTTTGAGATGGAAACAGACAGCAGCAAACCTAAAAATAAATATCCCTTTTACAAATGTAAATCTTTGGGTGTCACAGTTTAGTAGTTCTCCCTTTCCCAAAGTTTCCTCATTCTGCTGTACAATGTTTTTTTCCTCCGATTTTTCCCCTGATGATACGTTTCCACAATTAGATGAGAAATCAGAGTTAATAGTCTGAGGGTCAGCCTTATTGGGTCACCAGCTATATGTACTTTATGTGATTAAACTGGAAGCTGTTATCACTTCTAATCAAAGTAACTTAAGGATCCCCGGAGAAGATCTGTGATTATGTGGATTGTCTACATTTCACTTATCCATGTGACACTATAGGGGTTATTAACTAAAGGAAAATCCACTTTGAACTGCAAGTGCACTTGAAATTAAAGTCGCTATAGATTTGAGGGGGACATGCAAGGAAAATAAAAAAACAGCATTTTAGCTTGCACATGATTGGATGATAAAATCAGCAGAGCTTCCCCTCATTTCAGATCTACCCCTTAGATTTAGAGCGACTGCACTTCCAACTGCACTTGCAGTGCAAAGTGGATGTGCCTTTCGTAAATAACCCCCTTTGTGACACATAAGGCTCCTAACAATTTGAGGTTTTCCCTCCCACTATTATTATTCCCCCTTCTACTACTGAATGAACAATACACATTGATCCTCTGCAATCAAACTTGGGAACCCAACTAAATATTTTTTCAAACATTTATAAGGCATACTGTTAGCTCAAGTCATCTTTATTAAGTGTGACCTTACTTAATCAATACGTACAGCAACACTAAGGCCCCTTTCACACTGGGGCGGGAGCTGCTTTACCGTCGTTTTAGCCGCAGTATTCGAACGCTCGCGGTGTGGTTTTACCCCCCGCGAGTGGCCGAAAAAGGGTTAAAATCCCCCTTTGTGGCGGTATTACCGCAATATCCCATTGAAATCAATAGGTAGGCTCCAAATGGGTAGGCTTCAAAGATGCTGCTAGCAGGACTTTTTTTACCGTCCTGCTAGCGCACCGCTCCAGTGTGAAAGCTGGCAGGCCGCCGGCTTTCACACTGGAGTGAATGGGGCCGTTTTTTTCAGGCGGTGTACAGGCGCTATTTTTAGCATTGTACCGCCTGAAAACCGCCCCAGTGTGAAAGGGGCCTAAGATAAATAGCAATCAATACATTAGAGAAAAAAAGCCTGTGGATGAATACATGCTTTTAAGCCCTCATGCACACTGGATGTTAGAAAAAAAAACTTAAATGCCAGTACTGCTGGCAGGAAAACATGGCATAAAAAGGCGCTTTTAGCACAAGTATTTATGCATGTTAAGATGCATTTAGCTGTGTCTGCGTTTACCTGTGTTTTTTTTATTTCTAAAAGAAACTCCCCCTCTGCTATTTTTCACTCCAAATTTCCCAAAATGCATTCATAAATAATAATTTTCCGTCGAACATTCTGGAATTGAGTACAGCTTTCCAGGCGCTGCTAGCATTTCGTCATCTGATTTCCAGAGCCTCAGTTCTACTCAGGCTAGACAACACGACGGCAGTGGTGTACATAAGGAGACAAGGAGGTACTCAGAGTCTGTCTCTACTTCAGGAGGGAGAGCCAATCATGTCTTGGGCTCAGAAGAACCTGATCAATATAACAGCAACATATGTACCAGGGACACAGAATGTTCAGGCAGACTTTCTGTCTCGAGTCATGTTAGACAACAACGAATGGTCTCTTCACGAGGAAGTTTTCAGTTGGATTCTGACCTTGGGGATCTCCCCAGAAGTCGACCTGTTTACCTCCCCTTGCAACAACAAACTGGCAAGGTATTATTCAAGGTTCCGGGATCCTCAGGCCTACAGGGTGGATGCCCTGACGGAGCGATGGTGGTTCCACAGAGCTTATGCCTTTCCACCAACCCCCATTATTCTCCAGTTCCTACGGAGACTCAGATCAGAAGCAGCAGAAGTGGTAGCTGTAATACCTTACTGGCCCAAAAGGCCCTGATTTCCACTGCTAATGCTCCTCAGTGTCAGGGACCAGATCCCCTTACCACTCTGACCCGATCTTCTGTCTCAAGACTCAAAGCTACATCCCTGTCCATCTCATCTGTGCCTGAGGGTCTGTTTTTTGAGAGGGGAAGGTTAGAGGCTCTATATTGCCCCAAGGAGGTCATTTCTACTCTCATGAGTGCAAGGAGAAAAAGTACCAACCGGGTGCTATGAGAGGATTTGGGCTAGATTTACAAACCACATGTCCTCCAGGTCTAGCTCTGATGGTAACCCGACGGTTCAGGATGTTTTACGTTTTTTGCAAACTGGACTAGATATCTCCTTATCTGTCAGCGCTCTTCATGTGCAAGTTTCAGCAATTTCAGCTTTTTCTGGGGTCTCTTGGGCTAAACATCCTTTGGTCCAAAAATTCTTCAAGGGAGCGGTCAGACTCAGACCACAGAGGAAACCTAGATTCCCCAAATGGGATTTACCACTAGTTCTTGACTTTTTCTCACAACTGGACAAATGATACTTAGAGGCTACAGCTTCTTTCCGACAATCAGATTAACTCTTTGTTCTGTTCCATGGGAAAAGCAAGGGCCTCAGGGCTTCTGTCAGATCCATCATGGCATGGGTGGTTCAGGCTATCCAATGGGCTTATAAAGAGAAGGGCTTGGCTCCTCCTGAGGCGGTTCACATTCTACGAGAAGTCTCTCTACTTCCTGGGCAGCCTCACGTCATGTTGCACCAGAAGTTATCTGCAAAGCAGCTTCCTGGTCAACAATTCATACTTTTAGGTCTCATTATTGTGTTGAGCCAGCCAGTTTATCTTCTGTCAATTTTGGTTTAAAAGTGCTGTCGGTTGACAGTGTTAAATAAATCTTTTTGTTCAGCATTTTTGCCCACCCGGGTGTGTTTGGTGAGTTATTTCCCACACGTTGCTGCCATGGAGTCTGTAAGGAAAACTGAAAATTCCTATCAAAATACTTACCGTAATTTTCCTTTCCTGATGGACTCCATGGCAGCAGGAGTTCCCTCCCAAAATGGCTGGAATAGGCTAGTCATCGAACACGGCCGTGGGCAGGGAGCAAAGATTTATGGGAGTAGTGTCCTATAGGGAAGTGGACGCGGGACTTAACCCACACGTTGCTGCCATGGAGTACATCAGGAAAGGATAATTACGGTAAGTATTTTGATAGGAATTTTCCATTTTATTGCTTGCCTTCTGGAAGGTTTTACCCCCTTCCTGACCAGGCCATTTTTTCTGAACTGCGCTATTTTAACTGATAATTAAGTCATACAAAGCTGTAACCAAACAATAATGATGTCATTTTTTTTTTACACAAATAGAGCTTTCTTTTGGTGGTATTTGATCACCACTAAGTTTTTTTATTTTATTATAAAAACAAAAAAAGACAGAAAAGTTTGAAAAAAAAAAACATAATTTTTTACTTTATGTGATAAAACATATCCAATATATATATATATTTTTTAAAAAAGATCAGAATTCTTCATAAATTTATGCCAAAATGTATTCTGCTACATATTTTTGGTAAACAAATCCCAATAGGCTTATATTATTTAGTTTGCATGAAAGATAAAGGGGTTGATTTACTAAAGGCAAATCCACTTTGCACTACAGTCGCTGTAGATCTGAGGGGAAGATCTGAAATGAGGGGAAGTGCTGCTGATTTTATCATCCAATCATGTGCAAGCAAAAAATGCTGTTTTTTATTTTCCTTGCATGTCCCCCTCACATCTACAGCGAATGCACTTCCAAGTGCACTTGTAGTGCAAAGTGGATTTGCCTTTAGTAAATACACAGCGGGAAATCTGACACTAACTGACACTTTATGGGAACTGACATTAGCAGTGACACTAATTAGTGCTAATAATATATACACTTTCAATGTACTAATGACACTGGCTGGGAAGGGGCTAACATCTAGGGGCAATCAAAGGGTTATCTGTGTGCCTAACAATGCTTAGTATGCTTACTGTGTGCTGATTTTACTAAGGGATGTGCCAGCTTTTATGCCCTTCTTTGCAGAGAAACAAACACCGGCACATTCCCACTGTCAGGACAGAGCTCTGTGTTGTTTACAATCATAAAGCTCTTTACTGTCATCTGCTTTGAAGATCGTGGATCCTGGCCATCAATCATTGGCCAGGACCCACTGATGGGCTTGTGTTAAAACTAATCACATCACAGCACAGCCGGGGTGGTGCACGCCCGGAAGATCTGGATCACATGTCAGATACGTAATCAAGCGCAGAGAGGCCACTTTGCCACTATACTTCTAAGTGAGGAAGTCGGCAAGCAGTTAATATGTGTGGATGTCGGAACCTACAGCAGCCAAGATGCATAGTCAGAGAGCCTGCCATGGGACGTCACTCATATGAAGGATGCCTTCAGATTCCCCACAAGAAAGGCCCATGCACAGCAGAGCCGAGTCTTCAAATGGTCATCGTGGCAGATGAGGCTTTTGGACTGGCTGACAATTTAATACAGCAATACAGTGGGTACAGACTGAGCCACAAGCGGAAGATTTTTTTAATTATTGTCTTAACCATGCCTGTTGGGTTGTTCAGTGCACATTTGGTGTCTGCATAGTCGTGCATGCAGTCAGATGAAGAAAATGCATTTAAAGTTGTATCCAGTTGGCCTGCTGGGTGCTCCATAATTTGCTATGTGATAAGTAGAAAGGCACCTGTAAACTGGCGCCATCAAATCCTGCACAGTGTGTCCACTTCACCTGAGGGTGAAGTGTCCCTGGCAAATCAATATGTGTGTCATCCATTTACTTTGAATTTTCTCAGCTTACTGTTCTCAAAATAAAGAAAAATATGTTTTTTTCTTTGATTAAAAATGTTCTGTTTTCTTTTGTCATTTTGTTCTCTTGTGTCTCTTGTGTCTTTTAAGTAGTGCTACCCCTGAAGGAGCAGCTTGATTTCGGGCCTATTTCTCCCTCACAGCACCCATGGCCAAGCAAAAGGCATCTTCAAACACTTCAAGATGGCTCAATACACAGTCTACTCTTTTGTTTTTTCGTGTTTATTTGAGAAACAATAAACATGGATGGGGAGAGGGGTGCATGGGATACCCTGAACTAAAGAAACACTGCAGAAAATGTACAAACAGTTGAGGACCTGTTAAGTCTCTGGCTGCTCTAATCCCAAGATACAAGCTGTATTACATAGCTGTGGAAATAGTAGTACAAAGCGAAAAATTTACTGTATAACAGTTCAAAAAAGGCATTAAAGACACAGAATATGGCTGTATTGCATGGCACCTGGCTACTCTAGTCCTAAGGTTTGAGAATTAGTGTGGTCCTGGCTGCCTTGCATTGCACTTGAGCTACACTTTGTCCGAGACACATGAGGTATTCATGATATCTCCAATACATTTTATCTTTACAATCTTTATCTTTACATACATTTTATCTTTATTGTGTATACTATGTTTAATAAAATATGCTTTTTCTATAAACTATTTCAGTGCCTTAAAAGTCCATTTAGGGGATATCCTTTCTTTGTTTAGTCTATTCGGATGTGGCACCTTACAGAGATACCCACACCGATATAATTATTGCTTAGCTACCCTACAATCACCCCCCTGTGGCCAAGTGGACTGCTGACTTAAACCTGGACCTCACATCCGAAGATTGGTTGGACATTTCACAACCACTGTGAAGCAGACTATTTCCAGAGCCTAGAAGACACTGGCCCTATGTGTGACCACAAATAAAAATCAAGTCACTCAGGCGATAATACACGCCAAGATAGAGGCAGCACTTCAGGATAAGGTGCACAGGTACACCAAAATTTGGCAACCCTTGGTCAACAAGTACTTATCCCTGGATTTTGATGCAACCCTTCTGGAGCCTTAACCAAATCTATACCTTTGACATCGGTTTGAGCTCTTGGGACTGCTGCCGATGAAGACCTGGAACCACTCCCCCTCCTTCTCCTTCTTTTCTTTACTCTCTCTTCTTTACTCATCTTATAAAATTTTATTGAGATGGTACTTAGTGCCATACAGAATCGTGAAGTGTGTCCCAGGCTACCTATCTGCCTGTTTTCGGGGGTTGTGCAGAGCAAGGTACATACTTACACATATGGTGGCCTGTAGTGTAGTCTTATTGGGTGGGAATCTTTACTGTCATCCCTGTTTGATAAGCATGTCCTACCTGATTCATGGATAGCTCTTCTAAATTTCTCACCTACAGAGCTAACCAGGAACCAACGTTGCTTCCTCTTTTCCATTGCAACCACTGCAAAGCGATACTACTCCCCAAGATAGAGGTAGCACTTCAGGATAAGGTGCACTGGTACACTAAAATTTGGCGACCCTGGGTAAACAAGTACTTAACCCCAGATTTTGATGCCACCCTTCTAGAGCCTTAACCGCTTCCCGACCGCTGCCTGTACATATACGTCGGCAGAATGGCATGGCTAGGCAAAAGCACGTATATATACGTCCCCTTTAATTGCCTAGCCGTGGGGTCGCTCGCTTCGTGACCACGGCCGTGGCACCAGCAGACCTGATCACCGCTGGTGTCTCGAGATCGGGTCACAGAGCTGAAGAACGGGGAGAGGTCTGTGTAAACAAACCTCTCCCCGCACTTCCTACACTGCCTGTCATTGATCGGCTGTTCCCTGTCATCGGGAAAGCCAATCAATGACGTCAGATGTACAGCCACGCCCCCTACTGTAAAAAAAACTTTGTCAAAAACGCCCCCTTGCTGTGAGTGACAGGTAATTTACATATCATGCACTAGCCTGAGACAGACCACAGATCCACAGACCAGAGTGAAAATAAATTTATTCTCGAGTGAACAGCAAGATGAATATAGAGGAGATGTATGTCAGAGTCAGAGCTGGGCAGAGTAGAACATGCAGTGATCTGATGATTGTTATAGTGCAGTGTGTGTGTCTGAGGATACATTGATCACAGGATTTGTTATGTGGGGGAGGGGTGGATTTCTCACTTTTTATAATTACACAGGATGTGCCTCTCTAAAGCCCCATACACACGGTCGGATTTTCGCATGGATTCTGTCCGATTGGACAATGTTGTTGAAAAATCCGACCGTGTGTATGCACCATCGGACAGTGTACGTCGGATTGTCCGACGGACAAAGTCCTATCTCCTGCTGGATAGATTTTCCGACAACACGGTCCGATCACACCAAATCCGATCGTGTGTATGGTAGTCCGACGGACAAAGTGCTACGCATGCTCAGATCACATTGGAAGACCAAAGCTATTGGCTACTAGCCTCTACGTAGTCCCGTCGTAGGCAACAAACGTCACCACGTTCAGAATGATCGGATTTTCCGACAACTTTGTCCGACCGTGTGTACGCAAAACCAACATCGGACAAAGTATGACGGACATGATCCGACGGACCTGGTCCTCGGATAATCCGAGCGTGTGTATGGGGCTTTAGGCTAGTGCATGAGATATGTAAATCACCTGTCACTCACAGCAAGGGGGCATTTTTGACAAAGTTTTTAGCACTTTGTCAAGATCTTTCTAACTGAAAAATAAAAGAGGATTTCTCAGGGCTGGAGTAAATATGTGTGGCAAGACTGGGCTCAAATGAAAGGAAATCTTATTCTCTACATTATGACATCAATATATGGGTTTACATCCACTTTAACCAAATCCATACCTTTGTCATTGGTTTGGGCTCTTGGGACCGCTGCCGACAGAGACCCAGAACCACTCCCCCTCCTTCTCCTTCTTTTCTTTACTCTCTACCTTCCATCTTGATTACTGGATGTCTTCTGTATGCCTTCTCGTCACTGCCTGGTCCTTGCTACCCCCTGGGCTATGGCTAGGGTGGCCCATCCAAGTGACGGTTCTTTTTGTTTTCTCTAACTCAGTAGTGCTTAAAATGATGTGAATAGCAATCCCCTGCCAGATTCTCTCAGTTGTAATAATGTTCAGCCCTAGAAAAAGAGCTAGTCTGTTCTGTACTGTCAACAGTGATCTTTCATGTTTTTCTCCCTACATGGAGAACTTTACTATCTACATTACCTAATCAATAGCTTATGATGGCTCTCATACCACCTAATAAAATGCTTGAATAAAAAAAAAATGTTTGAGACCTCTAAAAGGGTGTTTAAAATGCTCAGTGTGCATGAGGACTTAAATGTATTTCCACTTTTTCAGCCAAATTGGGATAATGCCTACTTTATATTTGTTACATGTTTCCATTAACATAGCAGAATTAAGAAAAAAAAAAAAAACATAAAAAAATGCTGCTCTCCTCTTTACTTGCTTAAATATCCCACCTAGTTTTCTCCTTCTGTGTAGGGAGCAGGGGAGTTATATTTACCATAATTAACCCTGTCGGTACTGTTCTAGCAGATCTCGTGACCAGTTGTGAACTAGATTTGTCCACAATCTTTACTAACAAACGTTTAAAGCTATTAGCTGTCTACAAAGTCTTATGTATATTCTTTGTCCCAGAAAAAAATTAAAATAAAAGAAAGAAATACTTGTTTAATTATTTTTAGGAAAGCTGTGTGGAAGGGATCCCATAACAGACATACAGTATAGTTGGAGTTTCTGAAATTTGTGGAAGTACAAATTTAAACACACATTAACATGAGAAATTCAGACAGCATGTTCCTTTATTGGTCTCAAAGATTGACTAAGCAATACACTGATATTCACCTCCTCCTTCTTCCAAAGTCTTTATTTGTCCTATGTGCATTGGAATTTATTGATCTGTTGCTGTTGGGCTATACATTACAACTGGCAGCGTGGCTACCAAATGTGCAAATACATTAAATTCATACCTCTATATCAATTTTCATATAGCAGGTTAATTAGCAGGTCTGAGTGCTGGAGAGTTTTGTAATAGCCATTTGTTTAGAAGTATGTTGTAGGAATTATTATTAATAATATTATACAGGATTTATATAGCGCCACCCTTTTGGGCAGCGCTTTTCAATATGAGGGCAGACAGTATAGTTACAATACAATTCAATACAGTAGGACTCAGAGAGCCTTGCTCGTTAGAGCTTACATTCTAGGAGATGGTTGTCTCTTGTAGTCACAAGAGAATCTTAGGCAGTTCACATAGTGCTATTCCAGGGACCCCCTGCTGCCATGCAAAGCTGCCCATTGAGATGTAATAGTAGAGGTAGCTGTATGCTGTTGTGCGCCAGGGTTGGCGTAAAGTACCCGCATGCACACCGACATATTCGTTGAATGCATATTATCTGCACATGGAGCATATGTCAATGCTGCATGAAGGTACTTTACACAACCCTCAGCGCACTACCTCATACAGCTTCCTTTTCTAATGTATTTCAATGGATAGCTGTATGTGGTGGCAGTGGGTCCTGGGAATGGCATCATGCAGACTCTGAACAATGTGCAACTCCAGTATGGCAGTGTGCATGAAACCTAAGGCTGGCCATACATGGGTCATTTCTGGGTATTCTGAATGCAGGGACTCCTCCTCTGTCTGAGTACACTGATCAGTGCTGCAGCTGTTTGACTGTGGCTGCTGATTGAATGAAAGTTTTCCAGCATTCCTATTTGAGAGAAGTCAATCATTAGATCAGCTTCTGTCGAGCGGGAATGGTCATAGATGGATTGGACGAATTTGGATCTATCTGTAGCAGGGACGTGCGGTAAGTTCAGTGGCTGGTGAGGCACTGGCTAGTATCAGAGCCAGATACACACAGGTTACATACGCCACAAACGTTAGAGTGAGAGCAATAATTCTAGCACTAGACCTCCTCTGTAACTCTAAACAGGTAACCTGTAAAATCAATTTATTTGTCTTTTAGACACATGCCCCCTTCTATGACACTGCAGTGAGAGGCGTGCCTCCACTGCAACATTTTTATTGGACATATTGGGCCAAGACTCCAAGCTGTCCATTGAGCTCAGTGCATCTGACAAGAAATGAGAGGCACTGTGAGCTCATCCTCTCAGTCTGCTGCAAACAGAGTCTGCCAGCTTGTATTTTAACTGGCCGCTCTGTACGTAGCTTCTGACAGGCTGCGCAAGGACCCCATATGTCGGGAACCATAGTGGTGGGGTAGGACTTCAGCTAACTACTAGTCAAATTTTTGGGTCTCTGTGACCCCAGGTCGCCGAGCTACAACCCTCGAAGCTCAGTTTTTTTTTTTTTTTATGTTCATGGCAGGTGATTGCATCCCCTGACGGCACGTCCTTGATCTGTAGCCAGCTTTTGTTGCCTAATTTTCTTAATTATTAAATCACAGCCTCTGGGTTTATTGATCCTTAAAGATTAGTAAACTGGTTTGTGTGAACCTCAGATTTTACTTGGAATGGAACAGTTTGTGGACTGTAAATGTCAGCTGTTCCTCTACCCTCTAAAAATATTACAGACTGATATAGTCTCATTCATTGAAGACAAAAAAGTCTGTACTTCCCTGTATATAGGTTCCAGGCCTATTATTTTAGTATGGAAAGCCCACAATTTGTCTCTCTTCACTTTCAAAAGCACCTGAGGAGCGTTAATGGCAGCAGATCAGTGCATAATAAAGGGCTAGGAAATCCTGAATCATGTACTGTTCATGTTCCATAGGAAGCTAAATGACAGATGTTTCAGGGAACTATTATTTCAAAGCCCAATCAGAGCAATAGATGCTGGGACTTCCACATACTGTATATTGAGATGTTCAAAAAATGAAGTTCAAGTGCAAAGCTTGAAGCGCATTTGTGCCCATTTAAACTGAAGAGAAACTGTCATACTACAAAGGCGTTATTACAAAGACAAACATTGAGGGAAGGTTCATATGCCACACGCTGATGATGTACACTGTGGTGTGTTTTTGCAAGCGCTGAAATGTATTTTTTATGCACAACTTATGTTGCAATGCTTTTGTTTAAGCTTTTTTTTTTAATGCTGATGTTCAGGTTTACTTTCATCTTAAAGTTCCCTTTGGAACAAGCTGCCCAAAATGAACAATTTCCTTCATTAACATGTGCACACACTGGCCACACTGTATAAACTGTATGTAGTCTCAGCTACATACCGTATACAGCACCATGTTCTGGGTGTGAAACAAGACTACCCTGTCTCACACCTGGAACATAATAGTGTTGGTCTGAGTGGCGCTCAGCCATTAATGGGCAGCTTTGTATTCTATTAATGAATACTAACTCACCCTAAATTGGCCAAGTCAGAGAGGCAGGCTGATGACATCGCAATCTCAATTGCAGAAAGCTTTGTATTCATTAATAGAATACAAAGCTACCTATGATTAGCAGAGTGCGAATCAGCCCAATGCTATTTTGTCTCACACCCGGAACACAGTGCTATATACTGTATGATGTAGCTGAGGCACTGCACAGTTGCAATGCGCTACAGTGTGTAAGAACACGCTGTGGTGCCTGCCTAATTTTTTTCAGTGCGCAGGAACACTGAAAAATCGAGCACAAGAGGAAACAGGCTTTTTGCTTTGTCTATATATTGCGATTGGGTTAACCAACGCAGCCCAACACATTTTGTGTGAACGATGCCTAAAGCTGCTAACCAAATACTTCCTCCTTTATGTCTCATAATCAAACCTCAGCTGGCCTTGGGTGCACTGCATCACTGCCTGACTTTACCCCCTTGCCATCAACTTTCTATTTACTAATGGGTGATAATATCAGATAAACAGTTAAGGGGTGCACACAAAATCTGTCCAAGCACAGATTAGAAATGGCCAAACTGGGAGCCTGTGCTAGCCTTATCTATCTGCAATTTAGGGGTCTTAATACTCAACTTAACTTACACTAAGGGGTCTATTTATAAAAAATTGCCCATCCTTGATGAATTCTGGATATTTTTCCTAACCACTATGCGACCACTGCACATACATTTACTGTGGCAGGGAGGCCGCTCTGTGTCAGATCACATACCTAGCATGTGATCTGCCACTTCCGGGTATGGGGTGCACGTGCGCACCGTCAGCGACCTACTCCCGCTGTGATTGGACACAGCGGTAGCCAATCAGCGGGTCCGGTGGACTTGATGTCCGCCGGGACCTGCGACCGTTCGGGACACAAGCAAAACAGAGCAGTCTGCCTATGTAAACAAGGCAGATTGTCGATCTATCAGTGGGGAAGGCTTTGATCCTGTTTTTCTGCTAAGCAGGAACACGGATCTCTGCCTTTCCCTAGTCAAAGCACCTTCCCCACAGTGAGTAAGCACAACCTAGGCATACATTTAACCCTTTGATCACCCCTGGTGTTAACCCCTTCCCTGACAGTGTCATTTGCACAGTAACAGTGCATATTTTTTAGAATGGATCACTGTATTAGTGTCACTGGTCCCCAAAAAGTGTCAGATTTGTCCGCCACAAAATATCATAGTCCCACTATAAGTCGCTGATTGCCGTCATTACTAGTAAAAAAAAAAAAATAAATAAAAAAAAAAATATATATATATATATATATACACACACTTATTGGGATTTATTTTACCAAAAATATGTAGCAGAATACATATTGGCCTTAATTGATGAAGAAATTCGATTTTTCACTTTTTTTTTATTTGGTATGTTTTATAGCAGGATGTAAAAAAAATATATATTTTTTTTCAAAATTGTTAGTCTTTTTTTGTTTAGAGCGCAAAAAATAAAAACCACAGAGTTGATCAATTGCCACCAAAAGAAAGCTCTATTTGCGGAGAAAAAAGGACAAATAATTTAATTGGGTATAGCGTTGCAGACCAGGCAATTGTCAGTTAAAATAATGCAGTGCCATATCGCAAAAAAATGGCCTGGTCAGGAAGGAGGCGGACAAAACCTTCTGGAGCTCAAGTTGTTAATACAGTGGTTTCCTATGATCATCAGCTCGATCCAGTAGCCATAAAGTGGTATTATAGTATTTGTACTAATTGAGGTATTTCAGGAAAGAAACTGCATTAGGGGTACTAAATGGAGCTGACGATCATAGAAAATCACTATATTATGAAAACTAAAGTCAGACTTCATCAAAGATGGGCAAATGATTGTCATATTCGGCCAACTATTTTTATTTTTTTTTTATAAATAGACACCTTTAGAGTGAGGGATTTGGAGCATTTGTTTCTGTTTTTCTCAAATACAAAACATAATATTTTACAAACCTTTTTTTTTTTTTGCAAAATGTTTGTTGTAAAACTTCCCTCTCCCCTTTTATATAAAATAGTATAGCAAGAACTATTATACTTAACTGCAAGAGACATTTCAGAGACAGCCAGGAAATTGTGATGTACCTTGGAATGTTCTGCATAAGCAAGATTCTGTAAAAAATGGTGAGTTATGCCCCGTACACACGGTCGAAAATTCAGACGGAAAAAGTCAGATCGGATTATGTTGTCGGAAAATCCGATCGTGTGGGCTCTGTCGGAAATTCCAATGGAAAAAGTTTGAGAGCTGGATCTAAAATTTTCCAACAACAAAATCCAATCTGCCTTTTTCTGATCGTTATTCAAAAAATTCCGACGCACAAAGTGCCACGCATGCTCAGAAAAAATTTGGAGACGAAAGCTATTGGCTACTGGCCTCTACGTAGTCCCGTCGTATGTGTTGTACGTCACCTCGCTCCGAATGATCAGATTTTCCGACAACTTTGTGCGACCGTGTGTATGCAAGACAAGTTTCAGGCCAAAATCTGTTGTAAAAAATCTGACGATTTTGTGGTCGGAATGTCCGACCGTGTATATGGGGCATTAGAATGCACCAAAATATTGGTTGTTTACTCTCAAGATTAATCATAAACGTTTAATATCTGCCTAGGCTCAGCTCAAAAAAAAAAAAATTTCAATATTTTAGTTTTGCTTTGTTGCTGTTGATTTGACCAATAGGCTAGTTTCTTATATCTCCTACTTCTTACTTCAGCGACCATTCCTCTTTTCCAGGATTCCCAGTCCCAAATCTAAAATGTTTCAGCTGTCAACCTAACAAGATGTAGGGACCTCTGTTTTAGTACCAACTGTCAAAAAGTATCAAAAAAACAAAAAAAAGTAGATATTTCTTTGCACTTCATATTGCGTCGCTTGAACAGGATGTGATGGGAAATCTCATAGGACACAGAAAAAAAAATAAAGACAGAGCTTCAATACTTCCCTTTTCTACTGAAAATAATTATAATAAAAAAGTTTTGACTATAAAGACATGAAGGAACCTTGCCTTAAAGTGTATGTAAACCCAATTAATGAAATTCTGAGCTGGGCACATATATCTGCAGCGTTTTATTATCTTTCTTCAAAGCACTATGTCCTGTGGCTTTCTCCTGCTCCGTTCTGTTTTCAGCCTGATAAATTCTGAAAAGTTCTCCGACACATGTGATACAACCAGCCTGAATTTTGTGTCATGGGAGGTTGCTCTAAATAGATTAGCAGAGAGCTGAACCAAACAGCTCTGAAAGTCTCTGCCTGTCTCTCCCTATGTGGAGAGGGGGGTGTGTGCCTTTCCTCCAATCAGCTGTCTTGGCTGTATGTCCAGACTTCACAATGCAGTGTTGAACAGGAAGAGAAAATCTGTAACAGGATGTGAACTTTCTAAAGAATATATAAAACTGAAGACCGCAGATATACATGTAAAACTTATGTAGGGAGATTTGTTTAACCCTTTCATGCCTAAGCCTATTTCTGACATGTATTGCTTACAAGGTAAAATTCTTATTTTTTGCTAGAAAATTACTTTAACCCCCCCAAACATTATATATATTTTTTTAGCAGAGACCCTAGAGAACAAAATGTCGATCGTTGCAAATTTGCAAATTTGTCACAAAGTATTTGCGCAGCGGTCTTTCAAACACAATTTTTTGGGGGAAAAAGACATTTTCATGAAGTAAAAAAAAAAAAAAAAAACAGCAAAGTTACCGCAATTTTTTTGTATAATGTGAAAGAAGATATTACGCCAAGTAAATAGATACCTAACATGTTATGTTTTGAAATTGTGCACACTGGTGGAATGGCGACAAACTACGGTATCTAAAAATCTCCATAGGCGACGCTTTAAAAAAATGTAACGGTTAGGTTAGAGTTACAGAGGAGGTATTTTTCTAGAATTATTGCTCTCACTCTGACGATCGGGGCAATACCTCACATGTGTGATGTGAACACTGTTTACATTTGCGGGCATGACGTATGTGTTTTCTTTGCTGTACGAGCTCATGGGGACAGGGGTGCTTTAAAAATTATTATTATTTTTTTCTTATTTATTTTCTTATTTTTTTTAACATTGTCCCTTAAAAAAAAAATATGATCACTTTTTTTGCTGTCACAAGTAGGGATGGGCTTTATGTTCGGGTCAAACATGAGTTTGACTCGAACATTGGCTGTTCACCGAAAAGCAAACAATTTGGGGTGTTCGCGGCAAATTCGAAAGCCGCGGAACACCCTTTAAAAGTCTATGGGAGAAATCAAAAGTGATAATTTTAAAGGTTAATATGCATGTTATTGTCATAAAAAGTGTTTGGGAACCTGGGTCGGCAGGACATGTATCAATGCAAAAAAAAGTTTTAAAAACTGACTTTTTTTCAGGAGCAGTGATTTTAATAATAAATAATAAAGTTAAATAATAAAAGTGTAATATTCCTTTAAAATTCGTACCTGGGGGTGTCTATAGTATGCCTGTAAAGGGGCACATGTTTCCCGTGTTTAGAACAGTCTGACAGAAAAATGACATTTCTAAAGGAAAAAAAAGTCATTTAAAACTACTCACGGCTATAATAAATTGTCTGTCCGACAATACACATAAAAGTTCATTGAAAAAAACGGGGAACCCCGAACCAAAGTTAAAAAATGCGTGGGGTTCCACCCAAATTCCATACCAGGCCCTTCAGGTCTGGTATGGATATTAAGGGGAACCCCACACCAAAATTTTAAAAAAATTACCGTGGGGGTCCCCCTCAAAATCCATACCAGACCCTTCAGGTCTGGTATGGATTTTAAGGGGAACCACGCGCCAAAATTAAAAAGTGGGGTCCCCCAAAAATCCACACCAGACCCTTATCCGAGCACGCAACCTGGCAGGCAACAGGAAAAGAGAGAGCGCCCCCCCTCCTGAACTGTACCAGGCCACATGCCCTCAACATTGGGAGGGTGCTTTGGGGTAGCCCCCCAAAGTACCTTGTCTCCATGTTGATGGAGAGAAGGGCCTCATCCCCACAACCCTTGCACGGTGGTTGTGGGGGTCTGCGGGCAGGGGGCTTATCGGAATCTGGAAGCCCCCTTTAACAAGGGGGTCCCCAGATCCCGGGCCCCCCTGTGTGTATTGGTAATGTTAAAAAAGACAAGAGACGGTTCTTGACAACTCCTTTATTAATTTCTTCTTCTTTCACCGATTCTTCTTCCATCTTCTTTCTTCTGGTCTTCCTTCTGTGTTCTTCTTCTTCCTCCATCTTCTTCTTCCCCCGCTTCTTCCTCTATCTTCCTCCGCTTATTCCTCCGGTCTTCTCGTCCGGCATCTTCTTCTCCGCTTCATCCTCCGCACGATGCGCCTCAGTGGGAGTCTTCCGCTGTGTGACACTTCTGTTCAGGTGACAGTTCTTATATAACACCCGGTGACCCCGCCCCCTCTGACGCACGGGGACTTCCCTATGGCTTTCCCCGTGTTGTCAGAGGGGGGCGGTCTCACCCGTTTCAGGTGACCCCGCTTTTTTGTGAGGGGGTTAATCTGTTCACTTCACTGGGTATATGTGAGGGTTTACATGCACTTTAAGCAATAGTTTCCCTAGCCTAAATGTAGTGCTGCCGGGCTGTAGTCTGAGCTATTTTTGGTATAGTTCTGCTTTCATTAGGTTTCCCCATAGCTCATTTTTTATTGTTTGCTTCTGTCTGCTTCTGGGGAGTGTCCCTGGCAATAGTGTGAAAAGGTACAATAATTTTGAATTATGAATTTTCATGTCTCACTAGCCAAGGAGGTTTATAGCCAGTGGTGCATGCTGGATGAATATCTAAATATTTGGGGTGACCTTCTGGAAGTTCTCTTGTCTTCTGGGCTCCTGCCCACCCAGGGGGGAGGATGTGTGTTTGAGGCCACTGCCTCACAGACCTAACCTAGGGTGGGCTTTTGTCAGAAGAGAGACTAGGGTCTGAGGCGTGCAGACTGTGGACTAGCTGGATTGGAGCACCAGGGGTGAAGACTGTCTGGACATCTGGGTAGAAGTGACTGCTAGAGAACTTTGCAGGGAGTTCTGGAGGCTCATCCAGGGGGGTTCATGTGCTACCCTAAAGCTGCTACACAGTCTGAAAAGTACAGAGTGCCGGTTGTGGCTTGAATGCCATTTTTCTGTATTGACTGTGAATAGAGTCATGCATCTGCCTTTTTGGTCACTCCTTGGGTATCCTGTGTGCACTAGCCGAGTTTATGGTCCTATAGTAAACGATGTTAAACTTTCTAAACTGATTGGAGCCCAATTTCTTCCACTCCACAAAGAGTCACAAATTTCACCCTGAAGTGAAATGCTAGCCCAGTGAGCCACCTGGAGTATTCAACCCTTACCTAGGGGTAAGGAGGTGCTATATACACTTTAATTTATTTGGTACAGACTACAGAAAAACTACAGTTAAAACATAAATTGCATTCATTTATATCAACCAAACAGCAACAATATTTTATTATTCTAACTGATTTGAATTGATGATAGGTGAAAACTGCTTGCTAGCAGCTCCTGCATTAGGCACACTATCACTTCTCCATACTTTACTCAGAACACAAATTTTGCTTTTCATAAATCTTAATGATGTACAATTATGAGCAGACACACTGAAACAACTCACTGTTTAAATAAGAAAACTTAACAACAAGAAAAAACCTTCAAGGAATGAACGTGGATAATCCTCTGACTCAACCTTGAAACTACAGGAGGATTTCGTGGTTTATGCGGTCTTCATCTCACCCGAAATTTAGCCAGTTTTTGGATGATCCAGATATAAAAGAATCTGTGTGGAATTCTTAGACCAAACAAATAAGCACACAAGAGTTTCCAATCAATCATATCCCAAGATTGCTTACTAATGAGGTAGATTGAGACCTGTGATATCACTAACTGAACACACAGTTTAATAATTCTTTCCAACCAACACTTAACAATAGAAAGGAAAATTGGGCTAGTTTTTTCACAATCTAATTACTGCACAGCTGCTGTTTATTAAACTGCAATAGATGAGATAAACTTGCAGACACTTTCCTCCCTGACTGCATTCTCAATTGTTCAAAATATCATCTTACAGCCTACCAGCCATATCATTTAACAATTATGTTTGAAGTTTACCATGAATAGTTGTTAGAGTTGTTAGAGTGATCGCATTACTCTACAATAGCCACAAGAGGGAGCTGTTTTGCTCAAACAGCCTAAAACTGCAGCTTTTATAAAAGCTTCAGACTAAATGATTCTAAAAAAGAAACGTATCTTATTTCAGACAAACCTGTGCAGCTGACTCACTTTGTGGTTTTACCCCCCTTAAAGATCAGACCAGTTTACAGACTTTGAGGATGAGACAGTTTGGAAACTGTTTAGTCTAAAAAAAAATGATTTTGAGATAACTTTTTCTTTACTGATCAGGCTTTTTTCTAGTATTGTCCAAGTATAGACTTTTGTTCATCCTCTACAACTAAAGCTAGCTCCGCTTGTCTGCCTCCTCACCCCCTCCGCTGCCACATTTGGCACATTTTGGGTGGGAGGGGGTACCTGGTTTTGACAGGTAGCCGCTCCTACAGCAAATTGAGTTGGAAGTTTGTTCCCCCTCCTCCTATCCCCGCAGCCGACCCATTTACAAAGCGCAGCACAGAAGGGAAGCTGCAAGGCTTCACTGCTGGTTTCCCTTAGTGGAGATGGCAGCGGCAGCATCCAAAAGCTGAAAAATCATCTTGGGTGAGGACAGCGCTGGGTTTCTGGACTTTTAATATTAAAAGTCAGCAGCTACAGTATTTGTAGCTGTGTGGAAATACAGAGCGGAGTACGCAGAGCGGTGTGGAAAACTTCAACAAGACTGTATTTTTTCGCACTGCAGCCCAAAAAAGCAGTTGAAATCAAAAAACGCACAGTAAACTAATGCAGCAGGACGCAAAAAACAAAGAAAAAGAAAACTGATTGGTGGCTGGTGAAAAGCCTGCATAGTAAAACTCACATTAAAAAAGCAATGCAGCTAAATGCAAACAAAACAAAAAAAAACAATGAGAATGCAGGAAAATACACATAAAAACTGAAGTAAAAGTAAGTGAATGCATCTAAGCTTTTATCTACCTATTTATGCATACTTGTGTGAACCTGCCCTTTGAAAAAAAGGTTTTGTTCTGTGTAACAAGTTATTTATCTGAAATACTATACAAAGCAAACAGTAAATGCACACATAATGATATCCTATTAAAATGTTTAGAATGACCCGTGATTGCTGTTTTTCTCTCTCACAGTGTTTATGTTCCTCTGGTACCACAGACACTGCCTGAACCCACAAGCTAATTATCATGTATGTTGTTGTAGCAGTCAGCATTATATAAATACACCTTCCTTACCAGTGGTCCTGTGCTAGGCTGCGGCAGGATGATTAAAACACAACGCTTACTCACCAATTCAATGCGGTTAGGACAGGCATTTCACCCTAACCTTAATTATCATGTGCCCAATTTTCCCAAATTTTCCCACACATACAAATACTGAGGAAAATGATGGGGAATAAAACCTTGTCATTGAATGTCTGCAGTGATGCTGTGGAAGCAGCTCAGGGCCAGACCCAGTGTTATGTAGCGAAGTACAGGCTACCAATTCAGTTATCATGTTGTTTCAAAGACGGTGACAAAAGCGTTCATTAAATTATATTTTATGTGGATTTAATTTTGATATAAATCAATTTCTCACAATGGAACTCAGGGAAATATTGTCCCACGGTATCAATGAAATCAAAGTGATAATGATAATCTACTAGTGTGTTGTAAGGCTTGTAAACACTGTTAGGCCTCAACCACACTTGCTGTCCCTCTGCTGTGGTTTTCTCTGTTGACCAGCAGCTGGAAGGCAATAAATCATCTTCTTAGTGCCTGTTTTAACTATGAATAGGCTGAAGCACAGCATGGCAACCCTTGCAGGGTGGCACCATTCACTCGTATAGGTCACATTTAACGGTGGTATTGCCTGTCAAACGCTACGTGGGGTTTAAAGGGGTTGTAAAGGTCGTTTTTTTTTTCCAATAAAAATAGCAAACATGTTATACATGTTATAGAATGCATTAAGGTGAAAAACCTTGAGACTTTACAATCACACATTTTTGGCAATCATATCTAAGTGGGTATAATTAACTTATAGACACCCTTTCTGGAATTTAGTATTGATCAATATCTAGACCAGCCTTTCTCAACCTTTTTACTCCAGAAGAAACCTTGAAATAATTTTTGGGTCTCAGAGAACCCCTGGTAAGATTAGTCTTCCAATTGTCATTAAGAAAATGCCTCTATTATTGGTAGTAGTAAGAGAGAAGAATGCTCTCCTTACAGTGCTGGCCAGAATGACTCCCTTGCGGTCATGCCCTTGGCTCTGCCAAGTGACATTGGACCTTGAACTGAGCAGACACCAGATCATACGGGAGGTAAGTTAGCCACAGCTCAAGGAAACACTAGCTACCCCTGGAGGAACCTCCGGGATCCACATAACTCTGGTTGATTATAGCTGATCTAGACCCTATGATAGCTGGTGCTTGCCTATGGATGAACCACATAAGGAGAGGAACCACAGGTGATCTCAGAATCATATTTACCACTTAAGACTACAAGTGAGGTCCTGCTGACCTTCTATACTACTCTACCCCTTTGTACGAAGGCTTTTAGGACAGGCTATCATAATGATCTAGATAATGATCAATACCAGATTCTGGAAAGGGTGGCTACAGGCAATTATTCTAATTGGGAAATATTGAAATATTAAAGGATCAAGATATCATATATTTGCCCCTACGGTCCCCACCAAAAAAGGGGGGTTTTAGCTATGGGCTTGCAATAATCATTGCACATCCAGTTGCAACGTATACAATATCACCTTGAATCTATGTAAACAATGCCCCAAACAACTATCAACTTGGGAGCAGTGGCTGTGTCTGCTGTAGTACAACCATGTGAAGGAGGTCTAAAATAAAATAAAAAATGTTCATGTATTGAATAGAAAGTATGATTTTAATTTGTTTAATGTTGTCTTTAGCACCTCTATAGTCCCATCTATATGACTATTTTTGGATTTGCATTAGAGGTAAGTAATGTTACTGAGCCTATTGTGTATATACCAGAAAAAAAATATTGAATTCATGTACTTGTTTAAAGTGAAAATATGTCATACTTCAGTAATAAATCTGTTGCAATTGTCTGTTTAGGATCACAGGCACAAGGATCACAAATACATAGGTATCTGTCACATAGACTTAGCAAAATAAGAGGCAGCCTGATTTTCATCTAATTGTGTGGCTAATTGACTTGATTAATGTACCCCAGTGTGTCCCAGTGCATGGAATGTATACCATTGACAGTATGTGCTCTCGGTGGGCCATGCAGGGAGGGACGTAGAGAACAGATACAGTAAAGGAGGAGAAGAGAACATGTCTCTATATGGAAAATGTACTTACCATACTGTTTTACACACCAAAGTATATTGTTTAAATAAAAATGTGCTTAGAACCATGACAACTACCAAGCACTCAAGGAACATGATTTTACCACTTAAGGACAAAGCCTATTTTTTACACTTGGTGTGTACAAGTTAAATTCATTTTTTGTGCTACAAAATTACTTTAGAACCCCCAAACATTATTTTTTTTCCAGACACCCTAGAGAATAAAATAGCGGTTGTTGCAATACTTTATGTCACACCGTATTTGTGCACACGGTAATTTTAGAAAAAATACACTTTTTTTGAATAAAAAAAATAAGAAATCAGTAAAAATAGCTGATTTTTTTCTATATTGTGAAAGATAATGTTATGCCGAGTAAATTGATACCCAACATGTGGAATGGTGACAAACTTTGACCCTTAAAAATCTCCATAGGCAACGTTTAAAAATTTCTACAGGTTACCAGTTTGAGTTACAGAGGAGGTTTTTTGCTAGAATTCTTGCTTTCACTCTAACGATCGCGGTGATGCCTCACATGTGTGGTTTGAACACCATTTACATACGTATGCGTTCGCTTCTGTGCGCGAGCACGGAAGGATGGGGCCCTTTAAATTTATTCATTTTTTTCTTATTTATTTTACTTTTTATTTTTAGACTGTCCCTTTAAAAATGTAAACATCCCTCGTAATAGAAAAAAAGCATGACAGGACTTCTTTAATGTGAGATCTGGGGTCAAAAAGACCTCACATCTCACATTTACACTTAAAAGCGATAAAAAAAAATGTCCCTTTAATGCCGTTGGGCGGAAGTGATGTCACTCTGGTCCTCCAAGGGCATAGAGTCGAGTGGGGGCCATCATGCCCTCACTCGACTTCCTGCCCATGAGGCCACAGGACCAGATGGTCTGCACTACTCGACGGCTCCGGTAAGTGGTGCGGACATCCGGGACGCGGTGAGGGGGGGCACCTCTCCCGTCACCCATAAAAGTGAATCCGCCACGGAGACCACTTTTATCTTAAAGCAGGCCGCTCCCTGTGGAGAAAAATACAACAGTATTTAACGTTAAATTAGCGACGTATATCCATGGTGGGTGGTCCGTAAGTGGTACAGCCTTCTTCGGTGGGCTCCAGTGCTCATTTCACCTTCATCAGATGCTAAATCTGGAAAGGTTGTATGCAGGACCTTCATGTACCTGAAAACCTTTATGCCGCGTACACACGGTCAGAATTTCCGATGGAAACAGTCTGATGGGAGCTTTTCATCGGATTTTCCGACCGCGTGTATGCCCATCGGTCTTTTTTTGTCGGAATATCCGACGGACTTTGGATCGAGAACCTGTTTGATTGAAACCTTTCTATTGGATTTTCCGATCGTGTGTATGCAATTCCGATACGCAAAATTCTGACGCATGCTCGGAAACAATTTGACGCATGCTCAGAAGCATTAAACTTCCCTTTTATAGTGCAGTCGAACGTGTTGTATGCCGTGGTGTTATTGACCTTGGGAATTTGGTGTGACCGTGTGTAGGCAAGACACTTTGAGTGAAATTCCTTTGGAATTTCGACGGGAAAACCATCAGAGCTTTTTCCGACGAGAATTTCCGACCGTGTGTATGCAGCATTAGAAGTCACTGATCCTTAGAAATGGGGCAAATAGCAGCAGGCACAGCGCAAGGAGAAGAGGAGGGATAGGGAAAGTAGCAGCAAGCATAGCACACCATGCCATACATTGGGGACAACAGCAGTACCCTGTGGGAACAGTAACAGCATGCAAAGTACACTGCAGTACAATGTGGGGATGGTGGCTAAAATGCAAATTGGTACAATGTAGGGATACTGACCAATAACATAGTAGAAAGTGGTATAATGGCGGGGGGGGGGGGGGGGGGGGCAAGGGCCACGGGCCACAGGTTACATGCAAATTGGTATAATGTTGTGATAGTGACCACATGCATAGTGCAACATGGTACAGTGTGGGGACAGTATCTGCTTACATAGTGCAAAATGGCACAATATCAGGATAGTGGGCACATGTATGTGGGCACAATCAGGATAGTGGGCACCATATGGGGATAGTGGCAGTGAACTGAACAACAGGAAGCTTAGTGCATGTAAAAATGAAGTGGTTTGACAGGTACAAACAGGTCTGCAGAAGATATATGACCTCTAAACAAACAGCTCTGACATGCAGATTGGCACCATAGACCCAGTGAGTGAGTGAGCATAGAGATTCCCCTGCCAGAGTAAACAGGTGGAACAGTTTATACATTTAATTCACAAGATCAATGATCTGAATGGCACTTACCTGAGCATAGTGGGAACGCACGTTCCCACTGGTGTTTTTTTTTTTTTGTGTGTGCGTTTTTCACACGTTAATGCATGTTGCGCCTAGGGCAGCACATTCACAAAGTAGCTCCAGAACCTTTTCAGTCAAGGAGCGTCAGGCATTTTTTCCAGTGCACATTTTGGCATGTGTAGCCCAATTTGGCTATTAGGGGTTCCATTAAAAATAATAGTTTGGTATCAAGAATTTTTGGTGTTGGCTGCTTTATCCATTTTATATTTCTAGCCCATGCGCATTGACCAGCGATGGCAGTGCGTGTGCAGTGCATTTCCGAAACGCATGGGAAATGCACATTTCTGTGTGTTTTGTCACGCATTTCAGAAACATGCAGGTGAGAATGCAGCCTGAGAGTTGGAAAAGGTTATGATGATGGTCTGAGTCAGTAAAGATCAGAAAACTGGTAAGGCTGCATTAATGGGCGCTGGTGAGGCTGCATTAATGGGCGCTGTTAGGCTGCGTTTGATGGGCGCTGGTGAGGCTGCATTGATGGGCACTGGTAGGCTGCATTTTAATGGGTGCTGCTGAGGCTGCATTGATGGGCACTAGAAAGGCTGCATTGATGGGCGCTGGTGAGGCTGCATTAATGGCCGCTGGGGAGGCTGCATAAATGGGCACTGGTAGGCTGCATTTGATGGGAGCTTCATTAAAAAGGTGGGGTATACATGGGTATGGTAAAGGGGGTGGAGTCAGGGGTGGATTAGGTTTCGTCTAGGGTGTCAAAATTCCTTACACCAGCCCGGTATGGGGTCTTAGGCAACCCTGTGCAAGAGGCCTAACACTTCTATGAATGAGCTTCCTTTGTGTGTTTCGTAACAGTTGGCAACAATTACGTTTTTTTTTTTTTTACTTTGTGTCTATATTTTAGAATGTTGCTTTTATACCTTCAGCTATCTTAGTAAGGGCTTCTAATTTTGAACTTTTCAGCAGGTTTATTCCTCTTGCTGACCCAATGCTTGTTTCTTTCTTTTTTTTCCTTTTTTTTTAATAAACTGATCTCTCTTGTGTTTACTTCATTACAGGAATGATATAAAAAGGCAACTGCGTGGCTCAGGTGGCAGTCAGATCTCAGGACCACTAAGTGCCCCAGCTGATGGCATTAAAGTGCTGTAAAAAAATTAGATTTTCACCAAACATCTACCAGTCTGGAGTCTGCATCGTCACTATCTGTTATCTCCATCCCATTACCTCCAGTAATCTGCTCAGCCAGCAGCACTCGGCATCCACAGAACCCAGCTGCCACCTACAGAAGCCTTTTGGCTTTTCTTTTATTGTTTTTTTTTTTTGTTTATTTTTTTTTTTATTGTTCAAATATTGAAGTGACAGCAGTGTCCTGATGCAGAAAAAGCAATCAGGTATTTGCAGGCAGATGAACTGTGATATGAAAATGAAAATCTCATAGCTGGAAAGAAGGGTCTTTAAACCACACATGTATTATAATCCAGTACAGTGGTCATATAGTGCCCTGCACTGGCATTGCCACTGCTCTGCTAACATCCCTGCATGCCCAGAAGAAAGGGTTAAAAAACTGTGAGTCTTAGTGACTTAAAAAAGCAAGGTCCATGCACATCTGGGTTATTCTGTATTCAGGATTCCCTGTGATGGATGAAAGGAGTCTTATTGGAGACTTCTGTACACAATAGGGACTCATGCACATGGGCACAGCACATACATTTAGTGGAATTAAACTTCTAAATAAACAAAATTGTGAGTAGGTAGACCTAGGATGTCTCTTTTGTAATAAGACGCACTCACCTACCTACTTGCATATTTCTATTGAATGTACACTGAGATGCATGCATTCACCCCCCCTAGCCGGTCGGTTACCAACCCCGCATTTACCCCATCTATGGCGTGGGCAGCGCTTACCTCTGGGCGACAGGTGGCAGCTTCCCTTCCATCTCCTTTCTCCTTCTCCCTCCTTCTCCTAGGCCAATCGGATCGCTTCTCCTTTTGGCCAATCGGGAAATGGGTCTCAGGACCTGCGTCCTTATTGGCCAGGAGAAGAATCAGGAAGACGATAGCAAATATTCATTCGCTATTGTCACACAACTGGGTGGGCTCTGTCCCCCGAGCTCACCCTTTATTGAAGCTTATTAGAGCCACAGGCTCTAACCATGTGCTTCAAAAAAATGGAAATTGGAATCAATGCGTCCGGTGCTCAGCATGTAGATTAGGGGGCTGGACGCATGGATAGGGGGGCGGCACCCCTGCACCCTGCATTATGGGCTGCCACTGCCAGAATGACTGACTCCCATGTACATGCATCATGTCATCTCCCCGCTGGTCAATCAATAGGCTGAATTCCCAGCACCCAAATTTAGCTTGGAGAAAAAATGACATGGACCAGTGTAGGATGTAACTGTCGCAGCACTGGAAGGAGAAGGTGTATCTTGAGGAGTTTCTAGTTCTGCTTTGAATTGGTGAGTTTAATTTTGATTTAACCACTTGCCGACCGCCGCACACAGATGTACGTCGGCACAATGGCACAGGCAGGCAAATGGGCATACAGGTACGTCCCCGTGGGTCCCGGGAACTCTATGTTCTCTGGCGGCCCGCGATTGCGGTGTGGAGAGGTAGAACAGAAAAATGAAGCCCTACAGTTAATTCTATAAATGATACAAACATAGTGTCAAAATTGGTAATCATATGACTAAAGTGATATTAACTGCTTGCGGACCAGGCGCCGCAGTTTTACTGCGGCAGGTTGGCTCCGCTGTATAGCAGGCCCACGGGTCCCGCAGATTCGATGTCACGGAGAAGAAGAACGGGGAAATGCTGATGTAAACAAGCATTTCCCTGTTCTGCCTAATGACACTGACACTGATCACAGCTCCTGTAATCGGGAGCGGTGTTCAGTGTCGTGCCATACATAGCCCCTCCCCCCACAGTTAGAATCACTCCCTAGGACACACTTAACCCCTTCACTGCTCCCTAGTGGTTAACCCATTCACTGCCAGTGACATTTACACAGTAATCAGTGCATTTTTAATCCCACTTATCGCTGTATAAATGTGAATGGTCCTAAAATAGCGCCAAAAGTGTCCGATGTGCCCGCCATAATGTTGCAGTCATGATAAAAATCACAGATCGCCGCCATTACTAGTAAAAAAAAAATTATTAATAAAAATGCCATAAAAACTATCCCCTATTTTGTAAACGCTATAACTTTTGCGCAAACCAATCAATAAACGTTTATTGCAAATTTCTTACCAAAAATATGTAGAAGAATACGTATCAGCCTAAACGGAGGGAAAAAAATGTTTATATATTTTTTGGGAATATTTATTATAGCAAAAAGTAAAAATGATGCGTTTTTTTTTTAATCGATTTTTTGTTTATAGCGCAAAAAAATAAAGACCGCAAAGGTGATCAAATACCACCAAAAGAAAGCTCTATTTGTGGGAAAAAAAGGACGTCAATTTTGTTTGGGAGCCACGTCGCACGGCCGTGCAATTGTCAGTTAAAGCGACGCAGTGCCGAATCGCAAAAAGTGTTCCGGTCTTTGGCCAGCCAAATGGTCCGGGGCTGACGTTGTTAAACCTAAAAGCAAACATTTAATATATCACAGCTTACCAAATCTTAGATGTGATGGCTGCGTTCGTTTTCGTATTTAGGATTTCTTCTATTTTCATCTGGTGATCTGACCAGTAAATCTGTTGTTTTTCAAAAGAATAAACTCTCTTGTAGGTATGAAAGTTATAGAGGGATGAGACAAACCATTCAACTCTGGCAGGGGCACTGATTGGCAGCACTGATGGGCACTGGTAGGTGGCACAGGTGGGCACTGGTAGGTGGCAAAGGTGGGCACTGGTAGGTGGCACTGGTGGGCACTGGTATGTGACACTGGTATGCACTGGCAGGTGGCACTGGTGGGCACTGGCAGGCGGCACTGGTTGGCACAGATACTTGGGTGATGTCTCACCCTCTTTGGGACCGCTGTCCCTCTGACAAAAGCCGATGATCGGCTTTGTTTTTCTGCTCACGCTGTCAGCGCACGCAGAAAAAAAAGCAGATTACCAATCTTTTGTTTACATCACATCATCGGCTGACAGCTGATCACGTGGTAAGGGGCCGGGATTGGCCCCTTACTATGATTTGTGATCAGCCAAGTCTCATTGACTCAGTTATCACAGAGCACGCCGCGCGCGCCCCACAGGGGGCACACAGGCAGCTCATGCACAGGAGGACGTCATATGAGGACCTCCTGGTAATTAAGGTCCGAACTGTAGACGTCATTCGGCTATAGCGCGGATGGGAAGCAATTATTAGAGGGCTATGGTGATTGTTAAAGTGGAGTACCACCCAAAAATGGAACTTTCGCTTTAAGGGAGGCGACCCCCTGACATGCCACATTTGGCATGTCATTTTTTTGGGGGGGGGGGGGCGTATACCCTCTTTTTAGAGGGTCCCAGCTCCCACTTCCTCCCGGTGCACCGTGGCACCGGAAGGGGGATCCCCTCTCCCCCCTCCCTCTCTGCAATCATCTGGGACACATCACAGGCCCCATAATATTGCCTGGCCATTCACGGCGTGCGGTGCGGCTCGCGCATGAGCAGTAGGTGCCCGGCTGTGAAGCCACAGCCGGGCACCCACAGCTACAATGCCGGCGTTGCAAAGAGGAGGGTGAGACGAGTGGGGCTTCCTTCCCCCACATCGCTGGACCCTGGGACAGGTAAGTGTCCGATTATTAAAAGTCAGCAGCTGCCGTATTTGTAGCTGTTTAATTATTTTTTTTTTTTCTTAAGCAGAACTCCGCTTTAAGTATATGTCTCTCTATGGCTGCTTTGCTGGTTCTTTCTGTTTTGTGTTTCAGGTAACAAGCTGCCTGATGTTGCTAGGAAGATTTACCTCAGCTGCTGAGCACTGGATTGGTGACAAATCTTTTGGCAGAAAACAGCTAGCCAATGAGTGAGTCAGCATTTACCTCAGGTCTGTCAGCTGGACTAACCTCTGGATTCTCCTCAGCCCTCCTTCTGAATATTTTTACCTTCTCTCCCACACCCCCCCCCTTTGTTAATTCCCCTCGTCGCGGTCCCCCTTTATGTGGGCAATGTCTTTGTGGGTGGACAGGGATTTGTAAACTGTCATTTGGTTGGTATAAGACACAGGTGTCAAACACAAGGTCTGCGGGCTGAATCCACCAGGCCTTGCTAAGTGGCTTGCACAGTGGCCTCCGGCCGACACCTGTTAGTTTTTCTCACTGCCAAGTCTCCCGAGAGTAAACATCCTCCCCCTCAGTCCCGGGAGCAGGGCATGCATGGCCCATTGGTCTCCAAGGAGACAAGAATAAACGTCTCCCACTCTCTGTCCTCCTCAGTTCCTTCAGTGGCGCCGGCTTTTTGTGAGCTAAGCCCGGCATTGCTGTCAGGAAACTCCACCACTGACAGCAATGCGGGGCCAGCTGGCTATGTTTTTTTTTTTTTTTTTCATTCAGCGGACTGAATCCTGAGGGTGGGTTTTTTGAGGGCTGTGGAGGAAGATCTGTGTAGAGGTGGTGGGATGGGAGGAATGTGATGGTTGCAAAGGTCAGAACGCAGGAGGACGGGTGGAAATGAGATGTTGCACACTGTGCATAGCGCGATCCTGAACGCTGCACTCTGTACGCAGTGCGCTCCTGAACCCTGCAATCTGTACGCAGCGTGCTCCTGAAGCCTGCACTCTGTACGCAGTGTGCTCCTGAACCCTGCACTCTGTACGAAGCGTGCGCTTAAACCCTGCTTTGTACGCAGCGTGCTCCTGAACACTACACTCTGTAGACAGCATGCTCCTGAACCCTGCACTATGTACACAGCGTGCTCCTGAAGCCTGCACTCTGTACGCAGCGTGCTCCTGAAGCCTGCACTCTGTACTCAGCGTGCTCCTGAACCCTGCACTCTGTATGCAGTGCGCTCCTGAACCCTGCTTTGTACACAGCGTACTCCTGAACCCTACACTCTGTATGCAGTGTGCTCCTGAACCCTGCACTCTGTACGAAGCCTGCGCTTAAACCCTGCTTTGTACGCAGCGCGCTCCTGAACACTACACTCTGTAGACAGCATGCTCCTGAACCCTGCACTATGTACACAGCGTGCTCCTGAAGCCTGCACTCTGTACGCAGCGTGCTCCTGAAGCCTGCACTCTGTACGCAGCGTGCTCCTGAAGCCTGCACTCTGTACGCAGCGTGCTCCTGAAGCCTGCACTCTGTACACAGCGTGCTCCTGAACCCTGCACTCTGTACAGAGCGGGCTCCTGAACCCTGGACTCTGTATGCAGTGTGCTCCTGAACCCTGCACTCTGTACACAGCGCACACCTGAACCCTGCACTCTGTACACAGCGCACTCCTGAACTCTGCACTTTGTACACAGCGCACTCCTGAACTCTGCACTTTGTACACAGCGCACTCCTGAACCGTGCACTCTATACACAGCGTGCTCTTGAACCCTGCGCTCTGTATGCAGCCTTCTCCTGAACCCTGCACTCTGTACACAGCGCACTCCTGAACCCTGCACTCTGTACACAGCGCACTCTTGAACCCTTTACTCTGTACACAGCACACTCCTGAACCCTGCACTCTGTATGCAGCGTGCACCTGAACCCTGCACTCTGTACGTAGTGCGCTCCTGAACCCTGCACTCTGTATGCAGCGCACTCCTGAACCCTGCACTTTGTACGCAGTGCACTCCTGAACCCTGCACTCTGTACGCAGTGCACTCCTGAACCCTGCAATCTGTACGCAGCGCGCTTCTGAACCCTGCACTCTGTACGCAGTGCGCTCTTGAACCCTGCTCTGTACGCAGCACGCTCCTGAACCTACACTCTGTACACAGCACTCTCCTGAACCCTGCACTCTGTATGCAGCGCGTGCCTGAACCCTGCACTCTGTACGTAGTGCGCTCCTGAACCCTGCACTCTGTATGCAGCGCACTCCTGAACCCTGCACTCTGTACGCAGTGCACTCCTGAACCCTGCACTCTGTACGCATTGCACTCCTGAACCCTGCACTCTGTACGCAGCATGCTCCTGAACCCTGCACTCTGTATGCAGTGCGCTCTTGAACCCTGCTCTGTACGCAGCATGCTCCTGAACCTGCACTCTGTAGACAGCACCCTCCTGAACCCTTCAATCTGTACGCAGTGCACTCTTGAACCCTGCACTCTGTACACAGTGCACTCCTGAACCCTGCACTCTGTACACAGTGCGCTCCTGAACCCTGCACTCTGTACGCAGTGCGCTCTTGAACCCTGCTCTGTACGCAGCATGCTCCTGAACCTGCACTCTGTAGACAGCGCGGTCCTGAACCCTGCACTCTGTAGACAGCACCCTCCTGAACCCTGCAATCTGTACGCAGTGCGCTCTTGAACCCTGCACTCTGTACACAGTGCACTCCTGAACCCTGTACTTTGTACACAGTGCGCTCTTGAACCCTGAACTCTGTAGACAGAGCACTCCTGAACCCTGCACTCTGTACGCAGTGCACTCCTGAACCCTGCACTCTGTAGACAGCATGCTCCTGAACCCTGCACTCTGTAGACAGCATGCTCCTGAACCCTGCACTCTGTACGCAGTGCGCTCTTGAACCCTGCACTCTGTACGCAGTGTGCTCCTGAACCCTGCACTCTGTACGCAGTGCGCTCCTGAACCCTGCACTCTGTACGCAGTGCGCTCCTGAACCTTGCACTCTGTACGCAGCGCACTCCTGAACCCTGCACTCTGTAGACAGCATGCTCCTGAACCCTGCACTCTGTAGACAGCATGCTCCTGAACTCTGTACGCAGCGCACTCCGGAACCTTGCACTCTGTACGCAGTGCGCTCCTGAACCCTGCTCTGTACGCAGCACCCCCCTAGAGTAGATACATAGTCCTACAGATACAACCAACCCTTTGAGGGCAACCATACTGCTGAATGCGGACCTCAATGAATTTGAGTTTGACACCCCTGGCATAAAATATTGCTGCTTGAGTTTTAGTGACTAAGCATGTTGGTCTGTTATTGGTTAACAACAGTTCTGTTGGGTATTAGCCAGTTCAGCTCTTTGGGTGTCCTAGGTAAAAAGGTTTGACTCCCATGGAAAGTGGGATTTTAAATGGCTAGCAAGACACCAAATGTAACAATTTATTCAAAAGGTTAAAAAACATATAAATAGAAAGACACAATGAATGGTATTAAAGGTATTGGCTAGTTTACATAACCATCAAAGTATGTGACAGTAATTTACACCCTTGAAGAAAGGTATACATACCTGAAACGCATCAGTGAATGGAGAAACGTACAACTTGCAATCTGCCACATACTTTGCTGGTTGTTTGAACTAGCCAATTCCTTTTATACCATTCATTGTGTCTTTATATATATATATATATATATATATATATATATATATATATATATATATATATATATATATATATATTATTTATTTTTTTTTTTTCTACATGTTTTTTAACCTTTTGAATAAATTATTACATTTTACTTCATGTTTCATTTGGTGTCTTGCTAGCCATGTAAAATCCCACTTTCCATGGGGGTCAAACCTTTTTCCCTTTATCTAGGGATGTCGGCAGGCAAACACCGAACTCCATGATAGTGGATCCTACCTTTTCCGTTTGGGCGTACTATATACGTCCAAAGAGTGAACCTTTGATCGCAAGCTGATGGCTACAGTAGCAGCCATCAGCCTGTGTGTTTTGTAGAGCCGGTGACCGGCTTCAAAGTGAAAGTGATGCAGCAGCTCCATAGCTGCCAACCACTTTCACACAGCCGGAAACGTGGTGTATTTAACTCTAAATTGATGAGCTGTAAGGGCTTTTAAAGCGTCACCTATGGTGATTTTTGGGCACCCTCGTTTTTGGAAATATCGAGGGCGCATGCAATTTCAAAATGTGGAATGTTAGGTATCTATTTACTCAATGCAACCTCATCTTTTATATTTTAACCAAAAATGGGTATTATATGGTGTGGTTTTGCACTAAAACTTATTTTATTATATTTTTTTTCCAAGAAAATTTGCATTTAACAAACAGTTGCGCAAGTATCACGTGAAATTATACTACAGGGCCTCTGCTTTCAGAATACATATAATGTTCTGGGGGTTTATGTAATTTTATTGCCATAAATTAGGATTTTTATATGTATGGGACAAAAAAAAATAGTTCTGGAGCCGAACTGGTTAAAGGCTAAAGTTAAAGCGGGGTTTCACCTTAAAAATGTTTTTTTTAAAAGTCAGTTTTTTTTTTTTTTTTTTTAAATTGTTACTAACTTTTTCTCAAGTTTTCATTTTCAGGGTGTCCCACCACTTTAATCTCATAATTAAAATTGTTTTAATGACTTCACTCTAAAATGATGTACCTCTATGTCATTTTGTTGAAGTGGTTATACCGGGGTGATGCCTGCTGCCAGAGGCATCACCTGATACCATTTTTTAGAGAGGACGGTCGGCCATTATCACAAGCAGCGGGAAGGGACATCCCCCCCTCCCACCACCGCCGCTCTGCCTGGGTCTTCCATTCCACCAGGAGACCCGAGTGGCCAGCGGGCATGTCCGCCGGCTGCCCGAAGTCCCAAACAAAGCTTTGATTGGGTCTCCAATTTAGTAACCCGGAAGTGACGTTGTGACGTCACTTCCGTTTTACTCGGCAGCCAATGGCGCCAATTTGAAAAAATCCAAGGTATTCAAAAATGTTGGTTTTGGTGTTTTTAATACTTTGAAGTGCAGAGGAGGGGTTTGGGTTCTTTTAGACCCCAGATCCCTCCATAAAGAGTACTCGTCACTGCCTATTAGAGCCCTTTCACACCGAGGGCGTATTGCCGGCGCTATAGCGTTAGAAATAGCGCCTGCAATCCGCCCTCAAACTGCTGCACCATTGTCTGCAGTGTGAAAGCCTGAGGGCTTTCACACTGCAGCGGTGCGCTGGCAGGGTGTCACAAAAAGTCCTGCCAGCAGCTTCTTTGGAGCGGTGAAGGAGCGGTGAACTCACCGCTCCTCCACTGCTCCTTCAGCGCTGCTCCCCATTGAAATCAATGGGGCAGCGCTGTAATACCGCCGGGGCATTACCGCCCCGGTAAAAGCACCCCGCTAGCGGCCGAAATGCGCCGAAAATCCGACGGTAAAACGCCGCTAAAAATAGCGGCGTTTTACCGCCGACGCTATTGGCGTTGTGGTGTGAAAGGGGTCTTACTGTCACAAGGGATGTTTACATTCCTTGTGACAGTAGCAATAAAACAATCAGAATGGTGGGGAATTTAATTATATTTTTTTTCTTCTTTCCTGGGGTGGGGGGATGAGAGGGGTAGACAGTGGAATATCTCTAACCAGAGTGTATTTCGAGATAGATCCATGTTTGTGTTAATTGTGTTTTTGTTTGTTTATTATGAATGTTTTGTGTATGCCTATATATATGGTTCAGAAATGAAATGTTGTGGGATGTTTTTATGTGTAAAATATCTTAATAAAAAAATAATTAAACAGAATTCTTTTTTTAAAAGGAACAGTGTAAAAATAATAAAAAAATAAAAATAAATAAGAAAAAAAATAAAAAATGTAAACGCCCCGTCCCTGGGTGCTTGTGCGCCAAAGAAAAAGAATATGCAAGTTGCGCCCTCAAAAGGAAAAAAGTGTTCAAACCACAAATGTGAGGTATCGCCACGATCATTACAGCGAGAGCAAGAATTCTAGCAAAAGACCTCCTCTGCAACTCTAAACTGGTAACCGTTAACATTTTTTAAAGCGTTGCCTATGGAGATTTTTAAGTACCGTAGTTTGTCGCCATTCCACGTGTGCGTGCAATTTTAAAGCGTAACATGTTAAGTATCTATTTACTTGGCGTAAACATCATCTTTCACATTGTACACAAAAAATGGGCTAATGCCATGTACACACGGTCGGACTTTCCGACGGAAAATGTGCGATCGGAGCGTGTTGTTGGAAATTCCGACTGTGTGTAGGCTCCATCGGACTTTTTCCATCGGAATTTCCAACACACAAAGTTTGAGAT